>CM046444.1:57700524-58063036 GCA_025506515.1 Flaveria trinervia | reverse complement strand
AGGCTCCTGCTAGCAATGCTTACTCATTGCTGAAGGCTCAAGAACTCCTCAGTGCTAGTAGTACCTGAGCTACCCCAACAATGATATTCCTCGGGACCATACATCACATTTCCTGAGACACCTAGGTTTCAACAGGCTCAACCAAGTCCCTTCCAGGATAGTTATGCCTTTGTCTCGAGAAATGAGCAATCTAGTGACTTTCAGTTCTGCTTTGATGTTCTAGAGTGCTTCAGCCTAGATCATGTTGTATACATGGACATTAATCAACTAATGGCTTTTTTAACCTATAGAGAAAATACCACACCGTGTAGTTGACCATACCTTTACATCTTTAGTTGGTGACAAAAGGTAAGTCATGGACCTGTCATGACTACCTAAAAGAGGATAATATTTTATTTAGGATACCTTACTTCTAGTAATATAGTATTTGTTTAGTAGTAAGTTCCAGCTGGTAATCTAAGTATAACTGGTTGTAGATAGTAGTATATATAGTTTCTCATTGTAACTCAGTTAGTATGCTTATAAGAGTCTTGTAAACTTTGAGTTGAGAAGTAAAATATACAAGTATCTTAAAAACTATTTCTTGTGTTCTTTAACCTAGAATAATATTATCTGCTTGTTTGAAGATTCTGCTTCATCATTTAAGTGTGTCTAAGTGAGTTTGAGGGATAATCTTGTGTTGATTAACCATAACCAATCCTACAATTGGTATCAGAGCTTATTAGGCTCTTGATTGTGAGATCTAATCATCCTAAATCACCTTTTTTCTTCACTCACTCACTCACTACACTTAAAATGGCCCTTAACTAGAAAACTTTTGAATCTTAAATGGTCACAATGACTAAGGCTCCTATCATCACCCCTACAATTTCAGATCTTGGCCCAAACGTATTGAAGGGTTCATTAAGTATCAAGATGAGAAAATGTGAAGATCTATCACTTATGGGCCATACAAGCCAAAGGTGGAGTTCCCGGCTTGTAACGGTGTCATGATAAAGAAAGTTGTCGAAGATTACTCTGATGAAGACTTTTAGAAGATGGATATTGATATCAAAGCCAAGGGAATTCTAATTACAGCCATACCAAACTCTATAATGGTAGGCTTTAAGGACTATCAGACAGTCAAACAATTCTTTGATGCTTTGACTTTAATGTACTCTAGTTTCACCGAGTCCAAAGAGTCCAAGTAAGATACCTTGAAGTAGCAGCTTGAAAAGTTCACTCATATTACTAGAGAGACCTTGAGCCAGCAATACTTTAGGTATATGGACTTAATTTTATCACTTCAGTCTATGGGAGTGACTTTTGAGAAGAGAGATCTTGTATGAAAATTTATCATTGTACTGCGTCATGAGTGGAATTTCTATTGTGTCTCTATCTAGAGGACTGAGAATCTAAACACTCTCACCATGACCGAACTATATGACATCTTTGATGGATATTGTGTAGAGATGGAGACTCAGAGAGGTCACAAGATGAGTAGAAATTCTAGGCTCCTGCTAGTAATGCTTTACTCATTGCTGAAGGCTCAAGAACTCCTCAGTGCTAGTAGTACATGAGCTACCCCAAACAATGATCATATTCCTCGGGAGCATACATCACATTTCCTGAGACACCTAGGTTTCAACAGGCTCAACCAAGTCCCTTCCAGGATAGTTATGCCTTTGTCTCGAGAAATGAGCAATCTAGTGACTTTCAGTTCTGCTTTGATGTTCTAGAGTGCTTCAGCCTAGATCATGTTGTATACATGGACATTGTTCAACTAATGGCTTTTTTAACCTATAGAGAAAATACCACACCGTGTAGTTGACCATACCTTTACATCTTTAGTTGGTGACAAAAGGTAAGTCATGGACCTGTCATGACTACCTAAAATAGGATAATATTTTATTTAGGATACCTTACTTATAGTAATATAGTATTTGTTTAGTAATAAGTTCCAGCTGGTAATCTAAGTATAACTGGTTGTAGATAGTAGTATATATAGTTTCTCATTGTAACTCAGTTAGTATGCTTATAAGAGTCTTGTAAACTTTGAGTTGAGAAGTAAATTATACAAGTATCTTAAAAATCATTTCTTGTGTTCTTTAACCTAGAATAATATTATCTACTCGTTTGAAGATTCTGCTTCATCATTTAAGCGTGTCTAAGTGAGTTTGAGGGATAATCTTGTGTTGATTAACCATAACCAATCCTACAATTGGTATCAGACCTTATTAGGCTCTTGATTGTGAGATCTAATCATCCTAAATCACCTTTTTTCTTCACTCACTCACTCACTACACTTAAAATGGCCCTTAACTAGAAATCTTTTGAATCTTAAATGGTCACAATGACTAAGGCTCCTATCATCACCCCTACAATTTTAGATCTTGGCCCAAACGTATTGAAGGGTTCATTAAGTATCAAGATGAGAAAATGTGAAGATCTATCACTTATGGGCCATACAAGCCAAAGGTGGAGTTCCCGGCTTGTAACGGTGTCATGATAAAGAAAGTTGTCGAAGATTACTCTGATGAAGACTTTTAGAAGATGGATATTGATATCAAAGCCAAGCCAATTGTAATTACACCCATACCAAACTCTATAATGGTAGGCTTTAAGGATTATCAGACAATCAAACAATTCTTTGATGCTTTGACTTTAATGTACTCTAGTTTCACCGAGTCCAGAGAGTCCAAGTAATATACCTTGAAGTAGCAGCTTGAAAAGTTCACTAATGTTACTAGAGAGACCTTAAGCCAGCAATACTTTAGGTATATGGACTTAATCTTATCACTTCAGTCTATGGGAGTGACTTTTGAGAAGAGAGATCTTGTATGAAATTTTATCATTGTACTACGTCATGAGTGGAATTTCTATTGTGTCTCTATCTAGAGGACTAAAAATCTAAACACACTCACCATGACCGAACTATATGACATCTTTGATGGATATTGTGTAGAGATGGAGACTCAGAGAGGTCACAAGATGAGTAGAAATTCTAGGCTCCTGCTAGCAATGCTCTACTCATTGCTGAAGGCTCAAGAACTCCTCAGTGCTAGTAGTACCTAAGCTACCCCCAACAATGATCATATTCCTCTAGACCATACATCACATTTCCTGAGACACCTAGGTTTCAACAGGCTCAACCAAGTCCCTTCTAGGATAGTTATGCCTTTGTCTCGAGAAATGAGCAATCTAGTGACTTTCAGTTCTGCTTTGATGTTCTAGAGTGCTTCAGCCTAGATCATGTTGTATACATGGACATTGTTCAACTAATGGCTTTTTTAACCTATAGAGAAAATACCACACCGTGTAGTTGACCATACCTTTACATCTTTAGTTGGTGACAAAAGGTAAGTCATGGACCTGTCATGACTACCTAAAATAGGATAATATTTTATTTAGGATACCTTACTTCTAGTAATATAGTATTTGTTTAGTAGTAAGTTCCAGCTGGTAATCTAAGTATAACTGGTTGTAGATAGTAGTATATATAGTTTCTCATTGTAACTCAGTTAGTATGCTTATAAGAGTCTTGTAAACTTTGAGTTGAGAAGTAAAATATACAAGTATCTTAAAAACCATTTCTTGTCTTCTTTAACCTAGAATAATATTATCTACTCGTTTGAAGATTCCGCTTCATCATTTAAGTGTGTCTAAATGAGTTTGAGGGATAATCTTGTGTTGATTAACCATAACCAATCCTACAATTGGTATCAAAGCTTATTAGGCTCTTGATTGTGAGATCTAATCATCCTAAATCACCTTTTTTCGTCACTCACTCACTCAGTACACTTAAAATGGCCCTTAACTAGAAAACTTTTGAATCTTAAATGGTCACAATGACTAAGGCTCCTATCATCAACCCTACAATTTCAGATCTTGGCCCAAACGTATTGAAGGGTTCATTAAGAATCAAGAAGAGAAAATGTGAAGATCTATCACTTATTGGCCATACAAGCCAAAGGTGGAGTTCCCGGCTTGTAACGGTGCGATGATAAAGAAAGTTGTTGAATATTACACTGATGAAGGCTTTTAGAAGATGGATATTGATATGAAAGCCAAGGCAATTTTAATTACAGCCATACCAAACTCTATAATGGTAGGCTTTAAGGACTATCACACAATCAAACAATTCTTTGATGCTTTGACTTTAATGTACTCTAGTTTCACCGAGTCCAAAGAGTCCAAGTAAGATACCTTGAAGTAGTAGCTAGAAAAGTTCACTCATTTTACTAGAGAGACCTTGAGCCAGCAATAGTTTAGGTATATGGACTTAATCTTATCACTTCAGTCTCTGGGAGTGACTTTTGAGAATAGAGATCTTGTATGAAAATTTATTATTGTACTGCGTCAAGAGTGGAATTTCTATTGTGTCTCTATCAAGAGGACTGAGAATCTAAACACTCTCACCATGACCGAACTATATGACATCTTTGATGGATATTGTGTAGAGATGGAGACTCAGAGAGGTCACAAGATGAGTAGAAATTCTAGGCTCCTGCTAGCAATGCTCTACTCATTGCTGAAGGCTCAAGAACTCCTCAGTGCTAGTAGTACCTGAGCTACCCCCAACAATGATCATATTCCTCTGGACCATACATCACATTTTCTGAGACACCTAGGTTTCAATAGGCTCAACCAAGTCCCTTCCAGGATAGTTATGCCTTTGTCTCGAGAAATGAGCAATCTTGTGACTTTCAGTTCTGCTTTGATGTTCTAGAGTGCTTCAGCCTTGATCATGTTGTATACATGGACATTGTTCAACTAATGGCTTTTTTAACCTATAGAGAAAATACCACACTGTGTAGTTGACCATACCTTTACATCTTAGTTGGTGACAAAAGGTAAGTCATGGACCTGTCATGACTACCTAAAATAGGATAATATTTTATTTAGGATACCTTACATCTAGTAATATAGTATTTGTTTAGTAGTAAGTTCCAGCTGGTAATCTAAGTATAACTGGTTGTAGATTGTAGTATATATAGTTTCTCATTGTAACTCAGTTAGTATGCTTGTAAGAGTCTTGTAAACTTTGGGTTGAGAAGTAAAATATACAAGTATCTTACAAACCATTTCTTGTGTTCTTTAACTTAGAATAATATTATCTACTCATTTGAAGATTATTCTTCATCATTCAAGTGTGTCTAAGTGAGTTTGAGGGATAATCTTGTCTTGATTAACCATAACCAATCCTACAATTGGTATCACAACTTATTAGGCTCTTGATTGTGAGATCTAATCATCCTAAATCACCTTTTTTCTTCACTCACTCACTCACTACACTTAAAATGGCCCTTTACTAGAAATCTTTTGAATCTTAAATGGTAACAATGACTAAGGCTCCTATCATCACCCCTACAATTTAGATCTTGGCCGAAACGTATTGAAGGGTTCATTAAGTATCAAGATGAGAAAATGTGAAGATCTATCACTTCTGGGCCATACAAGCCAAAGGTGGAGTTCCGGCTTGTAACGATGCCATGATAAAGAAAGTTGTCAAAGATTACTCTGATGAAGACTTTTAGAAGATGGATATTGATATCAAAGCCAAGGCAATTGTAATTATAGCCATACCAAACTTATAATGGTAGGCTTTAAGGACTATCAGACAGTCAAACAATTCTTTGATGCTTTGACTTTAATGTACTCTAGTTTCACCGAGTCCAAAGAGTCCAAGTAAGATACCTTGAGGTAGCAGCTTGAAAAGTTCTCTAATATTACTAGAGAGACCTTGAGCCAGCAATACTTTAGGTATATGGACTTAATCTTATCACTTTAGTCTATGGGAGTGACTTTTGAGAAGAGAGATCTCGTATCAAAATTTATCATTGTACTGCGTCATGAGTGAAATTTCTATTGTGTCTCTATCAAGAGGACTGAGAATCTAAACAGTCTCACCATCACCGAACTATATGACATCTTTGATGGATATTGTGTAGAGATGAGACTTAGAGAGGTCACAAGATGAGTAGGAATTCTAGGCTCCTGCTAGCAATGCTTTACTCATTGCTGAAGGCTCAGGAACTCCTCGGTGTAGTAGTACCTGAGCTACCCCCAACAATGATCATATTCCTCTGGACCATACATCACATTTCCTAAGACACCTAGGTTTCAACAGGCTCAATCAAGTCCCTTCCAGGATAGTGATGCCTTTGTCTCGAGAAATGAGCAATCTAGTGACTTTCAGTTCTGCTTTGATGTTCTAGAGTGCTTCAGCCTAGATCGTGTTGTATACATGATCATTGTTCAACTAATGGCTTTTTTAACCTATAGAGACATAAAACATTAAAAAAACTAAAAGGCAGTTCCCTCCGACCCAACAACAACAAATTTGGATTAGACAAATCAAAGGCCAAGTTCTATAACTGCAATAACTTGATTATTTTGCAAGGGAGTGCAAGGCTCTGAAGTCCAATCCTACAACCACTCGTACCTCTTAACATCATCCTCCTACTCCAACGCTGTACAAAGCCAACTGAACAACAACTGCTATTGCTCAAGAAGTTGACTAGAGCTTCATGATGCAAGATGTAACTCCAACTTAAGCTCTCATGGCTAAAACAGAAGAAAGTCAAGTATATGAACATCTCTATAGTCTAGCATGTATAGCTAAGGTTATACTCTATCAAAATGACAACATGGAGATTAAATCTGACATTAAGACTTTAAACACTCTAAAATCTAATTTTCGAAGGGTAGAATCTATCTACAAAATTCAAAACTAAAGAGTTAGAGAAAATTGTTTCTAGTTTAAAACATGAACACTCAAACTACATGGCGTAAATAAGGGATTTGGTTACCAAGTTGACTGAGGCGCAAGCCCAGCTAGTAATAGCTTAGGCTAAATCAAGGAAGTATGATATTGAAGAGTAGAACTTCAAAATCATTATTGCATAATCCTCCTACTCAAAGGTGTGCTATCAAAACAAAAGTGGGTTAGGAACCAATGAAATTGCTCAACCACGCTCTTACATGTTTGTATGACAACCAAGATATGGTAGTTAGAAGGAAGAGGTTCTAACTACTAACCCATAACCTATTGAGTAGAAGAATAATGCAACAATGGTTAGCACCACATAGAAGGATCACGTAGAAAACCTTATCCACACCACTGAGGATCAAGCATTGACCACTAAAGGCAAAAGAAACAAGATCAAGGCAACAAGAAAAACTACTAAAAAGGTGGCGGCATGAATGTTTAAATAGACCTCAAGCAAAAAGGTGTATATATCTCAGCTGGATTCTAAGTGGTCGCTAGTTTTGATCCAGGAATGAAGTGTAGTACCAACAGCTCTGTCCAGCTATAAGATCAGAAGTCAAAGCAGGCTATTGTAGAAGAAAAGAAGTTCTAGAAAAAATAGTTCCCATTCCCCATCAAAGTAAATATTAAGTGCATAATGTGTGTTCTGCATAATCATTTGGCAAATGATTGTTACTACAATCCTACAAGCACACACTATGCAAACAATGTAAAAAAGGATTGAGTAAGGGAGGGTTTTACATTTGGACCTTATCACGCTATTCAAGTGTCAAGAAAAGGAAAGCTTGTTTCCATAGAAAAACTACTTTCGGAAGAAACTCGTTCTTTTGAAATGAATATTGCTTCGAAAGACAAGCCTAAGCACAAGCAAAGAAATTAAAAGAAACATTCTGAGTACAAGACTGCTTCAGAATAAACGAGGGTGATAACTTCTTCTGAGAAGACAGAAGCATCAGAAGCAAGTGATACTGCAAAAGTCTTATCAAAATCATCTATACTGATCAAACAAATGATGGAAGGGAATATCTGAAAAGATGATATAGCCTAAACCTTTTCTTCACAAACCTCAATCAAACCCCTATGCATACTTTTTGTTTAATTTTCTCATCAACATTGGAAGAACCCAAGACCAACAAGGCTTAGGTTTCCAATAGTAACTAACTAATTTTCCTTAGGTATAGGGTCGTCCATATGATACAGATGGAAATGTGTGTATTATGGATAGTGGATGCTCCAGGCATATGATAGGGATCAGATCTCTTCTCCAACAATTTGAACATTTTGATGGAGGTCTCATTCAGTTTGGAGGTGAAGCCAAAAGATACATTTCTAGTTGAGGTAGTATATCCAATGGTAAGATAAAAGTTGATAAAGTAACTTTGTCAAGCATCTTGAACAAAATTTCTTATGTGTTTCTCAATTCTATGATCAAAAGCACTGGATGCTTTTCATAGAACATGAGTGCATTATCCTCAAACTTGGGATGACATTCCACAAGAATTGGTGCTTCTTCAATCTCCCAGAAGTGGGGATATGTACAAGCTGGATTTGAATAAAGCTTCCCCATTGGGTGAAGTATCATGCTTTCTTTCCAAAGTAACTGGTTATGAGTAAACTCTTTGGCATTAATGAACGTGTCATGTTAATTTTAAAATCATGAACAATTTGGTTAAAAATAACTTGGAACATGGTGTGCCTAAAAAGAAATATTTCTACAAAAATAATTGTATTGCTTGTCTTAAAAGGAAGCAACATAGATCATCTCATAAATCAAAGAAGTTAAATCTATCACCACTCCATTACACTTATTGCACATGGATCTATTTAGTCCCACAAGTATAATTAGCATTAGAAGGAAATAATATTGCCTTGTGATTGTTGATGATTTCAATGGATTACATGACTATTCTTATAAAGAACTAAAGATGAAACTGTTGAAAGTTTAAAATATTTTATTCATAAAAACAGAAAATCAAATTGATCATAGGACACTTATTGAGTTTGATAGAATTATGTTAGCTGATTAAAAGTTGCCTTTAACTTTTTGGGCAGAGGCAGTCAACACTGCATGTTATGTGTAGATCATGGCTCTTATAGTTATGTCCATGAAAAAACCCCTTATGAGCTATGGAACAAGTGGCCACACTTCATTGGCTTTCTAAGGTCCTTTGGTAGTAGGTGTACCATACTTAACACAAATTAAAATTTGGCAAAATTTACTAAAAAGTTGGACGATGCTATATTTGTTGGATATTCCTCTAACTCTATTCCTTATAGAGTGTATAACATTAAAAGTCCACAATTTGAGGAATCATCAAACATTTTTGTAAATGAGCACACTCCTTGTGTTAAGGAGAATGGCCCTGACCATATTTTTGATTTAGAATTGTTTCTAAATTCTTCTAAACCTTCTCGTGAGAATGTTTCAGCTGGAACAAAAACACAAAGTGACTCTGATGATGATGATCTACCGTTTGAGTTACCCAAACCTATTCTAGGTTCTCTAAGAATCAATGAAGGTCAAGCTCCCACTGGTGAAAGCCCTAAAGCATATATATCACATGAACTAGTGAAGCTTTAACAAGTTGTCACCAAAATAAGCATCAATTTTCATTTAATGATAACTCCAACACACATACAATATTGATAAAGAAAGAATTCCGGAGGGGTAAGAAACTGTCAATGTTGTTTCACAACACCACATTATTGATGCAACACCTCATTGAATGACCATGAGACATCAGCTAGAAATGACATTCCTAATTCTGAGCAAAACTGTTCTAAGCTAGATTTACCTATGCAATTAGATGTTATTCCAAGGCTTAAAATTCACAACACACATCCTGCTGAAAACATCTTTGTAAAAGTATGTGAAGGTGTGAGAACAATAGGGCAAACCAACAATAGGAATGTTTGCATGTATTCATGCTTTCTCTCCTAAATGGAACCAAAGAAGGTGGAAGAGGCTCTTAAGGAAAATAGTTCGGTTGAATCAATGCAAGAGGAGTTGTTTCAATTCAAAAGACAAAAATTATGGAACCTATGTCGTCTACCACCTCGTCAAGTGCCCATTGGCACGGAGTAGGCAATTAGAAACAAAAGAGATGATAGAGGCTTAATTATCAAAAACAAGGCAAGGCTTGTAGTTCAAAGATACACAAAAGAGGAAGGGATAGATTACACTGATGACTTTACACCAGTGGCAAGACTTGAGGTTGTGAAAATCTTCCTCGCTTATGTAGTTTCTAAAAACTTTATTGTCTACCAAGTTGATGTCAAGTGTTCCTTTTTGTATGGGGATATAGACAAAGAAGTCTATGTGTGTTAGCCTTTAAGATTTGATGATCCACAACATCCTAACTATGTGTGCAAAGTGAATAAAGCTTTCTATGGGCTGAACCAGACACCTAGGCTGTGGTATGAGACACTTTCTTAATTTGTCCTGAAGCATGGCTACACAAGACACACAATAGACAAAACCTTGTTCATCAAGAAATCTGGGAAATACATTTTGCTTGTACAAGTCTATGTTGATGACAACATATTTAGTTCTTCAAATGACCAAATGTGCAAGGACTTTGAAAGCATTATGAATAAGAAGTTTGAGATGAGTTTCATGCAAAAAATGGCCTTTTTCTATGGAATTCAGGTGAAGAAGATGAAAGAGGAGTTCTTTATCAATCAATCTAAATATGTCAATGACATCTTAGAAAGATTTTAAATGAAGGATTATAAGCCAGCCAAGAAACCTATACCAGATATCATAATCTTCGTCCTAACTGTAACGGGGAGGATACTAATCAACATCAGTATAGGGAAATAAGAGGACCTCTCATGTATCTTACAACAAGTAGACCTGATATCATGCTTGCAATTTGTATTTGTACAAGATTTCAGGCTACTCCAAACTTGTCTCACGTAGTTGTTGCCAAGAGAATCCTTAGATACCTTAAAAGAACTCCTAAGCTTGGTCTCTAGTATCCTAGGAATCAAGATTTGAACTTCTATGGTCACATGCATAGTGACTATGGTGGCTGCAGTTTCAACAAGAAATCTTCATCTAGAGGATGTCAGTTTCTTGATGTAAGAATCATCTTCTGGCAATGTAAGAAGCAATCGTGGGTCTCAACATCAATTGCTGAAGTTGAATACATTGTTGTTGCAAGTTACTGTGCTCAGCTACTTTGGATTCAAAATTATGAATAGGGTGTGAGATTGATATTCTCAGAAGGATCGAATTTGTTGATTGAGTTAATGCTTGTATGGTCAAAGTGATACACTAAGCTGAGTAAGGGTTATACGGTCAAGCATCGACGGACAAGACTTAGTCATATCTGAACAAAATAGCAGGGATCATCTGGAGCTTGGAGCTTCAAGATGAAAGTGCTCCCATGGAAATTCCAAAATCTTATCTTGAAGACACATATACCCAATAGGATATGGTGGAGATGTAAGCAGCTCTTTACAAATTCAATTTCCCTTACAACCAGAAGTTTCCACTTCATATTATTCTCCACTATCTATCCAACAAATTAGGAGGCTGGGATCAAATTCTCTATGATTTGGGATGCCTAATTTATGGATTAAACAGAGGCCTCGGATTTAAGTATTCAAAGTTTGTATTAAATAATCTCAGAGGTAACCTTCACAGGGAACCATCAAGACAAACTTCAACTTGAAGACGCTCTTCTTATGCTACACATAAGGCTGGGCATCTTCAAGATTCTAATGAAGGTGTCCCTAACACCCACCCCATTAAATTAATTTACGAGTGATGTTCTAAACAAAACTTGTTCAATCTACTATGATTGAACAAGCTCCCTATGTTCAAGCAAAAGATGGGCTCTTACTTAGCCTGAGGTCCAACCATCCCCGTCCATTAAGCTCAATATAAGTGTTAAGCCTCCTCAGTTTGAACCTGATGAGCCTAAAACCCAAACCATTAGCCCTCAGGGTGAGTCCCAACACTCCCTTGAGCAGCCAAAAGGGGACAACCAAATCATTGGCTCTATGCTATTAGATTTTGATCTAGGTCCCGGGTCACTAGGTAAAATCTTTATATCCTTCACTGTCCTATTAACCTAATCTAATGAAGATCTCTTGTTTCATCAAGGACATGATGTTGATCTACCACACCAAATTTTGGATCATCTAAGCCCCGGGGAACCTCTAATTTCTAGTCCCCATTAGCAAAGCCAAACTAAGGTGAGTCCCACAGATGTGGACGGGACTCATGTAGATTCAGTTGCCACTATGAAGAGTGTCTCATTGGGCTTTGAGGATAGTGATAACATCTCTGAGACTGAGTCTACAACAACCTTGCCTCTTGATGCCTCTAGAACAGACATCACTCTACAAGGGAAACAAAGGTACCAAAAAACCATATCTGGTGATGAGGATGAACATACTAGGTATGTTATCTCATCTTCTTATGATTCTTCAAAACAAGATGAAGGAAGTCTGCAACTCACCATCAGAGACCTACTTTCTAAATGTTAGGTCTACCACTCATTAACTTGAGATTAACAATATCAAGGCCAAACTAGTCGAGATACAGATTGAAAAGTGTGTCTGGCATGAACCTATTCAAGTCTCTTTAAGTTCTTCCTCTAACTCATGTACTTCTCAAGATGATGCTACCAAAAAGGGGGAGAATTCACCACCTACCACTAAGGAGGATATTGGTCAACCTAAGGACCTTGTTGAACACGAGATTGACTTTGAAGGGGAAATGAGGAATGATGGCCTAGTAACTAATTTAGCTGGGACATATAGTGCAGCCCTATTCTCTTACAAAGTAGAGATCCAAGCTGGAAGGGATTATTTGATTATAATCCTTATATGATGATCTAAGTATCACAAAGGCCATACTTGATCTAGCCTTTGAGATAAATAGTGAGGACCTTCTCAGAACCCCTATCCTTCAAACACCATCATCACCACAAGATCAACAACTCTCCTAACCTAAATCATCCAAGCCAAAGTCTCCTAAAGATGAATCTTTTGAAGATCCCAAAAGAAATAGGAAAATGAATGCAGAAAATTTTTTGAGGAAGAAAGGTCAGAGAAATTAAAGAAGAAAGATAAACTCAACACTGGGAAGTTACTGGCTGCAAGTAGCAAAGCAACAACAGCAACCCAAGAGGCTATCAATAACAAGAGAAAAGTTGAGATTATTGTTAGACTTGTCATTATGGGATTAACAAATAAGAAATGTTACTACTTAGGGGATCTTGTGAAGTTAGAAAAGGAAACCTTGCTACAAAATGAAAAAGAGGAAGTAACTAGGTTAGCCTAGGAGGATGAGAGAAGAAGAAAGAAGGAAGAAGCTGAGCAATATCTAAGGGCAGATAGAATAGCCTTCTTGTGTTCTAGAGGCTATTCTTAGGAGGAGTTGAGTCCTCATGACAATGACATGATCTTGTGGCTTTTCCCTAAAGAACATTATGAAATTGCCAAGGAGAGGAAGAAGGCTTCAAGGGAGAAGGTTAAAGAAAAAAAGAAAAAGGAGGAGGCCAAGCTTAAGGCTACCAAGAAGGTGGGAGATAAAGTCTGTATGAAGGCATATCTCAAGGCCCATGGCTTCTCTGTAAGGCAAGTTGCTCCAATGACTGAGAAAACGTAGTAGCAAAATGTCAATGACATCAAGGCTAATATTAGCTCAGGAAGCAGAAAGGAGGTATTTCAAACACCAAGTGTGCAAAGGATGCTACCCACAACTGTTCCCAAACCACAACCTCAACCTGAACCCTCACCTATTCCTTTTTCCATTAAAACTAAACAAACCATAGAACCATTCACCCATGAACGTACACCATCAACTTTACCCTCATCGTCACCCATGTCTCACAACAACCTCCACCACTACCCATTCTCAAACCTAAAACACTACCCAAAACTCAATCATCAACCACCCATCCGTCACCCAAGCCATCCTCTGAACTATTGGAGGAGCTTCATGAGATCAAGAAGAATCTCATCAACTACACGACCTTGAGCGAAATCCCTTGTGAGGAGGAGTCTATCAAATTAGCATTCATTGATGGCTCTTCCTGTTCCCTCACAAGAGAGGCATTCCTTGATCTGCCTAAGGGAACTTTGGACCAAGCACTTTAACTCCTTGCAACAAACTCTGATTCCCTCAAAGAGGAAGAGAAAAAGCTAAAATGAAGCCTAGTAAAACTACGGGACACTAGGAAGGGGGATAAGCTTCCATTTAAACCTTTTGATCCTTGGAAGAAGGTTGTCGAGTGGAGGTTTGAAGAATTTTCTCATAACTTTGTTGAGGAAAGAGAGAATGGTGAAGTCAACCAACTCAATACACCATCTTTGCTACACTCAAGTATGTTTGATATTGCTGAGTTACCAAAGAAACCATTCTCCAACCTCTTTAACTATCAAGTAGTTGCTCCTATCAGGAATCAATTGAGCAGTCTTCATCTTGCTAAACTAACCACATAGGCAAAGATTAAAGAAGAGTTTAAAAAGTGAGAGAAGGAAGAAAATGAAGGGTCAACCAAAAGAAAGACCTTCCTATAGATGGTTGAAGGCCCTGATTTGGAACCCATAGTTAGATGGGAGTATGATTACAACTACTGTCAACAAACTCTCTACAGAGGGACATAACAAAGGGTACATGTCATCCAGAGTAACCGACTAGACCTTTTATCTACTAGTGACTTGTACAAACTTCTCAGCACCACCTCCAAAAAGAATAAAGAAACATATAACTATCTTCTTCCTTGGTGCTTAAAGTTTTGAGAAGCCAAAGAAATTGATGTTTTGGTAGCATCTGCCTAGGGGGAGATTGTTGGGTCAAATAAGGTTGGTGCAATCAAGAAACATATAAGTATCTTCTTTCCTTGGTGCTTAAAGTTTTGAGAAGCCAAAGAAATTGATGTTTTGGTAGCATCTGCCTAGGGGGAGATTGTTGGGTCAAATAAGGCTGGTGCAATCAAAACAACAGTCCGAATAATTTTGTTGTAACTGAAGAAAGTCTTTGAAGCTTATTTGCACTTCTAAATTTACGTTGAAGAACTTCTGAAGCTTAAACAAGAGGAACTTCCGAAGAGAAACTACGTCTTTAGAAGACTAACTAAATCCTCTTCCGAAGCTAAACACTTTGAAGGTTCAAAACAAATAATTTCGAAGAACAAAGTCTACAAGACCAGTAGAAGCCTTGGAAGAAGTTAATTCTTCCGAAGTATAATTGGCTTCGGAAGAAATTATTCTTCTAAACCTAGTTTACCTTCAGAAGAACAAACTATGAACCAGTGGACATAAGTATGGTCTGTCTAAAAACCACTACAATCTCTGATATACTGCATGACGCTTTCCCACGCCGTGCAGTTGACCAAACTTATGCCACTATTCACCTTTTATCAGTTAGTATATTTAACATCTTTACTTGGCGACATAAGGTAAGTCATGGACCTATCATGACTATCTAATATAGAATAATAATTTATCTTAGATACCTTACTTTTAGCAATGTAGTATTTGTTTAGTAGTATGTTCTAGCTGGTAATGTAAGTATAACCTGTTGTAGATAGTAGTATATATAGTTTCTCATTGTAACTCAGTTAGTATACTTGTAAGATTCTAGTAATCTTTGAGTTGAGAAGTAATATATACAAGTATCTTTAAAACCAATTCTTATGTTGATTAACCATGGCCTATCCTACACCTTCTTCCCTCGTCTTCTTCTTAGCCGCTCTTTGGTCTTTCATTACTTTTTGCTGAAGCTGCTTAAGGTACTCAAACTCTATGTATTAATATGACAAGGGAAGAAGTGTAGATTCTTGATATAGGCATGTGACACTCGAGTAGTTGATCATATTTTGTCTATATGCTTAGTTTTCCATCTAAGGTTGTTGTCCAGTTGCCACCACCTCTGCCTTAGGGCCTTTATGAATTGTGGAGAGGGTAGGAGCATGTTTGTTGAATATTTTGTTTGTCCTTTCTTGTTTAATCTTGAGGAGCAGTTCTGCATCGTCTGCCTGCTTACTCTGTATTGACAACTAAGTGTCAGATTGTTCACTTAGCTCTTCTAAGGGGAGAGAGATGAGTTCATCAATGTTGTAGTTAGTCGGTCCCCAAATAGTTCAATATGGCTACCCTTGACTTATCATCTGAGTGTTTGGCCTAGGCACAACCCTGATTACAACTTCTATGAGGCCTGGTGCCGAACTTGAACTCTCTCCCCTTAGCTTTTTCATCCTCTCACTTCCTCCTACTCAATCCCTTCAGGAGTCAACTTTATTTTCCCTTTCTCACTCACAGGCCTTGGTGACTCAGTATGAAGAAAGCTTTGGCTTTTATTTCTTGGTTCAACACTTGAGCTCCAGCCAAAGAGAGGTTATGAAGCACCTTCACCAGCTAATGCCTCACTGAGGGTAGAGGATGTTGAAATAGTTTCTATCTCAAGGTTCACAAGCTCTATCATCGGTATATCCAACTTCGTAACAAAATCAGTGGTGATATGCTCCCACTTTGACAACTTTCACCGGTATATCCAACTTCGTAATAAAGTCCATGTGACTAAGAGTTCTTTATCAACAACAACAAATGATCTTCAAAGTCTTAACATTGCATCAATCACTATTGCATTTTCTTTAAACCATTTTGACATGCCCAAGACCAGTGAGGCTTGGGTTTCCAAAATGTAACTATCTCTCTTTTGCTACAACAATAAGTAAAGACTAAGAAAAATATGTGGATTATTAATAGTTGTTGTTTGAAGGATATGACAGGCAAGGCTCTTTGCTTTAATTTTTTTAGAAAATGGATGGAGGGCCAGTTGCTTTTTGAGGAGATGCAAGAGGTTACATCACAGTATGGGTAGGGTCACAAATGCTAAGCTCAACATTGAAAAGGTAAACTTTGTCAAGGAGCTTGGGAACAATTTACTAAGTGTATCCTAATTCGTGAACGAAGACACAACATGCTCTTTACTGAGCATGAGTGCATTGGTCTCAAGCCTAGGGTGGTCATTCCTCAAGGGCACATTCTACTTAGAGCCCTTAGGAAAGGGAACATATATAAGATGGATTTGCAAGAAACATCTCCCTTAGGAGGAGTTTCTTGCTTTATCTAAACCAAATACTGATACGTCCTTTCTGGCATAGTAGAATGTTCCATGTAAACTATAAGAACGCGAATAAATTATTAATAATATTTTGGTAACCGGAATGCCAAAGAAAGAGTTTACGTGTGCTGATCACTATCTTGCATGGCTGAAATGGAAGCAACACAAGGTGTCTCACAAGACAAAGGAAATGAATTCCATTACTAATCCTATACACTTATTACAAAAGGATCTCTTTGGCCCTACCAGTGTAATAAGTCTTGGAAGGACCTCATATTGGTTAGTGATCACAAATGATTTTTCACAAATGAAATCTTCCATAGAACTAAGGATGAGACTCCTAAATTATTAAAGAACTTCATTCTGAAAATTGAGAATCAATGTTATCACAAAGTCAACAACATAAGATGTGACCAAAAAACTAAATTAAAAACCAATTACTTGACATATGTTATGATGCAAAAGGGTACTACAAGACAATACAATTCTCCCAGGACTACTCAACAAAGTGATGTTGCTGAGAGGAGAAACATGACACTTACTAAAGCTGCAAGAACCATGCTATCTGACTCTAAACTACCTATCACCTTCCAGGCAGATGTAGTCAACATTCCTTGCCATTGGAAAAAGAGAGTTTTGGTAGTTAAAACTCATGGTAATAATCCTTATGAAGTACTGCATAAAAGGAGACCTTTTATACCTTTTATTGGTTCTAGGGATCATTTGATGTCCTTGCACCATCTTGAATACCATAGATCAAGTAGCCACATTTGATGAGAAGTCTGATGATCGATGTAACACCCAGTTATTTTTAAGTTATGAAAGAAAGAATAAAAGTGAAGGAAAAGAAAGAAAAGTTATAAAACCCAAGTTCAGGGGTTAAATGTGTCAAAAGGACAAAAACTTTGAAATGTTGGTGATAAAGGTGATGGCCACCCATGATGATATTTTTACCTTTTGAGTAATTGAGTTTTTAGAAAGAGAAAGAACAAAAATTTTTGGGTTTTAGAAGAACAAGAAGAAGAATCTGAATTCAATGAAATAATTTGGTGTTTTTGAGTGTTCTTAACTGGCCTATGCCTTGGTTGTATGCTTATATGTATTTATGTGTTTGGTTGTGTGTGTTTGGTGGGTTTTTAGGTGGTACAACTCAATTTGCATTCAGGTTTTGAAGGAAGTCATACCCAAGAGCTGCTAAGGTGAGTACTAGAACCCTCTTTTTACTTGATTTAAACTGATTTGGGGCTGGAAATACATGTATGAACATTTTTATTAAAGGTGGGTTTCTACCCGTATGTATATGTGTAAGTGTTGTGGGTGGGGTTTGATTTGGGTGTGTTTATGATTATGATGATGTATGAATGTGTTTCTATAGCTTAGAATGTAATATTTAAGGTTAGAATGTGTTCGATGATGATTGGGAACTAAATTTAGTTGTTTAAGTGTGGCTTAGACCACCCATGCGCCAAAATAGTGGCCCATGTGCCCCAAGGGTAGAAACGGCCTAAGTGTTCCTATGCGCCCAAAACCCTATGCTCTCAAATAGTAGACAAGCAGCTGGAAAAGGCTGAAATTGACTAAGTGTCCACACACCTAGATAGCCCATATGCCTAGGCACTCATGCGCCTGCATAGTGCCCATGCGCCTAGAATTTACCCAGAATTTGTTAGGTGTTGCCTATGTGCCCTAATAGTGCCCATGCGCCTTGAAGGTTCCCATGCTCCTAAGTGTTCCCCATGCACCCGAAAGGGCATGCGCCTGCATAGTGCCCATGCGCCTAGGACTTAGAAAATTTTTTGAGATTTTGGGGAAAATATAAAGTGTAGGCTTTGACTTGGGAGGTTCCCAGGGGATATGTAAGATAATAACTATTACCTTGATGTACGTATGATGTGTCATCTCGTGCGATAGTAAAGAAATTGTTTTAACAAATGAAAGGTAATATAAATTTTTATAAAACTAGAACTCCCTCAGCAACACTGAGTTTTATGTGTTTCGAGTTGGTAGGTGATTGTGGCCGAGGATGGCACGGGGTGGCTACTTGGCTCATTTTAGATGGCATTCTTTTGTATAATGTTTTTGCATTGTAATGCGAACAAATGATGTTTTGTAATAAATGTTGTATTATTTTGCAAAAGCGATTATTATAATGAAATGGTTGTTTAAATGTTTACACTACAATGTTTTATTAAAATTAAAGTAAGTATATGTTTTATGTGCAATGATTGAACAGTTGTGAGCGTCCTAGAAATGGGGCCTTTCAAGTTGGTATCAGAGCCAAAGTTTAAGTGAAACAAATAAAATTTTAAAATAAACCTAAACTTAAACTGAAAATGGGACGAAAGGGAAGGGATGACAGTCCGAGTAGCTACGTGCCAACAGGTATTTTCTTAATGTTAACCGGTACTACATATGCATGTTATGTGATTTGATCCATGTGCTTTTAGTAGATTTAGATACTAATGTATTCAGGATAGGAAATGCTTGAGGTATGAAGAGTAAAGTAAGAGGCTAATCATAATTGGCCACTATAATTATGGACTTACTATACTTGACATAAATGAGCTATTACTTTGAATGATCGTGTTAGTGTTTGAATCTTATAGCGTGTTTAGAGGATGGCCAGTGGTAGATCGTCAAAGGCATCACGTGGTGGAGGTCATGGTGGATGTGGTGTTGAACCACGGGCCACAAGAGGAAGGCCTAGAGCCGAAGAGTGGTTCATGAAGAACTTGAGACCCCCTCATCCAGAGGCTGGTGACGAGAGTGCTAATTTAAGAGCCTCAGTGAAGGAGACTGTTGTTGAGGAAGTGCATCAGGTCATGCAGACGATCTTACCATATTTGATGACCTAAGTGATAAAGGCAATGTAGGAAGGAAAAAGAAGGGAGAGGAATAGGTCCTGGGAGGAGAGGAGCGGCTGAAGATTGAGACGGGTTTCTCAAGGATGAAGAAGAAGAGGAAGAAGAGCCTGTGCTGGAGGCGGCATGAGGCTATAACTATGGGGCATTTTAAAGATGCAAGCCCCTACCTTTGATGGTAATGGCATTGCTGTTGCTGCTCACAGGTGGGTGAGAGAGATGGAGGTTGTACTTGATATTGACGAGTGCTAGGAAGACCAGAAGGTGAAGTTCGCTACCCACTCATTTGTGGACTCGGCTTTGTGCTGGTGGGACAATATCATCCAAGTCGAGGGAAATGGATATGGTGGAGAGGGAGTTCCTGCAGTTGGAGGCATGAACCATGACACATCAGCAATACACCACAAAGTTTAACAAAATGGCACAGCTGGTGCCGGATCAGGTGACGCCTCTGTCATGAAAGATTAAGAGGTATATCTAGGGCTTGCCCACGGATATCTGTAGGCACATGATCACTGCCCGACTGAGCACGTTTAGGTTGGCGGTTGATTTGGCAGGAAGGTTGTATGATGAGTGAGAGGTGGCGGTGGCTGAGGTGAGCAAGAAGGATGGTGGTGATTGAAACTGGAATGGGAAATGGTTTGGACATGGCGGAGCAGTTCCAAACAATAAGGTGGCGAAGGTGGATGACCAACGTGTGGTCACGTTTGGTGCAGGATCGAAGAGATGTGGTAGATGCGGGAATGAGCATTCGGGAGAATGCAAATATGGATCAAACATCTGCTTCCAATGTGGGAAGCCTAGTCATATGACTAGAGAATGTGGAGTTATAAGGTGTTATAAATATGGGGAAAATGACCATCCGAGTAAGGATTGCTAGAAGCCTGGTCACGTACGTTTCTAGTAAACCAAACACTAGCTTCTGTGTTATTTGATTTTGGTGCTAGTAAAAGTTTAATTTCTACTGCTTTCTATGCTAAATTGCCTGTTAGTTGTAGGAATATATATAAGCCTTTCGATGTAGAAGCTGCCATAGGTAAGTCTACCAGGAATTCTGAGATATAGAAGGTTGTGACATAGAATTAGAAGATTACAAGTTTCCTATTAGACCGTTCATGATGAACTTAGGCGGGTTCAATGTAGTCCTACAAATGGATTGGTTGGCGGACTACGAGGCTAACATTGTATGTCGCAAGAAGATGATTCAGTTGACAGCGCCTGATGGGAGATCAGTGACGATTTACGGCGATCGAGTTACAACTATCCTGAAAGTGATTTTGATGGCGGTGGCGGGAAAGTGCATGAGACGTGGATGTAGTGCCTACTTGGTCTATGTGAAGGATGTGGATGTGCTAACACCACAATTGTTTGATGTACCGGTTGTGTGTGACTTTCCGGACGTGTTCCCAGAAGACTTACTAGGTGTGCCACAGGATCGCGAGATCGAGTTTTAGATTGACTTGATACCTGTCAGGATTGTGTACTTATGGAGTACTAACTGATTATGCGTGTAACCGAATCAAATAGTGCGGAATCCTATTTGATTGGCGATCCAATTAGTTAGAACGCAAACCCGATCGATCTAACAATTAAAGAAATGTTAATATTGAGTAGAAAATGATCAGATGCGAACTATGAAGTTGGAATATGCGTTCTGGACGCTCTGGACAGCTAGGTTATGAGTGTATACGATGTAAGTGTTAAAATTCTCGTTTTGTACGAACTAAGTGGTATTTATAGGTTTGTAGTCAAAATTTGTGCAACTGAACATTAGCGTGGTTCAGTCGTGGACTAACCCATGTGACTAATTCATACGCACGACTGAAGGTTCAGTCATACGACTGAGTGATTCTCATGTCTCAATCGTGTGACTGATCTAGTCTCCTGGTTCAGTCGTGCGACTGGTTTATTAGCCTGATGTCTTCATGCCTATGGTCCATAAGTATGTTCCATTTATATGAATAATCATACAACAACTTCAAACCTATATAATAAGTTCATATATATGAATTAAAGATACATTTACATGAAAGCACAAATCATATATCATTACATTGTTTCATTACACATATGTAAGCTATGACAGACTTTTACATTTAGCATAAAAACTAGGGACATATGTATCAACAAAACTCCCCCTTGGACCTAGTTTATTCTATTGTCTGCCATCCTTCATATGCTCTTCAAATTTCTTGTACTTCTCCTCTCTTGTGACTTCTGCGTGTATTTCAAACGCAAAGCAGAGCCGTATCACATTTTGGAAATTGAGGCTTGTACAATATCATGTGTGTCATAGAACAGTGGCCACTTGTATAGAGTGTAGACATCTTCATCTCACAAGTGGTATGGCACATGGGGTCAAATACCCTGATAGTTTCTATTTTTCCCTCTCTGTTTAGAACTATGACCGCTTCACCCGTCCTCCAGTCATAAAACCACCATTTGAAATGTGGAGTGAAGTCCTAAGGCATTTCTCATAAGGGAATCTTTGACATCATGTGCGGGGGACTCCACTTCAACACTACTTTAGGCCTTCCTGATATAGGATCCACTTCAGAATTGTAAATGAACCTCTTAGGTTGTGGAGGTCTGTAGTTTACCCATCTGGTGTGGTATTCCTTTTTAGTGTAGCCTCAAACGAACCTGACATCTTTTTCGGGTCAGCAAACAACAGATTTAAGCATGCCTGTCGGTTGAGCTCAAAACCTTGAATAGTCTTCATATCATGAGGATATCTAAAGTACTCAATCCCCTCCTCTCTCTTCACTGCGTAGACATTCAAGTCCTCAAAATAAGCCCATTCTATGATCTAGCAAGACACCTTCTGATGTTTCTTGACTTTATAAAGTTTGGTGTAGGCATTTTGTTTTGGAGTTACGCGCTGGGCTCTTATTTCAGAAAAACAAGCTGCCCATTCAGCTTTCTTAAGATCAACATTAGCATCTGAAGCTTGGGCTTGGGTTTTATCCTTTTCTTTTTCCTTCTCCATTACATCCAACTTCTCAAAAGTACTACTATCGAAGGTTTCACCCAAATTGGAGATAACATGTCCGTCCAGATCAGTATACTGAGGATAATGATCATCAGTGACGTCCTCTATCTAGATTTCATCAACATCATTAAAATCATCATCACTTGCGACATCAACTATAGAAGCATCTTTAACCAACTCATCTGGATTCAACCTGAATATTTCAGCCAACTTCTCATCCGTCAGGTCGTGTATGATCTCTCCCTCCTCTAGTGTGTAGCTAACAGACCGTCTAACTATCCTTTACAAGTCAAGAATCATGGTTAATTGAGTCTTGACCTGCTGAAGGGATTGGTCTGTGACCTTCATCTGTTTGATTAGACATTACGCACAACACACACAAGTCATCATATAAAGCATTTAAACATAAACAAACATAGATGATACTTAATTACATTATTGTAATATAATTCAAATACAAAAGTGTTTAAATAGAAATACATCTAACTATTACTTTTGTCTTGAATAGTAGGTTCTTCAGCAGAGGAGCGGAGGATGAGGCTCATTGATCTTGATATGTTTGGTCTGGCTCCCTTGTGCTTGAGGAGAGGCTCATGCAATAGCATCACCTTCCTGGACATTCTCGTCCTCTCTATCTTTCCTACTAGGTTCTCCTTCTTCAACGTCCTCCTCACTGTCATCTTCATCCTCCTCCTCCTCCTCCTTTCATCATCATCATCATCGTAATCACCATCTTTGATCTTTAGAGACTTAGACTTTGATCCTTTCAGATTTAGGAGTATCCTTTTGTTTTTCTTCTCCAGCTCCTCAATCTGCTTTACAAAATGGGCATTCTGCTCTCTGAGCTGTGTGATTGCTCTGCCTGAGCTGCATTGATCTCCATTACCTGGTGAGTTGTACAACTCTTTGCTCATCCATGGCAAGCAACTTTAGCATAATTGGGTGAGGTTGGCTAGGTGTTCCTCTAACCCGATATTGGGTAGAGTGGATCCATGGGTCATCGAGACTTGAAAGATGTCCCAGCTTGTTGGGTGGTGGTTTTGGTCGTGGATGTGCTGTATATAAGAGGAGGAGTGGGGATGGATCATGATGGAGTGGCTATGGTAGTGGTGGTAGGAGGTGTGGTAGTGGTGGTAGGATGTGTGGTAGAGGTGGGATTTGTCGTAGAGGTGGTGGTAGCTGTGGTAATAAGGGTGATCCTCCATCTCTTGCTCTTTAAGCCCTGGGGTTGAGCCATTCGCTTCTTCCTCGAGCCTTTAGAAGAAGATGCTCCCCCTGGGCAGATGGGCTGGTCAGGGGTGTATGTAGGATCAGTAACATCAGTAGCGACACCCCTTGACTCAGCTTGGCGTCCACCAACTGCCCTGATCCCTCTCTCAGTGGCCACGACCCGGCTCCCAACCGTCCATACAACAGGCTCATCATTCATCTCCTCTTCTTTCTCTATCTGAAAATCTGAGTGGATAGCATCCTGCTCAGATCCACCTGGAGCAAAAGAAGTACTGGGTCTTGCATCTCCCCCACCTTGACCATCGTTTTGGTCATCATCATCGTCCTCGTCATCGGATGTGGCAGTCATGAATGGCTTAGTATCAAAATCACTGTCTTCGTGACGCCACCTCTTACAAGAGGGCGCCATGTAGTTCTCATGGGCCAGGTTCCCAAACAAACTCCTCACGGGGGATCACCTGCTGCCCTGGTAAACTTCATCTGACCTAGAGTCGTATCATCCATCACCTCGAGAGTAATCGCATCGTCTCTCTCCTTTGGCAGCAAAGAAAGCTTCTGATCAATGATCATCTGTAAAAACCATGGGTACATACAAAAGCCTTCGTTGTTGTTGGCCTCGATGTTCTCTACCATGTATGTGAAGAGTATGTGGGAAAAACTGAACGGATGGTTGAGCAGGAGAGCAACATATGCGTTCTGGATTTTGTCCGACATCTCGTCAAAGCTTCCTTTCATTGAGGCTATACACTTAAGGACGACGTGGGCCAAGTACTTGAACTGGGGGCACATGTTGCTTTTTTTGAGCACACCAAGATTGATGTGCCCAGCGTACTTGATCCGAAGAAAACATCCCCAAACAGTCAGGGGATGCAGCTTGGTTGGGTAGGCTCCATCCTCACCCAGGTCCAAGACCCTCCATAGATCGTCTTCGCTAATCTGAATCTCTTGTCCGAAGATAGAGCTCTGGATATAGTGGGGCTCAACAGACCTATCAACTACAGCACTGTCCCAGTAACCCTACTGAATAGATCTATATGGTGAGCATGGTGTATAGATGGCTTGAAAATCCTCGATATGCGCAAAAAGGCAATAATCCCAGTGAACTCAGAAGCGTTCCAGGATGTAGCATCAAGATGAGCACAGATGTTGTGCTTGGTGCTCATAGTCCATCTGTTAGCCTGTTTCTGTAACACAAGACACATATATGTTAGATTTGTGTAAATGATGACATTTTACTCTTAAAGAACTTGGTTCATTTTGTTCAATCATGCGAATCGACAATACGACTGAGTCTTAGTCGTACGATTGAGATCTGTTGCACCATAAAAGGATCATACATGCCAACTAAATGGGTGAATTGATGATTGCTCAACTGGAATCCCATAAGTCCAAGATGAAATGCGGATGAAGATCTGCAAGGAAAATAACAAGTGTTATCTTCCGCATTAGTTAATGCGGAAGACATAACTCTAATACGGAAAAGTGTTTACTCTTCCGCATTGACTAATGCGGAAGACATAATACTAATGCTAAAGAACAAGTTACTCTTCCACATTGACTAATGCGGAAGAACAAAAGAAGATGTGGACAAGACTTTGCTCATCTGTATTGACAAATGCGGATGACCACCAAATGCGCACAAGTATTTGTTCATCCGCATTAACCAATTGCGTATGACCAACTTACTAATGCGGAGGATCAAGTGGAAATGCTGATCAAGATATCTCATCCGCATTTGTCAATGCGGATGAACAAGCAGAGATGCGGATCAAGACTTAGACTAGTTTCTGATGTAATAGGTGAGGGGTAGTTTAGTCATTTTGTAAAGGCATCTTGTATGCCTATAAATAGAATAGTTAACCTCGTACTGAGGTGACGGCTGATAGATAGAGAACTTTGTTGTAATTATTCTCTGTAACTTATCAACTTTCATATATCAATACAAACAACATTTATGAGTAATTTTCTTGCTTTGAATGTTCTTTGAATGTTTATTTCCGCCACTCAATCATTGACTTGATTATCATATTCGATTCCAGTAAGAATATCACTCTTACTCAAACCTAGTCAATTGGTACCAGAGCTTTGGCTCTTGATTCTCTTTTAGATCTGCACACAGATGAATAGAACTCGATTGATCTGATAAACAAGTTGCTAGTAGTGGATATCACCATCTCTACTTAGCAAACAACAAGAAAATCAGTACAGAAATCATTCTGAACCTCGAAAGAACTGCTTGAACAAGTTGGATTCATCAAACATAATCAATCTTAAAATCTATACTTACACAAATCAACATGGATTCTAACAGTTACTCTGAACTAGGTCATACACCTAAACTCCCATGCTTAAACACAAATCTAAGTTTAAACAATGGAGAATAAGGTTTAGAAATTATATCACAGGTGTAGATCCTGATTTTTGGATCTCAATATGTAAGGGTCCACACATTCCTGTTACTCTATCAACAGCTCAAGCTGCACTGTACAAGACTGCTAGAATACCAATTCAAGACTTAACTCTGGATAAGATGACTATAAGAAAATCAAAATTGAACTCAAAGCATACTCAATTTTGACTCAAGCACTCAAAATGGATGTGCTGAAAAGATTGGAAAAGTATGGAACTGCTAAGATGTTTGGGATGCTCTCAAAAATTATGTGTGAAGGGGACTGCTAAAGCTGTTTGGGATGCTCTCAAAATATGTGTGAAGGAAGCAGTGAGGTTGCTGAACTTAACAAAGACAAGCTGGTCAATTAGTATGAAACCTTCCATCACACCAAAGGAGAATCCATATCAAAACAACTGCATAGATTTGTACAGTTGGTTAATGACTTGGAAATTATGGGTGTTTCATACAACATTAAAGAACTTAACAAGAAAATGCTTCACAATCTACCTGAAAGCTGGAAGCAAAATGTCACAATGCTGAAAAATACTCTTGATCTTAAGAGTACCACTCTAGACATTATGATAGCCAAGATTGAAGCATTGGAACTTGATGAACGAAGCAGAAATCTAAGTGCACCAAGAGTGATTGAAGCCTAAAAATTCCCTTCAGAATCACATTCTGTTGAAAATGCTTTCATCACAGAGGAAGATGACTTCATCTCATCAAGAGATCAAATGAACAATACTGGGTTCATTGCATCTCCACCATTCAATCACCTTCAACTTCAGCTCAAGCACCAAAAGTCTCCACTGTTCCTCAAACCTTTCCAGAAGACTTAAAATCAGAAGAGCAAAAGGCAACTTACAATGCTTTGTTGCAAGTTTTGAACATATCTAGGGGGAAGACTCACTTCTGCTACCTAATACAGGAAGATTTAGAAGAAATAGATCCTGATGATGTTGAGGAGATGGATCTACAGTGGCAAATGCCAATGATTGCCATGAGAGCAAAGAAATTCTTCAGAAAAAGAAGAAAGTTTAGCCTGAATGAGAACACAAAACTTGGATATGACAAATCCAAGGTAAAATGCTTCAACTGTGGCATGACTGGCCATTTCTCAAGAGAGTGCAATGCTCCTAAAAGAAACAACCATTCAAGGAACTCTCCAGGTCAATCATTATCACAGCCCAATTCAATTTATCACTCAAACAATCAACAACAGC
Source organism: Flaveria trinervia (assembly GCA_025506515.1). Taxonomy (NCBI): domain Eukaryota; kingdom Viridiplantae; phylum Streptophyta; class Magnoliopsida; order Asterales; family Asteraceae; genus Flaveria; species Flaveria trinervia. The sequence goes on along the minus strand of CM046444.1, from coordinate 58,035,500 downwards.
AGTACCATCATTCTCATCATCAACAAACATACCAGAATCAATCACAGCTGACTAATCAAGCCCATGCAAGCAGTCAGCCTTCTGCCAGTGCCCTTGTGATCAAACAAGATGGGATATGTGACTGGAGTGTGTATGCTGAGGAAGTCAAGCCTCAATTCTAGAATCATGCTCTTATGGCTCACATCAATGATCGACCATCTTAATGCCTACTTCGGTAAAAACTAACCTTTGTAGTGAGAAATGCATAAATGAATTACAAGAGTATAGAGAACACAACCATAAACTGGTAGATAAAATTAAAAAAGAAAAAGTGAAGTCAGAAATGATGAAGACAGAACTAAAAAGTTTTGAAATCAAAATCAAATCTCTCATTTCTGACATAGAAAAATTGCATGGTGAGAAATACAATCTTGCAGCTAAAAATGAGCTACTTACTGAAAAGTTAGCTCAAGCTAAAGCTCAGCAATCTATGACTGAAGTGAAACTTGAAAAGTTTCAAATGTCTTCAGTCAAGCTGCAAGAGATGATGGATTCACAAAAGGATCCAAAGGACATGTCAGGGATTGGGTATAATTCATGTCCTCCACCATACAATGACAATTACACTGTCATGCCTGACTCTGTCTCACTCTCTGAATCAATTGAACCTAAAACTATGGAACCTAAATCAGTAGTGAAACAAGTGACAAATCCTCAAAACAAACCTGATGTTTATTTTGAAACCAATGAGGATAAAATCAAGTTAGGACGCCCAATCAAAATCAAAGAGTGCTCAGACAAGACAGTGAGTGTCATGAAACCATCAAGCCCTGTAAAAGCAATTGTACCTTTTATAAAAGTCATACCATCTGTTTTACGTAGAAAGAAATATGTCAAAACAGTGAAACCCAATACTGAGAGTAGTTCTGATAATGAGTTTGTATCTCAACAAAATTCAAGCAAATCAGAAAAGGTTTCACTGAAAAAGAAACCAACTGTAAAACTGAGTTCAACACATAAAACTTCATCAGACCCTCAGTCATCAAGGTTAAGGCAGGGAGTTGGGTTTGATATCTGTAACAAAGAACATGTTGACAAGTTTGAGAAAGAGGTGAGAAGCAGGTTAAAGAAACAGAAACAGCCTAGACAACTGAACAAAAGTAGTGTTGTGAAACAATCTACTAAAAGGTTGATTCTGATTCATCGCCTAAAGAAAAGAAAGTACCAGTTGAGTCACACAAGGAAAAATCTAATTCAAGAAACAAACAAATGTATTATGATATTTGTGACATGTTCAATTACAAGACAGATAAATGCTTCTTCAGTCAATATTGTTCTATCTGTGATATGAACAATCACTCCACCAAAAATTGCTATTTCAACAAGTATTGTTCAATATGTGACATGAACAATCACAATACATCTGATTGTTACTTTAATCAGAAGGGGTTGAGAATTCCACAACACAAGCCCATCTCAAAAACATCTACTGTGATGCATTCTGTCAGACCTCATCTTCATAATACTCAATCTATGACACCTAGATCAACAAATGACAGAAATAACTTGAAGGATTTAAGGAAAGGTCAAAGAAATCATCTCATAATGAAACACAAACTTGACCTTCCTAAGCAAAAACCAACTTTTGATAATGAAACTCGGGCTAATCTTTTACAAAGAAATAGAGACCAACAATTTCAAGGGATTTACAGGAGGTGATTATCATGAATAGGAACGGGAACCCAAGACCATCATGGCTTGGGTTCCTATTCTAATTAGTTCTTTTTGTTTGTAGGTTCATCCACACAGGTCTAATAGCCTATGGTACGTAGACAGCACATGCTCTTGACACATGACTGGAGATCGTTCCCTCCTTCATGATTTCAAGTACATACAAGGAACTACTGTGGCATTCGGTGGAGATTCAGAAGGTGGTAGGATTACAAGAGAATTATCTGTGACAAACGGGATGCTGAGCTTTGACAGAGTGAATTACTGTGAACAACTGAATTTCAATCTACTAAGTGTGTCTCAGATCTACGACAAAAAATATTCCACTCACTTTACAGACACTCACTGCTACATTCTGAAACCTGGATTTCAGATTCCTGAAGAATGGGTTGTCTTAAAGACTCCAAGGAAGAATAATACATATGTCTTAAACCTGTGTTCTGCATCACCTAAGGAAGAAACATGTCTTTTGTCATAGCTTTGGCATAGACGTTTGGGGCACACTAACTTTAAAAATATGAACTAGTTAGTCAAAGGAAACCATGTAATTGGTCTTCCTCAAAAAGAATTCAATTTTATTGATCAATGTTCGGCGTGCCTCAAAGGAAAACAACACAAATCGTCTCACAAAACCAAGCTGGTGAACACTAATTATACTCCATTGAAGTTACTTCACATGGATCTTTTTGGACCAACTCATGTAATGAGTATGGGAAAGAAACAATATTGTTTAGTGATCATTGATGACTTTTCTCGATTCACATGGGTGTTCTTCCTACTTCATGAAAACGAAGCATCCCAAATCATTCAAGAATTTATCACCAAAATGAAAATCAACTTGATCTGAGAGTCAAAATAATAGAAGTGATAATGGTACTGAGTTAAAAATGAAAATATGAGTTCCTTTTGTGCAAAAAAAGGTATTGATCATCAATTCAGTGCAGCTAGAATTCCTCAACAAAATGGGGTAGCTAAAAGGCAAAATAGAACACTGATTGAAGCAGCAAGAACAATGCTAGTCGATGCTAAACTGCCTATCACCTTCTGGGCAGAAGCAGTTAATACATCGTGCTTTGTGCAAAATCGAACTCTGATTGTTAAAGAAAGTAACATGAGACCTTATGAACTGATCTTTCGTAGGAAACCATTTATTGGATTCCTCAAATCATTTGGTTGTCCAGTCTTAATATTAAACACACGTGATCATTTTGGAAAATTTTCATCTAAGTCTGATGAAGGATTTTTTATAGGTTATTCTTCCATCTCAAAGGCTTATAGAATGTTCAATCCTAGACTGAACATTATCGATGAATCTACAAATGTTCAATTCAAAGAACATTAGTTTCCGAAATCTACAAATGTCCTGATTGGTTGTTTGATATTGACACTTTTACCAAATCATTTGGCCAATTTCACTTGTCTGATGCAGGAAATGTACATTCAGGTGATACTTCATCATATGTAGAAAGAAGAGATAATTATCCATTGATTCCACCTACATCTGATGAACATATGAATGAAGATGTTCCTCGTCAAGCTGATCCCATAACACATCTGTCACAAAACCTTAGTGTTTCTTCTGAAGAAGGTCCCAGCCTGGTACCATCTCACTCAGATGACTTGTCACATGAGATCAGAAGTCAAAAACGGGCTTCTCATCCAGTAGAACTCAAGGTACATCAAATGATGTAAGCAACCTCAGTGTTGCTGAAGATGTAGAAGTTATTGAAACAGAAGTTGACAATCTTCATAATTCAACAACAATACAAGATGAATGTGCCTCTGACCATAATGAACTGAATGTCTCCAATCTTGATGTACTATTGCTCGTGACACCATTCCAACCACAAGAATACACAAGAATCATCCAGTTGAAACCATTATTGGTGATCTTAATGAGAGGGTGACAAGAAGCAAGTCTAGTATTGCAAACATTGTTTGTTCTCCTGCTTTCTATGTCAAACAGTACCTAAAAACATCAAAGAGGCACTTCAAGACAATAGTTGGATTGAAGCAATGCAGGAAGAATTGTTCCAATTCAAGAAGCACAAAGTGTGGCAGCTGGTAGATCTTCCCGAAGGACAATACCGTATCGGCACCAGATGGCTGTACAGGAACAAGACTGATGATAGAGGGATAGTCATTAGAAATAAAGCAAGACTAGTGCCATAGGGATACACTCAGGAAGAAGGAATCGACTACGACGAAGTGTTTGCTCCTGTTGCCAGACTAGAAGCAATCAGAATGTTTCTTGCATATTCTGCATCCATGAAATTTACTGTTTATCAAATGGATGTAAAGTGTGCCTTCCTGTATGGAAAGATTGCTGAAGAAGTCTATGTGAGTCAACCACCTGGCTTTGAAGATCCAGATTTCCCTCTCAGAGGTTACAAGTTTGACAAAGCTCTGTATGGTCTTCATTAAGCACCAAAAAAGTGGTATGAGACTCTATCATCCTTTCTTCTTGAACATGGGTATGAAAGTGGAAAGATTGATCAGACTCTCTTCAAAAGAATAAGAGGTAAAGAGATGCTGTTAGACCAGATCTACGTGGATGACATTATATTTTGCTCGACAAACAAGCAACTCTGCAAAGAATTTGAAGATCTTATGCATTCAAAGTTCCAAATGAGTGCTATGGGGAACTCACCTTGTTTCTAGGGGTGCAAGTCCAACAAACAGCAGATGGAATCTTCATCAACCAATCAAAATATGTAAAAACCATGTTGAAGAAATTCCACTTTACTGACTGTCAGTCTATCAGAATTCCTGTGGATACTAAAGTGAAGATTGGACATGACCCTAAAGGCAAATCAGTGGACCAGACTGACTATCGATCAATGATAGGTTCACTTATGTATCTAATAGCTAGTAGGCCTGACATTATGTTTGGTGTTTGTGTGTGTGCTAGATATCAAGCTGATCCAAAAGAATCACATGTGAACGCAGTCAAGAGGATATTCAGATATCTGAAGGGAAAAGCAACTCTTGGATTATGGTATCCAAAGGAAGGAGAATTTAATCTCTATGCCTACACAGACAGTGATTATGGAGGATGCAACTTCAACAGAAAATCCACTTCTGACGGTTGTCAATTTCTTGGTCCCAGACTAGTATCCTGGCAATGCAAGAAGCAGACAAATATGTCTGTGTCCATAGCAGAAGCTGAGTATATTGCTGCATCAACATGTTGCTCTTAAGTTCTCTGGATTCAAAACCAGATGCTTGATTATGGTTTAACTTTTTGCATACACCAATTTCTATTGACGACACAACTGTTGTCTTTATCACTAATAATCCAGCTCAACACTCAAAAAGAAAACATATTGAGATTAGATATCATTTTTTGAGAGACTGCGCTGAAAAGGGTTTAATCAAATTGATTCAAGTACCAACAGAAAATCAATTAACTGATTTGTTTAACAAGGCATTTGAACCTAGTAGGTTTGAATTTCTAGTTTAGTCAATTGGCATGATAATCTTGACTAAACACTATGAAAAACATCAAAAACAATTTAAAACATCAGAAAAACCACAAAGAGAAATCAAGTTTTATGAAGAAAAGAATTCTTAGGGAAATGATATAATTACAGTATTTATATCATTCACTATGCTTAATTTCAAAATGTAAGAAACTAAAATGACTTACTAGATATGTTGGAAGGCTCAACTTGGAAGAAAAGATACATGCAGTGATGAATTAAAGACATATTCAATTGTGAAACACTCATCACAAATTACAGGTCTGTATTGGCTTATCTGAATGCATGGGTATGTAGTAGCCTAAACACACCAGGTAATGATACTTTATGAATCTCTTTCACCACATCATGTTTCATCTTTGTTTTGCTGAGCAAAGACCTGATGAAACTTGCACATAGTGCAGATGTCATGATCCAAAAGATTCCCAATGTGGAACACATCCAAAAATTGGATGAATCAACAAAGTAATACATTCCAAGTGAATGAACAAAAGAATCCTATCGTGGATCACCTTCCAAAGTGAAGTGAAAAGAATCCCAGTGAGGATCAACATGAAAAAGCATCAAATTAAAAGAATCCCAATGAGGATCAATGAAAATGAGATTTCATGACTTAAGTAACCTCGTACGAAAAGTTGTGAAAAAGTTCTACCATGCATTGTATAAGGAGGGTTGATCATTTCATGCTTATGTGTGTGAGGTACACATTGAATAATAAATCAACTAAAACATGATAAAAGTCATTTGCATCAAAATATCAACCAGGTATGACTTTTAGAGGACAAACATACCTTCAATCTTCAAGTTCATAAGCATGTCCATTTAATCATAAAGGATGCACATGTGTAATTTAAGATTGATATGATCCCAACAAAGAGATTTTCCTTTTCATTATTAATATTAATCAAAATAATATTCAAAAACTTTTAAATCTTTAATGTTTCTCTCCAAATGTGGACATAAACTTCAGGGGGAGTAATTTAAAAGGTTTGAGTAAGTCTAAATTTTTGTTTATTAACTTAATTTTGAAAAACAAAACAAAAAGAGTTTTAGTTGGTGTTTTTGTAATAAGTTTTACCATTATATCTCAGCTTACGTAGATTCTTCGAAGCATGATAAGCCCAAGATCTGTCAAAATTGGGAAACCTGTATTAGTTATGACATACAAGTCAATCCAAGCAAGAATTGACAAGTTCAAAGAATTGACAACTTCAACAGCCAACTTCATAAGAAAAATCAATCAAAGACACATCTTAATAAGATGAATAATCAATTCAATCACATTAACTTTTGATTATGTTCAAAAGCTAATACAGGTAAGTGCATTAGTTAATACGGGTGAAGGTAACCCATGCATGTAACTAATGCAGGTAACAATATTTTTTGAAGTGCAACTAATGCGGGCAATGATTTTACTCTACCGTATTAGTGTGTGAAGTGAAAGTGAAATTTACTCTACTGCGTTTGATACAGTTAACAAATGCGTATGAACAGCTCTCTATCGCATTTGCTACAGTGTTGTGTTGACTTGTCAACTGCATTTGATGGAGTTGCACAAATGCTGATTGACTTTGTTCTATCGTATTTGCCGCTGTGTACAAATACAGATATGATAAAACAAATAACTCAACCGCATTTGTTACAATGCTAATACAATGTTTTCTTCCGCATTTACTACAACACAAATACGGACTGCCAAAAATTTCAAGTTTAACTTTCGCATTTGCAACAATACACAAATGCGGATAGAATAAAAATTAAAAAACAAAACTTCCACATTTGCAACAATAGTGGAATGCGGACATTCAGTCAAAAATCAAACTTCCGCATTTGCTATAGTCAACAAATGCGGATGACCAAAAGTAGCCAAATGCGGACTCTCAATGTCAAAAGTTTGTCTTTCGCATTTGCTACAGTCAACAAATGGAGATGACCAAAAGTCAAACAAATTAACCTTCAGCATTTGCTACAGTGGTGACTGTATCTGCTTTTAAAGTTATAAAAAATTTCAAATTGTATTATTTGACTATTTAAAGCAATTCAAAGGGGTCATTTAATACTTTTCAATTTTGAGAGACTTTATAATGAGACGAGCGCAAACCTACAGTACACCATCTTCAGTCATCATCATCATCATAAACATTCAAAGATTTTGTTGTGTTTTTTCTCAAAACATCCTTCTCATCGATTCAGAACCATAGTTATTTCGAAGATAAGGTATAACTTCAATAAATTTTAAAACAAAGACCTAAGACTCGGACTATTAACCTAAATCAAATAATGAACCAGATAATAATGAAGAACACCAAAATCAAACTTATTAATGTGACGTAATACACACTTTCAACTTCAATAAACATATAAATTGATAGGAATTCAACTGATATTAAAAACCTTGATAGTCATGTTTACTGTGAATAACAGAGCAAAACGAAAAGAAAAATGTGTAACAAATCAAAGTCACATTAACAAATCAAATCAAAGTTAAAGTCAAAACTGTTAACTAACACACATGTCTCTTGTGCAGATTACATGGCAAATCTTACATGGAGTAAGCTCCATAACGTCAGCGGTTATTTAAACCCTGATGTGCCTGAAGGCGAAGGACATAGAGATAGATAAGATTCTAACTACCACAACGGTAGCATATGCCATGACTGTGAGACCAAACAATCTACGAGAATCCCATCAGGTCCTTCTGGGAATCAGCTGAAGTAATTGAAGATGATGGAGTGAGAACTCTAACTGGGAGAATCAACAATGAACTTACTGAGGATCACAAAAGAGGCTGTTAGAAGATATCTGCAATTCAATGATAATGCTGATGATGCTCTTGAATTAGATGATGACGAAATAACCACATATTTTTCTGAAATTGGTTATGAAGAGAGTTATGAAGCAAAACAGATAGTCAAAGGATTAGTGGATCTGCCTTGGAGGTTCCTAATTCATATGTTTCAACATTGTCTGTTAAAAAGAAAAACAGGATGGAATGACATTCCAGTCCTCACATCTTCTGCAATTTGTGCTCTCTGCACCAACAGACGGTTTAATATGTCTGCATATGTGTTCAATGGCCTAATCTCCAACATTCAAGAAGGGTTAAGATACAAGTTTCTGATGTATCCCAGATTCATTCAATGTCTAATCAATGAACATTTCATGACATTGTTAATGAAGGACCTGTGCTTAACATCCCTCACTATGATGCAAGATCCTATAAGGACATCAAGAAGAAGGACCCAAGGAACTTTTACAGTGTGCCCATTCACCCTTCTTCCTGGATGCTTCAACAATTACTTAAGCAGGTCAAGCTCAACCACCTCCACAACCATAGCACAACCACCTCCACAACAATAGCTCAACCAACTCCACAACATTCACCAATACCATCTCCAATACCATCTCCAATACCATCTCCAATACCATCTCCAATACCATCTCCAATACCATCTCCAATACCATCTCCAATACCATCACCAATACCATCACCAATACCATTACCACAACAAATACCAAACCTTCTCCACAACCATCTCTTCAAACATACCACAACCATCATCACTTTCAACTCCACAACCAACACCACCAACAACCACTCAACCTACACCTATATCACCACATCATCAATCTCCAATATCACCACACCAATCACCTATTTCTCCTTACCAACCTTTACCATCATCCCATGATCACCCTGATGAAATAGAAGGATCAACAGTGCATCTAAATCATCCAAATTATCTTCTAATGAGGAGGGTCATCATGATCAAACCACAGCTATGAAAGAACCTTCTCAGGCTGCTCCATCAGAGCACTATGCTAAATCCAACATCAACAGGCCTGATGAAAAGGATCAATTAATCTCTGAGCTGTTACTCAAAGTGGAAAGGATGGAAAGAACCTAAATAGAAGAGCTGGTCATCAATGACGAATCCTGGAACTGGATGAGAAAGAAAGTGAATTGAAAGAACTAAGAGAAATATGCAGTTGAAAGAAAAGAACAAGACAAGGAGATTGAGAATTTAAAAGCTGCACTAAAACAGTCAAGAGAAAGAACTGGACATGTAGATACTCTTGAAATACAAACGATTGCAATGGCGGAACAAGAAAATATCATAGAAGAAACAAGCTGATATCATCTCAAAACTTGAAAAGGAAATTGAGAGCCAGAACAAAAGAATATCCGAGCTTGAAATGATGATTAAGATCCAAAGAACTGAAGTGAATGATGATGATGAGAAAGAAGAACAGAAAGGTTGATGTTGATGACAACCAATTAGTAGATGAGAATGAAGAACAAGGAGGTGATGAAAGTCAAATTGGAGATTAAAGATCAAAGTCTAGACATGGCAGTGTATTCTGGAAACACTAGTTACTCAGACTATGAAAAAGGTGAATTTGAAAAACTCTTTAGTGCACTGGATAGTTTAGCATCTAAACAATTCAGCATTGATGATGACTTCGGGGAATTCATAAACAACCAAAGAACTGGGTGAGAGCCTATTATCTTTATTCCTAAATCACCAGTGCCTCTGGAAAAAGAATTAACTCTGCAAATTGTCCTTGCTATCTCATTAACTGAAGAACAAAAAGAAGAACTCAAAGAAAAGTATGAAAAAGAAAAGAAAGAAGAAACTGAAACTGAACAGAAATAGAATGAGAAAAGTAAAATGAAGGATCAAGAGTCAAGTACACCTGAAAAGGTACCTAAACCAGAAGAACAAACTGAAACCTCTAGCCCTCAACTTCAAACTTACTCACAAAAGAGGAAGTACTTAGCTGAAAAAGCCAAAGGTAAGAGACCAATAATTGAATAAGAACCAGCAAAGAAACAAAAAGATGACCCAAGAAGTCTAGCAGCAATTGCTTAATTCTTGGAAGAACATGAGCAGGCAGAAGCTCAGTTGAAAAAATTGGCTGGTGCAATTGATCTAGAAGAGGTGAAATTGTTGGTGGATATGTAGTTAAAAAGGATGTTCTCATGGACAGTCCTATTAAAGCAGAACAGGTAGTGGAAGACATGGTAACCAAAGCACAAACTAATGACTTGAACCCTAAACCCTAAACCCTAAACCCTAAACCCTAAACCCTAAACCCTTAACCCTAAAGAGAATTTTTGTTGTAATTATTCTATGTAACTTATCAACTTTCATATATCAATACAAACAACATTTATGAGTAATTTTCTTGCTTTGAATGTTCTTGATTGTTTGTTTCCGCCACTCAATCTTTAACTTAATTATCATATTCGATTCTCAGTAATAATATCACTCTTACTCAAACCCTGTCAAGATTAGTTGTACGATTGAGCCTGCGACTGAGCTTAGTCGTATGTTATGCCATGTGGCTGAGCCAATCATGCGACTGAACTCATACGCATGGTTGATTCGTGCGATTGAGTCATACGCCCAGCTCATGGTGCGATTGAAGTTCATTAGCACATCCATTTGCATAAAGCTCTGTTTGACACTTTAAATTCAAATCTTGGTCAAAACATGATGTTAAACATTTTGATTAGACTCATTAGACTTGCAAAAACTCAAAATAACACCTAATGTTCTTTAAAACAACGATTATGTCCATTTAAGTGGTTTATTTTGAGGAGTTTTTCAAAGTTTTTGTTTTGAATGATTTCGGTCGTTTGGGTTTGATTAAAGCAGGCATTGTTGTCGATTTTGGTCTCACATTACCTGTATATGAAGAAAGTAACAGTTGGTATCACAATCAATCGGTAAAAGCAATCAAATGAAATTTGGGCAGACTATCAGTATGTTCGTGCATATGAAGGGTGAGCAATTGAAGGGTGTTACAAATGCGACCGACTCCGCTCTATTTATACTGAGTTAACATTAAGTCATGAGACTGGGCCCATTCGCATGCTTCATTCATGCGATTGGGTTTTAGTCGTGCGACTGGCTCATACGACCTCATCCATTTGTGCGGTTGTTTAATTCTAGTTATCCAATCGCATTGATTTCTCCATGCTTATGATCCAATCGTGCGACTGGTCCATACATATGGTTCAATTGTACGATTGGCACATATTCATGATTTAATAATGCGATTGGCCATACTTATGGTTCAATCGTGCGATTGGCCCATGCTTATGAGTTTGACCTCGTACACTTTCAAACATACACGTTTAACTATTGATAAGACGTTATGACCAATGATTATCTCAAGCATGACCTTTTTAATTGAAAAAAATGTTTGATCACCTCAGATGTGATCCTAATAATTCAAACCTTATTTCATCACCATAGACGTGATCCTTGTAAGTCCAAAAATCCGATTGGTCACCTCAGACGTGACCACTTTGAGTGAGTGATTCCCAGATTGAATCCAGATATATAGTCTGACTTTTACGTAACAAATGACTAAAAATTAAATAAAACAACTTCAAATTAAAACCAAACAATATAAATTTGCGTATTTTTGATTGGTGATGGATTGAAATCTTTAGAAGAGCGTCTAATGGATTTATCTTCCTAGATAACATAACTTCAAGTTAATTTGATCATTTCTGGAGAGATACATTTTGGAATCATACAAGTTTATCAAAATCATATGGGACACTTTAACAAAACATTTCGATGCTCGATTCTTATTTTGACCGAGAGTCAACAGCAAGATTAGAAAATCATACTAGAGCTACAAGATGCACACACTAATTTTGATTATCAATAGTTGTAGCCACGATGATTGTCAGTATGATTGTCCTCTTAAATCCATGCATAGATTTTTTGACACAGATTGGTGATACATTAGGTTTGATTATTTCAAGCATTTGTGGATCCCACACTTATATGGTAATCAACATTCCTCAGGAGATTTTTGAGCGGTCTACAGGTATTGACAAGAAGAACTATTCTAAGAGCTTTCAAAGAGATGCCTAGCCTCAGGTTAGTGCCACCGCACAATAGAGACGCGCAAACAACAATGACTTCTAGAATATTTAGGTTATGCTTATGCTCAGGTCAGTGCCATTGCACAGCAGAGAGGCATACAACCTATCTTCTTGTTAGAGCATTTACTTTTCTTTTTTGCTCATAACACATCACAACATTTGTCATTAGCTTGATTGTGCTTAACAATTTTTTTCATGCCTTGCTCTTTTTATGGTCATCCACATTTGTGGCGTTTATTTTCTCGTCACCCTTTATTGGAAATGCGTTGATTGTGTTAACCAGGGATAAGATGGGAACCCACAGCAAGTGGAACAACATAGTTTGAATTTAAATCACCAATGAGGTCTCCCCATCTATTGTGTTGAATCTACCGACACATCATATAATTGTCTAGCAACCTCTAGGTCTACTTTCTCTGTGTTATATCAGTAGCATAATAGCTTTACTACCATTTTTCCTATTATTTTTCTTAGACTTCTCAGACGTATACTTTGAATTTTTCATGTTAATCATATAAATTCTTTTGTACTTCCAAACATTTGTTCCCTGTGTACTATCATTTTTCATAAGCGTTGAATCAGAATCACAGATTTCATCTCATTTCTATTAGCTAGGTTGCCCTCCTCCCTCGTTTTTTTGTAAGTTAAATAATGCAACTAATTTAATACTAAACTAACCTATTCTCCCCCTAAAATAATAAAACCAAAAATATTTTTTGTGTTTTTGATTTTAATATACAGGAAAATAAAACAAAATGAAAAAAAATAAAAGAAAACATGTCGGACTACGCACTTTCTTCCTCCAGAATCACAACATTTTTCTTTTTCATGCCATTAACCTCTAAAAGATATAAAAACCTCAGTTTATCAAATGCTTTTGTGTAGAGGTCGGCGCGTTGAAAATCCGTATTAATATTAACTACATCGATTAGTTGCTTTTCAAAACAATCACGTCTAAAGTGATATTTACTACCGATGTGTTTAGTTTTAGGATGTTGGACTGGATTTTTGGTGATAGCAGAAGCAGCAGAATTATCATGAAAAACAGGAGTGTTAGAAAACTTCAAACCATAGTCGCGCATTTGTTGTTGAATCCAAATGATTTCCGAACAGCAACTTGCAGCAGCAACGTATTCAGCTTCACAAGTTGACAGGGCGACTGATATCTGCTTCTTACACTGCCAGGTGACTAACCGTCTACCAAAAAACTAACATCCTGCATATGTTGACTTGTAGTTCATCTTGCAACCACAATAATCCGAGTTACTATACGCTGTAAGCTCAAAATAATCATCATGAGGATAACACAACCCGAGTGTTGGAGTACCCTTCAGATAACGAGAAATCCGTTTCACACCAATGAGATGATTTACTTTTGGTTTTGCCTAATATCTTGAACAAAGAAACCGGTACCCCCTCAATAATCAAAGGATTTCCACGTAAAATCATCTCTCCCCCCATTGCACTCATCTCAAACTCTGCTTTCATTACAGATTTAAATTCTTTACATAATTCCTCGTTCTTGGAACCGAAGATTATGTCATCCATATATATTTGTACGAGCTGTAAATCACTGTCTTTTTCTTTGATGAATAATGTAAAATCAATCACTCCTTCGTGAAATCCATGTTTCACAAGATGAGTTGAGAGTTTCTCATACCAGGCTCTAGGGGCTTGATGGAGCGCGTAGAGAGCCTTGTCTAGTTTGTAAACTCTTTTCCAATGATAAGGATCCTTAAATCCTTTAGGTTGACTGACACAGACTGTCTCACGGATTTCCCCATGAAGGAATGCATTTTTTTCATCTAGTTGATAAACTTTAATCTTCATTTAAGAAGCATAGGCTAGGAAGATATGGATTGCTTCCATTCTTGCCACAAGTGCAAACATCTCATTGTAGTCTATGCCTTCGACTTATTCAAAACCTTGTACCACAAGTCAAGCTTTTTTTCTAATTATTACCCCTTGGTCATATTTCTTGCACTTCAAGACCCATTTAGTGCCAATCACCTTAGCACCTTTTGCTCTGTCCACCGATGTTCATACTCCTAGCTTTTTGAACTGTACGAGTTCTTCTTGCATGGCACTAACCCATGCTGCAACCGCTAAAGGCTTCACTTACATATTTTGGCTAAAACTGAGACACAAAACATTGATAAGCATGATCGTGAAGATAGCTTTTTTCCATGACAAAGGCATAATCAGCTGAGTATAACTGATTTCGTGTCTGTACTCCCGATAGTACATCCCTAATGACATTATCCAGTGGATGATAAACATTTATTTGAGATTCGGGAGTGTTAGGAATAACTACTTCTTGATCCAGATTTTGAATTCCAGGTTCAATATCTGTAGCTGTTGGAGTATGAGGTTCAAAAGTGTCAGATGCATCAACATCTGATGCTTGTGTACATTTAGTAGTGGGAACATGTTCCCCCTGGTCCACCTGTTCAGTCTCGACTTCTTCATCATCAGACGAGGAATCGCTTACATCAAGTGCTTCCCCTAAAGGATTAGAAGATTCACCTTGTGGAGTAGACGTTGTGAAGTCTAGTGGCGGTGTGTCTAGGACTTCGTACATCATTCTAGTTGTTGACTCATCATCATGAAAGGAGGAAGGTATGTTGAAGGACTTAATGAATCTATCATAGTTGAAGAAGAATGAAGGTCCCTTTTCAGCATGAGGTGTGTATCTCTGAACATCAATGTTGCACCATACTTCTACCTTACCCGTTGAGTTGTTATAGACTTGCTTGTTAGGTATATTGTATCCAAGAAAGATCCCTTCTTCAGCATTCTCACTGAACTTCCCAGACTGAGTTTTCTTCAGTTGCGTACATGGTGCACCAAATGGTTCGACATACACCAGCTTAGGTTTACGTCTCTGGAGCAACTCATAACATGTTTTACCATGACGTTTGACCACCAAGACCCGATTGAGGGTGTAACATGCATTAGCCGCTGCCTCGTTCCAAAATTGGATAGGCAGTTTTGAGTCGACTAGCATCGTTCTTACTGTTTGTATGAAGCTCTGATGCTTTCGCTCAGCAACTCCATTCATCTGTAGGGTGTAGGCAGACATAAATTGATGTACAATCCCTTTTTCTTTACAAAATGCCCCCATCCACCGGTTCTTGAACTCTGTGCCATTGTCTGATTGAATCTGTCTAACTTTTAGCTTGTAGAGTGATTCCAATGTAGTTACCAGATGTTTGAATGATTCAAAAGTTTTTTATTTGGCTTTTAGAAACATCACCCAAGAGAATCTTGAGTAATCATCTCTTACTACATAGCAGTACAAATCACCAGCAATACTTTTAGTGCTAACGGGATCAAACAGATCCATGTGTAGAAGCTCGAGAGGCAGGTCAATGGAATTAACTTTCTTTCCTTGTGAGACTTCTTGGCCTGTTTGCCTTTCTTACTTGCTACACAAAAATCTGAAAAGGTAGAAGTTCTTGATATTTACACCATTCACTAGATCATTCTATATCAATTGATTCATCTTCATTGGATTAATGTGTCCCATTCTCCTATGACAAGAGATTGAGTCCCTCTCTGTTGCCTTTGACAGGAAGCATTGAACTTTATGATCAGTTGTGGGGCTTTTGATAGATTCAAGGCATATAAATCGTTATATCTTGAAGCTGACATTAAGACTTTGTCCACTGGGATACCATAATCCTTTTTCAGCACATAGCACTTCCTGTTGGCAAACACAACTTTGAATCCTTTATCACAGATCTAAGACTGAAAGCAAGTTGTTCTATAGTTGTTGAACATAATTGACCTTATCAAACTTGACTTTCTGGTTTCCCACTTCGCCCTGAGCAGTAATATATCCTTCTTTATTCCCAACAAATGATACATGTCCTCCTTTATTTTGTTTGACATTGAAAAGGAGAGACAAGTTCCCGGTCATGTGCCTTGACGCCCCACTATCAACAATCGAGATATTTGTGATAGCACTATAGTGAACACCATGCACATTCAAAGGAAATAATCAGTTTAGGTTTGGGACCCAAGCCTTAACTGGCTTGGGTGACCCAGAGGAATCACATATCATAAACTCAACCCACTGTCCACTTGAGGATGACGGCATATCGTTCTTCCTATTGTTCTTATTATGAGACAACTTTTTTCACTTTTCTTTCCATAAGACAGTTTTGTGTAAGGCATGTTTGTGATAAACAGACGACTGGCTCAGAGTTTGAACTTTAGGTTCATTAGTTCTCTTGGAAGGAGTAATTGAACTCCTTTTGGAAGAACTTTTTTTTGTATCATAAAGTTCATTTTTTTCTTTCGGGGAGTCTGATAATGAGGACAATTAGAAGAAATATGTCCTCTCTTTCCATAACTGTAGCATGATCTCCCTTGTACATCTTGAGGAAATTGTTTATGTGGGTTGAGTGTGATACAGGTGCGACATGAGTCTGGTTGTGTTTAGTCACTTCTCGTTTAGATGTTCCTGCTTCTTTAACAAAATTAATTGTTCGAACATTTTTAACATCTTTAGCCTTTAGTTTATTTGGACTTTGACGTGTAACACGAGTTTGGTTAATAGGTTTAGTCATTTTAGGTTCAGAAGAAGACATGTGTGAACCTGACCTTACATTAACCTTTTCAAATTTATCATCCAAATTAACCATAGGCATCATTCTTTTGATTCCACAGTAGACTCCTTCTGTTTAGTGATAGAGTTCAGCTGTTTACCTGTGGAATTAGGATCATTAACCAAAGGAGTGGACACCACATGATCTTTTACTGGGTTGTTATTTACAGGTCCACATATTGTATTTAAAAGGATCTCATGTGGTGGTGGAACTACTTTGTAAACCAACCCTTCCCCATTATTTCGTTCTTTCACTAAGTGTTGAACTATGTGAGTAGAACTGGTCCAACTATGTAGTTTTTGTTTTAAAGAATTAACTTTGATTTCTAAAACTGTTTTTCTTTCTTTGTTTCTTCCAAAGAATTTAAATAAAACTTTATATCATTTGCTTGATTGAAAGCAACAACCTCGGTTTCCCTTAGTTGTTTACCTAAAAGTTCTATTTTTTCTTTGTAACTGCACTCATTTTCTTTTAAAGTACGATTAGCTTCAGCGCACAATTATAAATCATTTACTAAGTTATCATTGTGGTCTAATAACCAAGCAAATTTCTATTCAATGTTTTCTCTAGATTTGGCACATTCATCACAAGCATGTTTTTCAAACAGTTGGTCTTTAGTACTTACCTGTTAGGAATCGTTGAATCAACTATCAATGCAGAGTTAGACTCTTCGGATGCTGGAGATTCTGAACTTGTTGCTCTGAGCTCTTCCTCAACCAAGTGATGTACCACGTTCACAGCTTCTTCAGTATTTGACAATACTTGCTCAACTATGATATAATGGTCCAGTCTTGCCCTTCATCACCTTGACAATCAAGGCCTTTGTCTCTTTGCTTGAAGAGGTAGCTCCACTCATGGGTTTGTCTTGACGGTTGAAAGTGGAAAATGGATTTCCATTTCCTGTTTTCTTGGGCTTTACACATTCAAGTTTACAATGCCCCTTTTCACCATAATTGAAGTAGGTGACCTTGGTTTTGTCGAAACCAAAGGTCGTATCTTTTATGGCTACGAAATTCTATCCTGTCTTCTTAACAAACTTTTTCGATCGTCTTACTGCACTTGCAAGAGCCCACATGATATCCATCCTTTCCAGCTCGTTCTCGTCAACTTGCTCGTAATCTTCATTTGCAAGATGGCAATTTCCAATCTTCCCGCAACTAATCCATCGTAGGAATGGACAACAACTGCTAGAAGATCCATGTGCTCCTTTGTAACTTCCACTGTGATATTACCGAGATTCTCGGTCTTTAACTTTGTAGTATTTGCTTCAGGCACTATGTATTGGGTGCAAGATGACCCTGACATTTTGGATCCTGAAGCAGGGGTTTGAGAAGGAGCTGGTGAACTAGACACGAATGTTGTTTGCAGTGGTGCTCCTGAACTGGTTGGAATGGAAAATGAGTTGTAAAGTGAAGGATTCTGATCGTACGATCCTTTCTGTGACATGTACTTCATTCTCAGTTCTTCTTCTCTTAACTTCATTATGAAATCAATTATATCCAAATTAGCAACAATATCATTCTGTCTCAGATTAGACTGTGAAGTCGCTAGAGCGGTAAACATCCGAGCATGTTTTTGACGGAAGGATAAACAACAGCACAAACCAAAAGTCAAACAATAACATGAACTATAATTGAATGGTTTCATTGATAAAACCTAATGATTACAAGTTCATTACAACATAAGAATCAAGACTCTTGGCAAGGGGAGATCGAGCATGATATCCTCTCTCATCCGGTAGCCCTATGCTCCTGGTATATATAGGCCTCGGCCTATATTAGATGTGACTGGGCCCATTCGTGCGATTGGACCATGCGTATGGTCCAATCGTACGACTAGACCATGTGTATGGTTCAATCGTACGACTGGACCATTCTTATGGTTCAGTCTTACGAATGTCCCAATCGCATCTCTCAGTCGCACGGCTGGTCCATTAGCATGGCTCAGTCGTACGACTGAGTCTCATTCGCATATGCTCCTGTGAATGACCCAGTTTCAGGTGTTTACAACATATCAGGTGTATAACATTAAGCCTAGACTATTCGACAAGCGACGGACATATTATATATGACTATATATGGTCCAACAAATTCCCCCTTGGACCTAGATCTCTCTAATATCTTGTTTTCTTCATTACCTCCTCATATTTCTTGTACTTGTCCTCTTTTGTGACTCCCGCGTGAATATCAAACTCGAAGCAAAGTCTTATGACATTTTGGAACTGGACGGCATGTACAATATCTTGCGTATCATAGAACAGAGGCCACTTTTAAAGTGTATAGACATCATTTTCCGAAAAGTTGGTAAGCCACATCGGATCGAATAATCTGATTGTATACATTTGGCCCTCTTTATTTAGGACTATCACTGCTTCTGCTGTTCTCCAATCGTAGTACCACCACTTAAAGTGTGGTGTGAAATCCTTTGTCATTTCCCGAAGTGGGATTCTTGACATTGTGCGCGGAGGATTCCACTTCAACACTATCTTTGGTTTTCCAGTAATGGCATCCATCGCAGACCTTCTAATATATCTTGTAGGTTGTTGAGGTCTGAAGTTAATCCACCTGGTGTGGTACTCTTTCTTTAGGGCAGCCTCAAACCAGCCTGAATTTGGCTAGTTGGTTGAGCTCAAAACCTGGTAGAGTCTTTAGATCATGTGGAAATCTAAAGTACTTTATGCCCTTCTCCCTCTTAGCCGCATAAACGTTAAGATCATCAAAATATGCCCATGCGATAATCCTGCCTGACACCTTAAGATGTTTCTTGACTCTGTAGAGCTTGGTGTAGGCATCCCTCTTCGGTGCAGCACGTTGGGCTCTAACTTCTTTAAAACATTCAGCCCATTCAGCCTTACGGATATCAACATCATCCTTTGCGGCTTGGGCCATTCCCTCTGTCTTCTCTGACTCTTGCTCCATTTTGTCTAACATCTCAATGTATCACCGACAAGGGATTCACCCAGATTGGGAACCACATTGCCCTCATTGTCAACATACTGAGGATAGTGCTCTGCAGTGATATCTCTATCTCTATTTCATCAATGTCATTTAGCTCGTCATCACAGGTAGCATTACATGTCGGAGCATCTTTCACTATTTCATCAGGATTGAGCTTGAAAATTTCTGCCAGTTGCTCGTTTGATAGATCGTGAATTATTTCCCCTTCTTCAGGGGTATAACTCACTGACCTTCTGACAATCCCTTGCAGATCAAGAACCATTGTGATTTGAGACTTGACCTGCTGAAGGGGAGCAATATCAAACTCATCTCTTTTGTAATTTGGATCTGTTTAATTTACACATTTCACACTAAAATCATTAGTAATTTATCAAACGAAATGCATTAACTTAATATAAACATTTAATACATGGTTTTTCAATACAGAATACAAAAGTAAATAAATACATAAACATCTACTATTTACTTTTATCCTGAATACTCGGCTCATCACATGGAGGTGCAGAAGCAGAAGCTGGGAGATCTTGTCTGTTCTTTGATCTTTTCTCTTGCCCTGGAGCTGAGACAGATTCAGCTGCTTCTCCTCCGTTAATATCATCATCTTCGTGCCATTATTTAGTTTTCTCTTCGTCAGTTTCACTCTCATCATCATCATCATTGTCTTCATCATCATCATTTCTGTCCCCATCCCTTATCTATAATGGCTCCTCCTTCGATCCTTTCAGCTTTAGCAAAATGGTCTTTTTAGCCTTTTCCAGCTCCTCTATTCTCTTCCCTAAGGTGACGCTTTGAGCTTGGAGAAGGGCTATCTCGTTGCTCTGGGCAGTCATCTGTCGGGCCTGCCTTTCTATCACTTGAGCCTGCTCTGCGATTTGGTGAGTTTGTGCAGCAGTCAGGTCAGTAAGCTGGCGGATTTGGGAGGCCTTTTCCTCATCGGCAGCCAGCAAACGCATTACCATTCTGTTTAGTGCCGACAACTGTTCTTCTACCGCAGCTGTAGGTAGAGGTGATCTGTAAGTGAATGAGGGATAGATTGAGGGCTCGGTTTGGTGGCTAGTGGTGGTGCTGGTGGCTGTGGTGAATATCGGGTCAGGTCGGGATGATAATGGTGGTGAGTGAGGGGTGAATGATGTAGTGGTGGCTGGGATCTGTATTGTGGTGGTCGGTCTGGTGGTGTCTGTGTTGCTGTGGTGGTTATGGTGGCTATGGTGGTGGATGGTGTGTCTGAAGAGGTGGTAGTGGTAGTGGTAGTAGTGGCTGAGGTAGTAGTGATGAAGGTCAAACGACGCTTTTTCTTTGGTTTCTGCCATGGGTTGAGCCATCCGTTTTCTCCTGTTCCCTTCGAGGTGGATGCTCCCCCTCCTACATTGCCGATTGACCCTGGAACATAGGTCGGGTCGGTCTCTGTCTCTCTAGAGTCTCTTGGGTGCTCACCAACCACCAGAAGCCATGTACTGTGGGAACCACTTTTCTTCCCACAGTCCTGGTGAGGGGCTCCTCATCAGACTCTTCTTCTTCTACTTCTGTTTGAAGGACAAAATCATGATGAAACCAGCTGATTCGGTAACTTCTGCAGCCGGGGATGCTGGAGGCACGGCATCAGACGTAGTGCCGCTCTGGAACAGGCATATTGTCTCCGGCACCCCCACTATCATCATCAGAATCATCAGTAGGTAGGACAATTGGCTCCACGTCGGAATCACTGTCCTCGTGACGCCATTGGCGTCTCCCCGGTGCCATATAACTTTCATCTGCTAAATATTCAATCAGCCTCTTTGCCTGGGGCTTCACTTGCTTGCCCCGGTACACACCATCCTACCCAAAGTATTGTCATCCATGAGTTCTAAAGTCACTGCATCGTGACTTTCCTTGGGGAGCAGAGGCAGCTTCTCATTGAATATCATTTGAAGGAACCTTGGATACATACAAAAACCTTCTTTCCCTTTTATTTCAATGTTCACCAAATAAGCAAATATCATATTAGAGAAGCTGAAAGGGTGGTTCAGCACCAGAGCCACGAAGGCATTTTGTATCTGATCTGATAGGTCATCGAAACCACCCCTTCTCGAAGCAATGCACTTAAGAATCACATGTGCCAGATATTTGTATTGTGGGCACAGGTTGCTCTTATTTAGCACCCCCGAGTTAATGTCCCCCGCATACTTGATTCGGAGGAAACACCCACTCACTGTCAAAGGATGTAACTTAGTGGGGTGAGTGGAGTCATCCCCAAACTCAAGGATTCTCTGGATGTCTGTAGCGGTAATGTCGATAGCTTGACCCAAGATGGTGCTTCAGATGCTGTATGGCTCACGAGAGCGATCCACTGAGGCATTCTCCCAGAATGCCTGGTGTAGTGATTTGTAAGGCATGCACGGTGTAGATATAGCCTTATGTATCCGTGAGCGTTTGAGGAAGGCTATAATCTCGGAGAACTTGGCCCCGTTCTGAGTTGTGTGGTCCAAATGGGCACATATGTTGTCCTTTGGATTAAGAGACCATCTGTCAGCCATTTTTCCTGAAACACAAAGCACATGATCATTAGTACATAATACATCAGAATTCAGTTCTAAGTGTAGTGTTTCACTTCCATTCTGATTCATTCATGCGAATGAATCATGCGACTGGAGTCATTCGGTTGTTCTTAAGTACGACTGAGTTCATTCGGTTGATTGAGACATGCGATTAAGTTCAATCTGCCGACTGAGTCTTCGATGGGTTCAGTCGGCCGACTGAACTCATTCGGGTGGTTCATTCAGCCGAATGACCTAATCGCAAGGTTCAATCGTGCGATTGGAGTTCATTCGAACGACCAGTCGCTTGCCCCACTGTTCGATCGCCCGTGGGTCGAATCTTGACCAATTTAAGTCATTTAACAGTGTTTAATGGTCCATTAGACTCGCCTACTTGTCACTAATAACCTATTAAACTTAATTTTAACATTTTGCTTAGTTTTAGGTGATTAGGTCATTTCACAGTTCGGTTCTTGATTCAATCGAGTGTCTCTAATGTAGGTTCTTTAATCTTCTGATTTTGGTAAGATTCAAGAGTAATGTACCTGTTAAAATCGTCACTCGAATGTCAGAAACTCAACAACAATGTATGTCTGGATCTGTAGCAATTTTTGGCAGAGTAACGGGAAGAATGCGATTTGAGTGCGATTTTGGTGTGATGAGGAACATGCGATCGACTGAGGCCCTTAAATACTGAACTTAAGTTCAATCGGCCGACTGGCCTCATTCGCTCAGTTCATTCGGGTGACTGAGTCTCAGTCGTACGATTGGCCTAGTCAATCGCATTCAGTCGGCCGACTGAGTCTCAGTCGGTCGACTACCTCATTCGGTCTCTTTCATTCGCATCTTCAGTTGACTAACTGGGCCTCAGTCAGTCGACTACTTTATTCTCCCCCTTCTATTCGGTCGAATGGATCATTCTCATGCCCATTCGGCCGATTGGGAGCCATCCACATAGTTGGTCCATAATCATGATTCAATCGTGTGAATGGGTCACACTTAGTGAGTTTACAGTCATTTTGAACATTTTACTTTTAAGAACCCTTTTAACTTTTGACAATAACATTATAAGCTCTTAACCAATCAGTCACCTCAGACGTGACTCTTTTAAAATACGTTGTCACCTCTGACGTGACTCTTTAAACTTTGAAAAACATGTGGCCATCTCAGACATGACCCTTTAGGTGAGTTAATTCCATTCTGATTTTCCTGATGGAGTCCGACAGACACACACATTAAAAGATTAACATAGAAACTTAAACTAAATACACAAATAAAATTGTTTTTGAACCTTTTGTGAGGGATAAAACCCTAAGATGGAAATCTACGGGATTTGATTCCGGAATCGAAAGCTTCAACTTAGATTGACCACACCTGGACCAATTCAATTTTGGAATCATACAGGAACATCAAATCATTTGGGACTTGTTATCAAACTCTTTCGATGCTCAATTCTTGGTGTTCATACAGAGTCATCAGCAGCTTTAGGGAATCATACTAAACTCTTAGATTACCA
Organism: Flaveria trinervia; assembly: GCA_025506515.1. Taxonomy (NCBI): domain Eukaryota; kingdom Viridiplantae; phylum Streptophyta; class Magnoliopsida; order Asterales; family Asteraceae; genus Flaveria; species Flaveria trinervia. Next base: position 58,011,799 of record CM046444.1, on the reverse strand, counting down.
CATTGATTTGAACTTTCAAGAATTGCAGCCACAATGATTGTCAGTATGTTTGTCCACTTAAATCCATACACAGACTCTTGACTCAAACCGGTGATTGTTTTTGGTTTATTTAATTCAACCAACATTTGTGGATCCCACACTTATATGGTAATCAACATCCCTCAGGAGCTTTTGAGCGGTCTACGGGTATTGTTAGAAAAGAGTCTATTCTAAGATCTTTCATAGAGAAACCAGTCCTCAGGTCAGTGCCATTGCATATCAAAGAGGTGGCAAACAACAATGAATTCTAGAATATCTAGGTTATGCTTATCCTCAGGTCAGTGCCATCGCACAGCAGAGAGGCACACAACCTATCTCCTTGTTAGACCAGCTTTTATTTTGCACCAAATGCACCAACAACATAGGTCATTAGCTTGATAGCATTTTTCTTTCATTTGTTTCGTGCTTTGCTCTATTTATGGTCAACCGCACACATTTGTGGCGTTTACATGCTCATTACCCCTTATTGGAATATTTTGATTGTATTAACCAGTGATAAGATGGAAGCCCACAGTCAGTTGAACAGTTTAGTTTGATCTTGAGATCACTAGTCCGGTCTAATCATCTATTGTGTTGAATCTACCGACATATCAATTTGGTCTAGCAACCTCTAGGTCTACTCTCATTGTGTTACCTTAGGAGTTACCAGTTTTTCTATCATCTTCCCTTTTATATTGCTTAGGCTACAAGACTTATACTTTGAATTTATTCATCTTTTCTAAATTAGGATTCTAAAGTCTCTCTTGACTTGTTCCTGTGTACTATCATATTCCAAAGGGTTTGAATCGGTATCACAGATACGATCTACCTTGTATCAGCTTTCCACTCCTTCTCCCTCGGTTTTTCTTAATGTTGCTTGCTGACTTATTCTCCCCCTAAAATACTAAAATCAAACCTGGTTTAATTATTTTAGGATTTTAATAAACAGCAGAATAACATGAGTTTAATTTAAACAGACTAAAATAAACAAATAAAAAAATAAAAAAGAAAAAAGAAAATAGAAAAATTAACTAAACAACATCAGACTACACATTCATTATCAGGAATAACATCACTTCTCTTTTTAACGCCGTTGACCTCTAGTGGATATTGAAAACGTGGTTTATCAAAGGCTTTAGTATAGAGGTCAGCGCGTTGAAAATCAGTATTAATTTTTACCACATCAATTAAGTTCTTTTCAAAACAGTCTCGTATGAAATGATATTAATACCGATATGTTTGGTCTTAGGATGTTGGACCGGATTTTTAGTTACTGCAATTGCAGCAGATTTATCTACAAAAATAGGAGTAGAATGGAACGTTAAACCGTAATCCCACATTTGCTGTTGAATCCAGATGATTTGTGAACAGCAACTTGCAGCAGCAACATATTCAGTTTCACAGGTTGACAATGCAACCGATGTCTGCTTCTTACACTGCCAGGTAATTATCTTCTCCCAAAGAATTGACACCCTGCTGATGTAGACTTGTATTCATCTTGCAGCCTCCATAGTCCGAGTCACTATACGCCGTGAGCTCAAAATCATCATCATGAGAATACCACAACCCAAGTGTGGGTGTACCCTTTAGATAGCGACAACTCCTTTTGACCCCGATCAGATGATTGACCTTAGGTTAGCCTAATATCTAGAACATAACATGTCGCATACATGATTATCAGGTCTAGAGGCAGTGAGATACATGAGGGATCCAATCATTCCTCGGTACATCGTGGCATCCACCGATCTCCATTTTCATCAGGGGCTATGTCATGATTCGTACCAGTGGAGACCTGCCTCAGATGCATTCCTTCTGTTGACCAAAAGAACCAATGAGCCAAGATCAGAAAACCTCTAAGTCCCACATGGTATCACAACAACTGCTGAAAGCTTCATCAGCAGTTTGACAAGTGCTGAAGACTTCAACAGCTAAGATCAAGTGCTGAAGACTTCAACAGCTGAAGAACTAAAGTGCTGAAGTACAACAGCTGAAGAACACAAGTGCTGAAGCTGAAGTTCAAAGTACTGAAGTACAACAGCTGAAGAGTTTACAAGTGCTGAAGATCAACAACTGATGTACAAAGTCTGAAGACAAAGACTGAAGACATCAGCTGATGATATCTACTGAAGTCATCAGCTGATAAACGTCTGAAGTTCAAGTCTAAGATCAGAAATGAAGTTTCAGTAGTTTGTCACAACTGCTGAAGAGTACTTCTTCAGTAGTTGTGATATCAGTAGTTTTTATATTTTACTTTCAGTAGTTTTGTAAAACGACTGAAGAGCTTGTTCTTCAGTCGTTATAGTTTCAGTAGTATTATGTTTTTCAGTAGTTATAACAACTGATAACACTTAGCATTTTTGTAAGGAGATGTCAGCTGTTTTGACATCTTCAGTAGTTGTGTTTCAGTTGTAATAAATCTGTTAGATGTCACTATCAAGTGACATCAGCAGACGTCACATCTCTTATATAAGAGGTGTCGACCTAATTGTAAGTGTGACATTCTGTTACCACGAAAGCGAATATTGAATGAAATATATTTGCAGAAATTCTCTCTCTATAACCGTCTGTCTTTTATTGAATATCGTTTCGTTCTTGTGAATTGGCTAATTCATTGTTCGATTTCCGCTGCTATACTCTCTAATCAATCAAACATAGATCACTGATCCTAACAAGTGGTATCAGAGCAGGTTAATCATTGATCGATCTAACAATTGATCATTGAAACTGCTAATTGATATCTGTGTTTGATTGAATTAGCGTATTCGCAAGAACTGGTTATAGATTATTGAATTTCTGTCGCTTTCGTTCATTTATTTTGAGATCTTCTGGTTCAATTGGTTGTTGTGTTTTGTTCTAAATCTGTTTTAGCTTAACCGAATTTGATTGAATCTGAGATGACGACTCCTTCTAATGATCCTCACAATACCGGTTCCTCAACCAAGCCTCCGATGCTGGTTAGGACCGAGTACAACATATGGCAACGAAGAATGCTTCATCACCTGTCTGTTAACAGTTCAGGTTGTTGGACATCTGTGGTACATGGACCACATAAGCCTATGGTGAACAATCCGGAACCAATCAAATGGTTCCGAAGAAGAAGGAACAATACTCTGATGAAGATCAGAAGCTGTTTGAGATTGATGCTAAAGCCCCGGAATTCTGGCCATGGCACTGCCTAATGAAATCTATTCAGGGCTTATGCATCATGAAACTGCTCATGATCTCTAGAATGCCCTGAAGGAACAATTCGGTGGCACAGATGAGGTCTTAGCAAACAATAGAGAGATCTTTGCCCAACAATATGAGACATTCTCTCATAGGAATGGTGAGACATGACTCAACAGTTTGAGCGTTTTTCCTGCTTGATCTCTGAGCTGAAAATGGTGAAACAGGAATACACCAATAGCCAGATGAACAACAGATTCCTCAGATCACTGCCTGAGAGATGGGACACATACACTATTGTCCTACGCTCCAGTGCAAATCTGGAAGGCCTATCTCTCACCCAACTTCATGGGAAACTGCTTACATTTGAAAGAGAGATAGAGCAGAAGAGGAAACTGTCCTCATCAGGAAAGCTCACTGATGACTTTGTACCAGGGAATACTGCCTTGGTTGGTCATGAGTCAGAATATGCTGCATCTGAAAGCAATTATGATGAGCATAGATTTCTCTTCAAATAGTTCTGATCATGCATTTGTTGGTATTGAGAGTCATTCTGGCAGTAATAGTGACAAGTTATGCTTCATCATGGATGATCTGAAAGGAATAGCTGATGATGATCTAGAAGAGATGGATATTCTGAGCCAAATGGCATTGATTAATATCAGATCTCAGAAGTTCTATAAGAGAACTGGCAGGAAATTTCCTGGACTCTCTGGCAAAACCAAAGTTGGTTTTGACAAGAGTAAGTTGAGTGTCACAAATGCCAAAGGCTGGGACACTTTGCAAGAGAGTGTAGATCAACTGGATCTAACTCTTCTGCACCCTTTGTGACTTTTCCTAGTACTAGTCCACAAAACAGAGGGCAACATCCTGCTGGTTCTGGTCATTATTCAATCCTAGATCTCCTGCATACTTTGTTCCCCAGGGTCAAATGTCATATCCTTATCCCTGCTATTATGTGCCTCAACCAAATCCTGTTCAAGCTCCAATTGCACAACAACCACAAGCATTGCCTGAACCACAGCCTTCCCAATCTCATCAAAAAACTCAACCTCAACAACACAGCTTCTTCACCCCAGAAGTTGTTGACTGGAGCAGTTTACCAGATGACTTGTCTGGTCATGAACAACTGTTCTCAGGTGTTGGTCAACATGGTGGTGAAAGTCCCTTTGGAAATCTAGCTCTTATGGCTTTGGATTCTGCTGATACTTCATCCTCTAATGCCTCTACACCAAGGTATCACAGGTATCCTCTGAGGCAAAAGCCAAATATGTTCTGACACATGCATAGCAGCATTTGCATCTATTAGAGAAGAAATGTAGCTTTAATCAACAAGAACATTAGCTAGAACAAATAATTTCCAAAAGCAAAGCTGAATTTGAGTCTGTGCTTAATGAAAAATGATGAGATTTACAAACTGAAATGCCAAATAACTGATGATAAGGCTAGGGAAGAGATACTTCTAGAGAAGTATAAAGATCTCAAAGAAACCCTTGCAGTTACCCAGGTAGAGTGTGATAGATGGGTACAATCATGCAAAGGTTTTGAAATGCTTCTTAGTAAGCAATCTGCTTCCAATGTGAAGTTTGGCATTGGTTACAATCACACTGCTCCACCTACAGATTTTACTCCAAGAGCAGAGGTAGAATCTGATGGTGAGAGTAATAACCAATCCATCTCATCATGTGATCTACATTCTGATACAGCACAATCAGAAGTAGAAGTCAGCATCAAGCCCTCTCAGAACCTATCAGCTGATGTTGATGGTTCAAATGCTGACACTCACATGATCAATGAGTTGATCAACTCAGGAGTTAATTCTGAAAGTCCTGAAAGGACTAGAGAGCAGGATTTATACCTGAAGTTCAAACTCCAACTACTGTCAGTACTTAAAAGAAGAAAACTGTCAGTAGAAAGAGTTTGAAGGCTACTAAAGAGGAAGTCAAGAAAGCAAACAATGCTTCCAAAGCACTGAAGACAAGTCTTCAGTTGCTTCACCCTCTTTAGTTGATGATCAACCTAAGATGAAGAAGAAACCATGTGAAGTATGTGTTTGTTCAATCATCTTACAGATGATTGCTGGTACAAAAGAGGTTCCAAACTCAAACAAAAGAAGAAATTAAAGAGAAAATGGTAAAAATGAAAACTGAGTTTGAGACCACATTTGTTTCAGCAACATCAAATCCTGTAACCCTTAAGTCCTCAAAGAAATCCAAAAAGGAAGGGGTTAAACAGTGACAGCTGAGAGTGCTCAGAAGAAGAAGGTGCAACATAGGACTTATCAAACTCAACTGGCAATGTGTCTGATGAGCTGAAAGCTTTATCACAAAATCAGACACAGCTGGTTATGATGGTTCAACATCTGTTGGGTAGAGTTAACCAATTAGATGCTCCTATGTTGAAACACAAAAAGGAGATCCAAGCCAAAGGATTCCTTCTTCACCATCTTCTTCTCTCAGGCTGTTGTTTCAAATAACCTGTTAGTTTACCATCTATTGATGAGACCAGGCCAAAACCAAAAAGGTTTGGGTCTCCAAAACTAACTGATTGTTTATTATTGCAGGTTCTCCAACATGCCAAAGTAGCATCTGGTATGTAGACAGTGGGGGATCTATGCACATGACTGGGAACAGCTCTCTTCTTCATGACTACTCTCAAGGAAAGAAGGGGTTGTTTCTTTTGGCAATGATGCTAGGGTTACATCATTGGAAATGGCTTTGTCTCCAATGGAGAAATCAAGTTGATGATGTTAATCATGTGGAAAATCTCAAGTACAATCTCTTGAGTGTCAGTCAAATGTGTGATAAAGGCCATGTTGCTCTTTTCACCAGTCAGAACTGTAGGATTCTGTCATCCAAAGTTCTGCATTTGATTGAAAAGGCGTTGGATGATCACACTCTCCTGAGAGCCAACAGGACAGGAAGAGTGTATGCCTTAGATCTTTCCAAGAAAATAGATCTCAGAGGCAATCCTTGCCTATTTTCCAAAGCCTTTTCTCAAGAATCTAAACTGTGGCACAGAAGGCTGGGTCATGTTAATTTCAAAAACATGAATCAGCTTATCCACAATAGTTTAGTCAGAGGCTTACCAATAAAGGAGTTCCACTGTGATGAAACCTGCACTGCTTGTTTAAAAGGAAAACAACACAAAGTCTCATTCCCTCCTATTGAAGAGCCTAAGTCCACTGCCTGCTTGCAATTACTGCATATGGATCTATTTGGTCCTGTGAGAGTGATGAGCATGGCAAAGAAGAAATACTGTCTGGTAATTGTGGATGATTACTCCAGATTTGTATGGACTTTCTTTCTACATTCAAAGGATGAGGTTGCTCAGAAGTTATTAACTTTGTGTTGTATATTGAGAAGCAGTATTCCCTTCCAGTCAAGTGTATCAGGAGTGATAATGGAACTGAATTCAGAAACCATACACTTATGACTTCTATCTTCAAAGGGAATCAAAAGGCAGTTTAGCATCCCAAGGACTCCAGAACAAAATGGAGTAGTGCAGGTCCATGCTGGCTGACTCTGGTTTGCCACTGACCTTTTGGGCTGAAGCTGTTAACACAGCTTGCTATGTGCAAAATAGAGTTTTAGTAAATCAGAGGTTGATGAAGACTCCATATGAAGTTCTCCATCACTTGGCTCCTCTAATTTCATTTTTCAAAGCATTTGGGTGTCCCTGTTTCATTCTCAACACAAAGGATCAACTCCATAATTTGATCCTAAGGTGGATGCAGGGTATTTTGTTGTTATTCATCTACTTGCAAGGCATACAGAGTCTTCAACTGCAGAACAAAGATAGTTGAAGAGACTTTGCATGTGAAGTTTAATGAATCTCCTTTGGACAAGATTCCACAAAACCCTGTGGAGTTGTTTGATTTGGACATACTGCAATATGTTCCTTATCAACCTCCAGCTGTTGCAGATCCTGTGGATAATCATCTTCTGCAGCATGTCTTCCACCTGGTGGTATTGATGATGATGATGATAATATCAATACTCACCTATTCAAGTTTAGCGACCAACTGCCGGTGTCTGCTAAATTTGATGTTCTTGTAGCTTCAGCAGTTCCATCACAACAAATGCTGATGAGATCTCTGTTTCCTCTACATCTTTTGAGTTACCATCTAATTCTTGGTTTCACGAGTCTACATCAACATCTGCTGCTGCTGAAGGTTCTACAAACACTTGCAAAGATCTCATTGTTTATCAAGAACTGAAGAATCACCCCATGTCTCAGATTATTGGTGATATCAATGCTGGTGTTTCAACCAGAAGTAAATTGTCTAACTTCTGCTTCTATGCTCTCTTCATCAGTCAGCTAGAGCCAAAGAACTACCATGTTGCTTTGAGAGACAATGGATGGGTTGAAGCTATGCAGCTTGAGCTACTTCAGTTCAAGAAACAGCAAGTGTGGGAACTTGTTCCTCTTCCCCCAGGTAAGTGTGCAATAGGCACTAAATGGGTGTTTAGGAATAAAACTGATGAAAATGGGCTTATTGTTAAGCACAAGGCTAGACTAGTTGTATAGGGGTTTTCACAAGAAGAAGGTATTGACTATGATGAAACCTTTGCCCCTGTAGCCAGACTAGAGGCAATCAGATTGTTCTTAGCCTATGCTGCATTCCACAATCTTAAAGTTTTTCAAATGGATGTCAAAAGTGCATTTTTATATGGTAAAATAAAGGAAGAAGTTTATGTGTGTCAACCACCAGGATTTGAGGATAATAAACATCCTGAATGGGTGTATAAACTTGATAAGGCTCTTTATGGGTTCAAACAAGCTCCTAGAGCCTGGTATGAGACACTCTCTACTTTTCTTCTTAAGAATAATTTCACTAGAGGCTCCATTGATAAAACTTTGTTTATTAAGAAGCTGGATCAGCATAAGCTACTTGTTCAGATTTATGTTGATGATATCATTTTTGCATCTCTGATCCCCAGTTGTGTGATGATTTTACAACATTAATGAAAAAGAGGTTTGAAATGAGTGCAATGGGAGAATTACAGTTCTTTCTAGGCTTGCAAATCAAACAAAAGGCTGATGGAACTTTTATTCATCAGTCAAAATATACAAAAGATCTTTTGAATAAGTTTGATTTACAAAACTGTAAGCCCTGTTCTACTCCCATGTGCAACACCACACAACTGGATGCTGATAAGAAAGGTAAAGCTGTTGATGAAACGCTTTACAGATCTATGATTGGGTCCTTGATGTATTTAACAGCTTCTAGACCAGATATTATGTTTGCTACATGTGTTTGTGCTAGATTTCAGGCTGCTCCTAAAGAGTCTCATTTGATTGCAGTCAAGAGAATCTTTAGATATTTGCAAGGTACACATCTCTGGGTTTATGGTATTCCACTGGACACTCTTGCAAATTAGTTGCTTTTTCAGATAGTGACTATGCAGGTGCAAGTTAACTAGAAAATCAACTTCTGGTGGTTGTCAATTCCTAAGCAACTGTTTGATTTCTTGGCAGAGTAAGAAACAAACATCTGTTGCTACATCAACTGCTGAGGCCGAGTACATTGCTGCTGCAAGTTGCACCTCTCAGGTACTCTGGCTTCAGAACCAACTTCTAGATTATGGCATTACAGAGACTAAGACTCCATTATTAATCGATAGTGCTTCAGCTTTGTGTATTGTCAAAAATCCAGTCCAGCACTCTAGGACCAAACATATAGAGATGAGACATCATTTTATTCGGGATTGCTTTAAAAATGGTCTGATTGATCCTAAGTTTGTGCCTAGTGCTGATGAGCTTGCAGATATTTTTACTAAGCCTTTGGATAGTTCTACTTTCCAAAACCTTGTGTTAAGGCTTGGTATGTTGCAGCTAGAATAAGTGACAACTACTGATGATTTCAGTAATAATTACTGATGATCATTGGTACCCATGTCACATATAAGTACTGATGAGTCCTTTCATCTTCAGTAGTTTTTTATAACTACTGATGGCTAAATGCCTCACAAGTACTGACGTACTTTATCTGTTCCAAACTACTGATGTAGTTAAAACTACTGATGTAGTAAAACTATTGATGTAGTTACAACTACTGAAATCAGTATAAACAGATAAGTACTGACGTCCTATGAAACACCTGAAAATCAGATGCAAAGTCTGATGAGTAAGTGTTGAGGACAGTATGAAACAGCTGAAAGGCTATGAATTGACGAAAACTACTGAAGATAACTTTCTCTTCAGTTGTTTCAACAACTACTGTTTCATTCTAAACAACTGAAGCAAAACCATGTCTTCAGTAGTTTTATAACTACTGATGACTAATACCAAGTCTTCAGCTGTTTACAACAACTGATGACAAAACCACTGTCTTCGTAGTTTCACAACTACTGATGACAAATACCAAGTCCTCAGTTGTTTCATCATCTAAAGTCAAAACCACGGCTTTCAGTAGTTTTCTAACTACTGATGCCTAACACCTCGACTTCAGCTGTTTCAACGTCTGAAAGGGTAATACCATGTCAACAGTCGTTTAAACCTACTGATGACTAACACCACATCCTTCAGTCGTTTTCTAACCCGTACCCTATAAATATCCCTGACCTAATCCTTCAAAGCTTCATCTTCTTCAAACCTAACGTTCCTCTACAAAACTTCTCTCTTCTAAATGGCGTCCATGCAAATCAAACCGCGACACAACTGTGTAGCTTACCTTACTAAATCGCCAGTCTGGGCTAAGTTCGATACTGCTATCGATCTTATGGTGCCGTCACAATACAAAACGGCATTTCTTCTCAATCCTATTCTACATGCCGAATCCCTCAAACAGTTTTGGATGAACGTCACCATCACCACTGGGGAGAACAACATAACTCTCTCCGGTCGGTCGTCAACAACAAAGAAGTGGTTATCACTCCCGAAATACTTCGCCAAACTCTACATCTGGATGATGCCATTTCTCCTACTGGATATCCCAAGGGCACAACTGATCTATCCTTTGCCCATCATGGATATCAGGGCAACCTTAGTGCCTCTACTATAATGAAGAAACATTTCCATGACGCTGAACGCCTAATTTTTCACATGGTAAATGTATGTTTGGCTCCTAAGACTTCGTCTTGGGATCAAATGTCTACGAGGTGGCAGCAGGTAATGTATTCTATTCTTGAGCAACAGCCTTTAATTTTTCAGAAATAATATTTTCCGAGCTCAAGGATATGGCTAAAAAACTAACTGCTAACCGTTGGATATTATATCCACGGTTCATAATGGCCATCATTACAAACCAGCTTCAAGCTGAGGGACTTGTTGGCCTGGGAGTCCCTGCTATGGCTGTTCTGCCTGAAGTATACTCCCGGCACAACTCTAACCACACACTCAAATTGGCTGCCAAGCTGCGCAAACCCACACAGCTGGAACCCACAACCACCACCTCCAAATCACAAGTCCCCACCAAACCCACCAAAAAGAACCCAAAACGGCTACTCAGGGAAATGAGTCCCCTGAGGATGCCCCCGCAACACAAACACAGGATATATCCACTGGTTATAACCCCCTAGTGGATATCAGGACTCTTCCAGCCATAGCCGCTCAGGATTCCTCTCAACAGGAGCCTGCAGCAACCACACAAGGGGTACCCACACATCTGGGATCTTCCTCACTTGAGGGGATTGCCATTGAAGAGCACCTTCCTCCCCAGGTGCACACTTCTTCTATCCCTTCACCCCATGCAACCGCCCCCCACAGCCCAACATTGATCGTTGCACAAGTGCTGACTCAATTGCACTCCTCCCCCCTCCCCATATACCACTTACTACTGGGAACACCTCTACCATTGAGGGGGAGGACCAAAGTGCAATTGAGAACCCACAGCATAGGGGTTTACCACTTCTATCTCCTGGTGTAGATAGGGAGATTCGAATATCTAGTGAGGCTTCCACCTCTTCTGCATCAGCACATGATCAGACTGAGGCTGGTAACATTGCTAAGACCTCACTAGAGGCAACAGCTGATGATGGACATAGTCCTGAGGCTGGAAGTCCCCAATACCAAGACAAAGGGGCACATGCTACAACTGGTCTACACCCAGTGCATGTTCATCCTGCTTCAAGCAGGAGGTCAGGTGATTCAGCTTCTGCTGATGATGACCTGGGCTTTTTCTATGATGTTCTTGCCCAGAACACAATCCTTGAGGAGGAAGTCAGTAGGCTGCAAAACCTACTTGACCAACTCTCTCAAGAGAAAGACCAAAGACCATCTGCCTATACAAACCCACAGATGGCACCTTCAGTTGAAGGTTCCCCAAACACTGAGCCACTCCCAACAACTCAGCCACCTGTCTCTGCTTCTGGCACTATTTCTCAGGCACAGAACCCTCCTGAGCAAATAGTTGCTGTCCTTCAAAATTTCCTCCCTCTCATCACACCCATAATCACTGACATTGTGACTAAAGCCATTGATGAGAGGCTTTCCTCAACTTTACAACCATTGATTGATGCTGCTGTGCAAAAGACACTTTCTGCGGTACAAACCCCTACCACCAATGCGTCCAAAAAGGGGGAGAGTACTGCAGTGAAAGAAAAGAAGAGGAAAAGAACAGAGGATGAGAAGGCCCAAGAGCAAGCCTTGGAGTTGGAAAAAGAAAAGCAACAACTGATCACCTATAAACGAAAGAAAAGTGCTGATGATCAACCTACTGCTGAAGAAAAATCCTTGGAAGAGCTGGTAAAAGATGCTGATGATACACACAGCCGATACATGGATAAAATCATTGAGCAACTCTTCAGGCAAGGTTTTGATACAACCACATTAGATAGTGAAATCAAGAAGTTGGAAGTGGAGGAGATTCAAACCCGATGGGCTGGATATGATGCACTTGAAAAGGAGAGATTGGAGATCATGATCCGTTTCATTGCCAAATACTTAGGAAGATCTTTGATAGAGATTCGTGCGTGGACCAGAGACAGTATTCTGGCTATAGCCACCAGAATCTGTCTGTCTGAGCAATTCCACAAGGGGATTATTATTGAAGCCCTTGATGAGGCTGGGGCTGGAAAAGGTTTGAAATGGCAAGACTTACAAAGGCTAAACTCACAACCAAGATGCTGGAACAACCTTCCCTTCCACCCACTCAAAAACAGCCTACCCCTCAAATCTCCAAACCAATCTCAAAGCCCAAATCCAAACAACCACAATCACAACCCACAAAACCAACTCCCTTACCATCTAAACCAATAGCCGATGATGCACCTAAGAAGAAGAAGAGAAGGGTGTTGAGGCTAGAAGAAGAAGAAGAAGAGGATGATGTGGAAGAAGATAGGATGCCTCTGTCTGCAGTCCTAACACTGGGGAAAGCCAAATCTATGCCCATCACTCCCACCTCACAGATGGATGTTGTGAGAGTAAAAATTGAAGAAGAGGAGCAGCAAAAGCTTCATGATGATGAATGCTGAAAAGTATTGACAAAACCTATGCTGCCTCCTCATCATTATCAGCATGAAGAAAGAAGCTCTGAGATTGTACACTCTCGCCAACACATTTCAATATCAAAAGGAAAGGTGAGAGTATGGCCTGATCCAGGGTGGCTCACAGGATTGTAAAGAAAGACATTCCTTCGAGATACAAGGGTCAAGTCAAGAGGATCGTAGATGAAGAGATCACAGTGGCCCTTGTAGTATCACCCTGGGAGATTGTCGAAGATTTCAAGAAGGCCTACGAGACTAAACAACCACCCCAGAAGATGCTAGAGAACAGAATTATCAAAAAGGGGTTAGTCTCCAAGAGGCTTGAGAACTTCAAACAGAATGAGCTCAGTCTGCTACTCGAAGGGAATCATCCTGATGAGTTTGCATATAGACAAATTACAACAGTTGAGCTCAAAAACGGCAAACAGGCCAAGTACATCTCAGAGCTGTATGGGCGAGAAGGATTGTTTGATGGTGAAGCCGAGAACCTGACCATGGAAGAACAAATCATGTTTCTCAGAGCCTACACCAGAGAATCCTACAGGCTCATACACGGGAAGTAGATCTCAAGAATGGGATAACAACTCTGTGTCCAGTTCCCCAAAACAGAGTTCCCATTCATATCTTGCCAAACAAATATCTGAGACTTCTTCCGAGGCCGGAGCTTATATGGGTCATCTTCTCTACTGATCAAGAAGAAAAAAAGACCAACTTTTCTTCCAACAATAAGTGGGATAATAAATAAATTAGAGGTTTTGGCTGCATTGGTTCAGGGGGAGTTTGTTCGACCAAAAGAACCAATGAGCCAAGATCAGAAAACCTCTAAGTCCCACATGGTATCACAACAACTGCTGAAAGCTTCATCAGCAGTTTGACAAGTGCTGAAGACTTCAACAGCTGAAGATCAAGTGCTGAAGACTTCAACAGCTGAAGAACTAAAGTGCTGAAGTACAACAGCTGAAGAACACAAGTGCTGAAGCTGAAGTTCAAAGTACTGAAGTACAACAGCTGAAGAGTTTACAAGTGCTGAAGATCAGCAACTGATGTACAAAGTCTGAAGACAAAGACTAAAGACATCAGCTGATGATATCTACTGAAGTCATCAGCTGATGAAACGTCTGAAGTTCAAGTCTAAAGATCAAGTACTAAAGTTTCAGTAGTTTGTCACAACTGCTGAAGAGTACTTCTTCAGTAGTTGTGATATGAGTAGTTTTATATTTTTACTTCCGGTAGTTTTGTAAAACGACTGAAGAGCTTGTTCTTCAGTCGTTGTAGTTTCAGTAGTTTTATGTTTTTCAGTAGTTATAACAACTGATAACAGTTAGCATTTTTGTAAGGAGATGTCAGCTGTTTTCACATCTTAAGTAGTTGTGTTTCAGTTGTAATAAATCTGTTAGATGTCACTATCAAGTGACATCAGCAGACGTCACATCTCTTATATAAGAGGTGTCGACCTAATTGTAAGTGTGACATTCTGTTACCACGAAAGCGAATATTGAATGAAATATATTTGCAGAAATTCTCTCTCTCTCTATAACCGTCTTGTTCTTTATTGAATATCGTTTCGTTCTTGTGAATTGGCTAATTCATTGTTCGATTTTCACTGCTATACTCTCTAATCAATCAAACATAGATCACTGATCCTAACCCATTCTCCATGTCAAAACATTTGAGAATGTCGCTTACGTACTTGGTCTAATGTAGAAAGATCCCATTTGGTGTTTGATCCACCTGTAGCCCGAGAAAGAACTTCATCTCCCCCATAGCACTCATCTCAAACTCTTTTTGCATAACTGCTTCAAACTCTTTGCATAACTCTTCGTTCTTTGAACCAAAAATTATGTCATCAACATAGATTTGTACGAGAAGCAGGTCGCCATCTTTTTCTTTAATGAACAGCGTGCAATCAATGACTCCCCTGCGAAAGCCGTGTTTCACAAGATGAGTCGAGAATTTCTCATACCAAGCTCTTGGAGCTTGATGAAGCCTGTATAAAGCCTTGTCGAGCTTGTAGACTCTATCCCGATGATAAGGATCTTCAAATCCCTCGGGTTGACTGACATAAACTGTTTCTCTAATTTCCCCATGAAGAAATGCACTCTTCACATCTAATTGATAGACTTTAATCTTCATGTACGATGCATAGGCAAGGAAGATACGAATGGCTTCCATCCTTGCCACGGGTGCAAATACCTCATTGTAATCAATTCCCTCAACTTGGCGAAATCCCTGAATAACCAGTCGAGCCTTGTTCCTGATAATGACCCCTTGGTCATCTTTCTTGCATTTTAAAACCCATTTGGTGCCAATGACCTTAGCACCTTTAGGTCTATCAACCAGAGACCATACACCTAACTTCTTGAACTGAAGAAGTTCTTCTTGCATTGCTCTCACCCATGCCTCATCATTTAGTGCTTCACTAACATATTTTGGCTTAACCTGTGAGACAAAACACCAATAGGCTCCATCATGAATATATCCCATTTCCATAACAGAGGCATAGTCAGCTGAGTACAGCTGATTTCGGGTTTGTACTTCTGATCGGACATCCCCAATGACATTGTCTAAGGGATGATAAACGTTTAGACGTGATTCTGGAGTAGTAGGAACAGCTACCTCAGAGCCAAGATGATGAACATTTGGTTCTTCATCTGAGGTAGTTGGAGTTTGAGGCTCTGACGTCGAAGGTGCACCACTGGTAGATGCTTGTGGACTTTCAGGAACTGGAACCTGTTCCTCCTGACTGTTCTGGGTGTCTTCTTTAGCTTCATTTTCAGAGGAGGTGTCACTGTCGTCGATTACTCCCCCTGAATGAGTAGATGATTCTCCCTATGAGCTAGATGTTGGTGGATTCAAGCTATCATACATCATTCGTGTAGCTAATTCGTCATCCGAGGGAGAGAGAGGAGTGTTGAAGGACTTGAAGAATCCATCATAGTCAAAGAAGTAGGCGGGTCCTTTTCCAGTAGGCGGTGTGGTGAATCGCTGAGCATCAACATTACACCAAACTTCTACTAGACCTGTTGAGTTATTGTTAACTCGCTTGTTAGGTATGTTGTATCCTAGAAAGATGCCTACATCTGCCTTCACGCTGAATTTACCCTCTTGTGTCTTCTTCAGAAGTGTGCACGGCGCCCAAAATGGTTCAAGATACTCCAAGTTCTGTTTGCATCTTTTAGTAGCTCGTAACATGTTTTTCCATGGCGCTTGACTATCAGGACTCGATTCAGTGTATAACATGCATTTGCCACTGCCTCATTCCAGAATTGGATAGGCAGTTTCGAGTCTGCCAGCATAGTCCGTGCTGTCTCTATCAAACTCCTATTCTTTCTCTCAGCAACGCCATTCATCTGAGGTGTGTAAGCAGAAGTGAATTGATGCAGAATCCCCTTTTTCTTGCAGTATTCCTCCATCCAATGGTTCTTGAATTCTGTTTCGTTGTCTGAGCGTACTTGTCTAACTTTCAGCTTGTAGAGAGATTCCAGTGTGGTAACCAACTCCTTGAATGATTCAAATGTTTATGATTTGGATTTCAGAAACATTACCCAAGTGAACCTTGAGTAGTCATCGGTGACCACAAAACAGTACAGGTCGCCTGCAATGCTCTTTGTACTGACTGGACCAAACAGATCCATGTGTCGAAGTTCAAGAGGAAGTTCTATTAATTAACTTTCTTTTCCTTATGAGACTTCTTTGTCTGTTTACCTTTCTTGCAAGCTATACAGAAATCAGGAAGCTGAAAGTTCTTGACATTTACACCTCTCACCAGATCCTTCTGAATCAAGTGATTCATCTTCCTTTGACTGATGTGTCCCATTCTCCTATGCCAGGAGATGGAGTCTTTTTCAGTAGCTTTGGATAGAAAACACTGAACCTCATGATCCATTGTAGAAGCTGTTGAAAGATCCAAGACATAAAGATCTTTATATCTTGAAGCAGTCATCAACACTTGGTCCTCAAGGATCACGTAGTCTTTCTTCAGTACATAACACTTCTTGTTGTCGAAGATGACTTTAAATTCCTTATCACATATTTGTGAAACAGAGAGTAAGTTGTTTTGAAGTTGCTGGACCTAGTTCACCCTATCAAACTTAACTTTCTGATTTCCAACTTCTCCCTAAGCTGTGATATATCCTCCCTTGTTTCTAGCAAATGAAACATGCCCTCCTTTTATTTGTTTGACATTTGATAAAAGGGCTCTGTTTCCTGCCATGTGCCTGGATGCTCCGCTGTCTACTATCCACGTGTTAGTTTCAGCAATGTATTGAACAACCTGCACATACAAGGTAAAGGATTAGTTTAGGTTAGGAACCCAAGCCTTTACTGGCTTGGGTTGCCCAGAGGCATCACACATCAGAAATTCAACCCATTGACCCTTAGAAGGTGACGGTAGCTCAGGTTCCCTCTTGTCATCACTATCAACCACAAAGGTTGACTTTTCTTTCCATAGGCTAGATTTGTGCAATGCCTGTTTGTGATACACAGTCGACTGGCTAACGGAATGAACTTTCTGTTCACTAGTTCTTCTAGGTGGAGTTAAAGATCTCCTCTTAGAAGACTTAGGTTTTGAGTCCTGAAGTTCAATCTTCTTCCTAGGTGTCTGATAATAAGTACAGTAGGAAGCAATGTGTCCACATTCTCCACAGTTGTAGCACACCCTTCTATAAACTTTATGATTAAACTTTCTTTGTGGAGACGTGTGTGACACTCTAGTAATATCACTCACTTTAGGTTTTGACTCTGGTTCTTTTGATGTGTTTACTGGTTTAACAAAAGTAACTGATTTAACCTGTTTGACATCCTTTTCTTTTTCGTTAATTGGTCTTTGACTTGAAGTATGTGAAAGATTATCCTTAGAAGCCCTTTTTGGTTCTGATTTGACTTTGTTAGAACCTGACTTTAAGTTAACCTTTTCAAATTTCTTTTCCAGATTAACACAAGGCAATTTACCCTTTGCCTTTGAAGTGGTCTCCTTTTGTTTGTTTCCAGTGTCAATAGATGAACATAAGGAATCTGGATCACTAACAAGAGGAGTGGACACTACATGATCCTTGATGGGATTACGACTTAAATGTCTAGTTTTAGTGTTCATCAAAGTCTCAGGTGGTGGCGGAACCACTTTATAACCCAGTCCCTCCCCGTTGTTCCTTTCTTTTACTAAGTGTTGGACTATGTGCGACGAACTAGTCCAACTATGCAGTTTCTGTTTTAGTGAATTTACTTCTACTTCTAGAACTGCCTTTTGTTTCTTAGTGTCTTCTAGGGAGTTTAGATAATACCTAATGTCATTAGCTTGATTAAAGGCAACTACTTCGGTTTCCCTAAGCTGTTTAGTCAAAAGGTCTATCTTTTCTTTATAACTGAGCTCATTTTGTTTTAGTACCCTATTAGCCTCAGTGCATAGATGCAAATCATTTATCAAGTTATCATTATGATCTAATAACCTAGCAAATTTAGCATCTATGCTATTCCTAAAGGCATCACAATCAGAACAAGCATGATTATTAAACATTGTGTCAGTAGTACTTACCTGAGCAGATTCAGAAGCGTTTGCCATCAATACAGTATCAGATGATTCTGATTCTTTTGCTTCTGTCTTTTCTGTCTCTGACATGGTAGTCTCCACTTTTGGCTTGTAACTGACCTCGGTTGCAGTTGCTTCTTCACTATGTGACATTGCTATCTCAACTGCTAGATCTACTTCACTAGCGGAATCACTGTCAATATCTTCTACATTTGCAATGTTTGATTCCCCTGGTGAGACAAACCTAAAACTCCAATCCTGTCCTTCATCATCATGAGCAGTCAAGGCTTTTGAATCCTTGTTTGAGGAAGTAGAACTGGTAGTTTGCTTGTCTAGACGAGTGAAGGATGAGAACGGGTTCCCATTCCTAGTCTTCTTTGGCTTCACACATTCTCTCTTGAAGTGCCCCATTTCACCACAGTTAAAGCAGGTCACCTTACTCTTGTCAAAGCCAAAGGTGGTATCCTTAGTAGCAACCAAGTTCTGTCCAGTCTTTTTCACAAACTTCTTCGCCCTCCGGACAGCACTTGCTAAGGCCCACATTATGTCCATTCTCTCAAGCTCCATTTCGTCCACTTGCTCGTAGTCCTCGTCTGCCAGGTGGCAGTTTCCAATCTTTCCAGCAACAAGTTCATCATAGGAATGGACCATTGCTGCCAATAGATCCATGTGCTCTCGAGCTACTTCCATAGTCACATTACCGAGGTTCTCGGTCTTCAGTCTAGTAGCATTCGCTTCAGATCCAATGTATTGGGTACAAGAAGACCTCGGAGCTAGACACGAATGCAGGTGCATGTGTAGGACTCGATGAGCTAGACACGAATGCAGTCTGGAGGGGTGCTCCAGATGTCTTAGCTTGAGGAGTGGCATTGTATAAAGCTGGATTTTGATTGTATGTAGACTTCTGAGCTCTGTAAACACCTGATATGTGCGGACCTGGTAATTGACCTGGTAATTGACCGAAATACCTAGAGATTAACGTGTAAACCAGATCAAATAGTGCGGAATCCTATTTGATTGGCGATCCAATTAGTGAGAACACACGAGAATCAATCAAGAATTGAAACTAACGTTAGAAATCGATTGGGAATCGATCTAATGTGTTCTATGAACTTGGAGAACGAATTGAGAGGTTTTTGGACGGCTAGGGTACGTCTGGAATCGTAATTAATCGAGAGTCCTCCTTTTTCACGAATTGAGTTGTATTTATAGGTTGGTGTTATTCAATCGTGCGACTGAACCATTAGTTTGGTTCAGTCGTGCGACTGAGCCAATCTTATGTTACAATCGTACGACTGATCCAGTCTCCTGGTTCAGTTGTGCGACTGAGTCAAACGTGTGAAGTTATTCATGCGTATGGTTCATTCGCATGAGCCATTCGCATGAGAACTTTATTATGTTAAGTTTGAATGTAGTGTGTATTAAATAATAAACATTATGTGTAATCATTCAAGCAATCACTAACCTAATTAACCAATTTGATGTCGACACATTAATGAAACATTAAACATTATAACTAAGAAACTATCAATATCATTTCATTAATCATACCAAACAAGATCTATTACATCATATATCATGATCTAGGGACATACATGTATCAACATAGACAGAAACGAATCCTATTTATCCGAGAAACCGTCTACAAAACTTGACACTTTATCTTCCATAGACGTTGTTACACCATGAGTGTGCAGCTCACTCATCAGATGGTAGAACCTGTTAGTAATGTCATCCAAGCTCTCATTTCCTATCGAAGAGAAGTTATCAAACTCCTTCTTGAGAGCCTTAGCCTTCAGAGCCTTTAACGTTGCATTCCCATCATATCTCTTCTCTAATGCTTCCCATAACTTTTTCCCCTGTTTGTTCTTAGAGAACTAATGAAAGATGTCTTTTGGTACCGACTGAGTCAACAGGGCATACACTTTCTTTTCTGCATTATACATAACCTTCTGCATGTCATTCATTCCTCCTAGAATCAGCTTAACTCCATCAGCACCGACTAGCATAATGTAACCTGTCTCCATGGATGCCCAAAGATTGGGATCAACTTCATTTAGATAGATCTCGAACCTATGTTTCCATTGTGGAAAATCATCTACCGTTATAAGGTTTGGTGGTTTATTATGATTCCCAATTTTATTTTCTAGAAGTAGAAGTTTCTAGATGTGAGAGTCCCTTCCGGCAGTAAAGCAGAAAACTGATCTTCCATTTGTAAAGCTTTGTAGTTGGAGAACAGGCAGTTTTAATCGTGCGAATGAACTAGGCTAATGGACTCAAACGACTGTAGTTATTCTGTCGTGCGAATGGACATCGCGGATGAGTCAATCGTGTGGATGGATAATACGGATAACTCAATCGTGAGGATGGACAATGCGGATGACTCAATCGTGCGAATGGACAATGCGGATGACTCAATCGTACGAATGAGCTATTCGTGTGACTGAAGGCTACTGTGTTTGAAAATTATGGAATTTTGACACTATGACACGAATTACGATTTACCAAGAAACCCTAATCTGGCGTATGACGAAAAGCTTCAACTTTGATACCTGGAAACATCGAAAAACACCCGTGGACTCAAAAAGATGACTCTTTTGAGTTAAAACGTGAGTTTTGACATAGTTCTAATTGAATCAAACGCAAAATCAAGAGCCAAAGCTCTGATACTACTTGTCAGGACCGTGTATTTACAGAGTACTAACTCATTATACATGAAACTGAATCATATAGTGCGGAATCCTATTTGATTGGCGATCCAATCAGTGAGAACGCAAACCTAATCGATCTAATGATTAAAGAAATGTAAGGTTGAATAGAAAATGATCAGATGCGAACTATGAAGTCGTAATATGCATTCTTAACGCTCTTGATGGCTAGGTTATGAGTGTATATGATATAAGTGTCAAAAGTCTCGTTTTTCCACGAATTAAATGGTATTGATAGGTTTGCAATCTTCATTCGCGCGACTGAAACATTAGCATGGTTCAGTCATGCGACTGACCCATGCGACTGATTCATACGCATGACTAAAGGTTCAGTCGTGCGACTGAGTCATTCTCATGTCTCAATCGTACGACTAATCCAGTCTCCTGGTTCAGTCGTGCGACTACTTCATTAGCATGATGTCTTCATGCGTATGGTCCATAAGTCTAGTCCATTAGCATGAATTATCATACTACAACTTCAAACCTACATAATAAGTTCAAATATTTGAATTAAAGATACATTAACATCAAAGCACAAATCATATATCATTACATCGTTTTATTACACATATGTAAGCCATGACAGACTTTTACAATTAGCACAAAAACTAGGGACATATGCATCAACAATACCAGGTGCCCAACCTGTTACTAAGGCACCGTATCGGTTGGCTCCAATTGTAATAAAAGAATTTATGCCGCAAGTACAGGAGTTGTTTGATAAGTGGTTCATTAGACTGAGTATCTCTCCTTGGGGGGCTCTGGTCTTATTTGTGAAGAAGAATGACTGTAGTATGAGGATGTGTATAGACTATCGTGAGCTAAATAAGCTGACAGTGAAGAACCGGTACCCCTTATCGAGAATTGATGATTTGTTTGATGAACTCCAAGGTGCCAGTCGGTTCTCGGGGGTAGATCTTCGATCTGGTTACCATTAGTTGAAGGTGAAGGAGCAAGATATTCCTAAAACATCTTTTCGCACGTGTTATGCACACTATGGGTTTCTTGTTATGTTTTTTGGTTTGACCAATGCGCCAACTATTTTCCTGGATTTGATAAATCGAATGTGTCAGCCGATGTTAGATAAATCAGTGATTGTGTTTGTTGATGATATCCGGATTTATTCGAAGAGCGAGGAGGAGCATGTCATTCACATTCGAGATGTGTTGGAGACATTGAGAAAGGAGAAGTTGTATGCTAAATTCTCTAAGTGCACGTTGTAGTTACGTGAGGTTCAGCTTTCAGGTCACGTAGTGAATCCCAAGTGGATTATGGTGGACCCAGTCAAGGTGTAGGTGGTGATGCAATGGAAGTCTCTAAAGACGCCATCCGAGATTCGTAGTTTCTTGGGTTTGGCGGGCTATTACAGAAGATTCATCCATGATTTCTCGAAGATTGCTTCCCTACTAACCAAGTTGACCCGAAAGGATGTAAAGTTTGTATGGGGTCAAGGTCAAGAGAAAGCTTTTGAGGAGTTAAAGGCGAGGTTGACTCATTCTCCAGTTTTGTCATTACTCGAAGAAAGAGAGGATTTGGTGGCTTACTCAGATGCTTCCTACTTGGGGCTGGGATGTGTCTTGATATAGTGAGTAAAGGTTATAGCCTATGCATTTTGATTGTTGAAAGTTCATGAGGTCAATTATCCTACTCATGACTTGGAGCTAGCAACCATAGTCTTTGCGTTAAAGATTTGGAGGCACTACCTATATGGGACGAAGTGCACCATATTCATTGACCACAAGAGCTTGAAGTACTTCATCGAGTAGAAAGATTTGAACATGAGGCAGAGGAGATGGTTGGAGCTCATAAAGGATTATGATTGGGAGATCCTTTACCCATCTGGGCAAAGCCATCGTGGTGGTGGATGCCCTTAGCCGAAAGGAAAGACCCGAGCCGATTAAGGTGAAGGCTTATCAGTTGGTTATGACCTCTGATATGATGACAAAAGTCAAGGAGTTTCAAGATAAGGCATTAAAAGATGATCATCATAACTCTAAAAGAATGAGAGATCTGGTCGCGGAGTGAGGTGAAAACACACTCGGTGTTAGAACCCGATTCAGACGAATATAGCTTCCTCGTTTTGGGGATCTACGTGAAAAGATTATGAATGAAGCTCATAAAACTTGATACTCTATGCATCCCGGTGCTACGAAGATGTACCAAGATATGAAGAAAGATTGTTGGTGGTCGGGTATGAAACCCGATATAGCGGAGTATATAAGTAAGTGCCTTACTTGTTTACAAGTGAAGGCCGAGCATCAAAACTCATATAGGAAGATCCAACCATTGGATATAACAAGAGTGGAACTTGGAGCATATCACTATGGACTTTATTACGAAGTCGTCGTGTACTGCGAAAGGGTATGATGCAATATGGGTGATTGTTGATCGTCTGACGAAGAGTGCTCACTTACTACTGATCCACGAGACATTTCATCTGAGAGATTGGCAGATTTGTTCATCAAGGATATTGTAACTCGTCATGGTGTGTCAATATCTATTGTGTCTGATCGTGACACCCGGTTTACATCTAAATTTTGGAAGAAATTCAATGATGCGATGGGGACGAGGTTACATATTAGCACGACTTATCATCCTCAGATGGATGGTTAGTCAGAGAGGATGATTGAAACTATAGAATATATAGTTTGGGCATGTGACATAGAGTTTGGAGGCAGTTGGGATGACCACTTACCGTTAGTTGAGTTCTCATATAACAACAATTATCATGCCAACTTTGGTATGCCCCCTTATGAGATGCAATATCATAGGAGATGTAGGACACCCATTTGTTGGGGTGATATTGGTCAGAAAAAGCTTGGAAGTCTAAAGATGATCGAGACTATGACTAAGACGCTTGAAAAGACCAAAGCCTTGTTCAAGACAGCCAAAGATAGACAGAATCGGTATGCCGATAAGAGACGTAGATCGATTGAGTTCCAGGTGGGTGATATAGTTATATTGAGAGTCTTGCCTTGGAAAGGTATCATTCGGTTTAGAAAGCGGGTCAAGTTGAGCCCAAGGTACACAAGGCCTTTCTGAATTATTGCTCGAGTAGGAGACGTGGCCTATAGATTAGAGCTACCAAATGAGTTAAGTGGAATTCACCCAATATTCCATGTGTTTGATCTGCGAAAGTGTTTGGCTGACGAAGATATGATTATACCACCGCAGATATCAAGGTGGATGAACAGCTCAATTATGTGGAGCAACTAGTGGTGATTATTGATCGTAAGGAGAAGAGGCTAAGGAATAAAGTGGTTCCTCTTGTGCACGTACATTGGAAACACAGGAAGGGGTCTGAGTCTACGTGAGAGACTAAAGAGGAGATAAGGCAGCATTACCCACAATTGTTTGAGGAATAACAGGTTTCGGGGATGAAACCTGTATAAGGAGGGTGGACTTGTTACACTCGGTTATTTTTTTAAGTTATGAAGAAAGAATAAAAGTGAAGGAAAAGAAAGAAAAGCTATAGAACCCAATTTGAGGAGTTAAATGTGTGAAAAGCACAAAAACTTTGAAAAGTTGGTGATAAAGGAGATGGCCGCCCATGATGATATTTTCACCTTTTAAGCTGTCAGGTTTTTAGAGAGAGAAAGAGCAGAAACTTTTGGATTTTTGAATAACAAGAAGAAGAATCTGAATTCAAGGTAACAATTTGGTGTTTTTGAGTGTTCTTAACTTGCCTATCCCTCGGTTGTATACTTATATGTATTTGTGTGTTTGGTTGTGTGTACTTGGTGGGTTTCTAGGTGGTAGAACTCAATTTGCATTTGGGTTTTGAAGGAAGTCATACCCAAGAGTTTCTAAGGTGAGTTCTAGAACCCATTTTTACTTGTTTTAAACTGATTTGGGGCTGGAAATACATGTATGAACATTTTTATTAAAGGTGGGTTTCTACCCTTATGTATATGTGTATGTGTTGCAGGTGGGGTTTTATTTGGGTGTGTTTATGATTATAATGATGTTATGAATGTGTTTCTATAACCTATAATGTAATAATTAAGCTTAGAACATGTTGGATGATGATTGGGGACTGAATTTAGTTGTTTAAGTGTGGCTCAGACTGCCCATGCGCCTAAATAGTGGCCCATGCGACCAACGGTATAAACTGCTTAAGTGCTCCCATGCACCCAATACCCCATGCGCCCAAATAGTAGCCAAGCGCCTGTAAAAGGCTGAAATTGACTAAGTGTCCAGAGCCCAGAAAGCCCATGTGCCTAGGCCCTCATGCGCCTGCATAGTGCCTATACGCCTAGAATTTGCCTAGAATTGGTTAAGTTTTGCACATGCACCCCAATAGTGCCCATGCACCTGGAAGTTTCAAATGCGCTAAGTGTTCCCCATGCTCCCAGAAGGCCATGCGCCTGTATAGTGCCCACGCGCCTAGGACTTAGAGAATTTTTTGAGATTTTGGGGAAAATGTAAAGTGTAGGCTTTGACTTTGGAGGTTCCCAGGGAATATATAAGTTGACTTTTTGAACTCATTGATGATGACGGGTGATGTATGACGTGGCATGTATGATGATGTCTGATTGAGGATTATGCATGATGTTGAGGTATGATGATTATATATGTTAAGTATGATATGTTTCCTTATGTTCCGTATTAAGTATTATGATGTGACTTTACATGGTGATATTATGCTAATGAACATAAAGTATTATCTTAACGAAGCGAAAGATTTAAGATAATAAAAGTGGAACATAATGAACGAATGAAAATTTTGTAAGAAAATGAAAGGAGGTTCACAATTAAGAGTTGTTAGCTCAACTTTATGTTTACAGCGTGCGCTCTTGGCTAACCCTTAAGGGTCCTTGTCGCTTAACCCTAGATAGCTTTGTGCTCAAAAGGGGGTTTAAGCATATGACAGGACCTAGATAGAAGTGAAAAAATAATAAATGTATGAAAAGTGCGATAAGTACCATATGTGCGAAACGTGTGATATGTATGAAGTAAATGACGATGAAAGATAATAAGTATTACCTTGATGTACATATGATGTGTGATCACATGCGATAGTAAAGAAAATGTTTTAACCAAATAAATAAAACTAGAATGCACTCAGCAGCACTGACTTTTATGTGTTTCTAGTTGCCAGGTGATTGTTGTCGAGGATGGCACGGGGTAGCTACTTGGCTCATTTTGGATGGCATTCTTTTGTATAATGTTTTTGGATTGTAATGCAAACAAAAAATGTTTTCTAATTAATGTTTTATTAGTTTGCAAAAATGATCATTATAATGAAATGATTGTTTAAATGTTTTTGTTGCAATGTTTTACTAAAATTAATGTAAGTATATGTTTTATGTGCAATGATTGACTAGCTGTGAGTGTCTCGAAAACAAGGCCTTATAATGGACAATTTATTGGATATCTTCCCAATCTAAGAGTTCTAGAGTATACAATCTCAGAACTAGATTAGTTGAAGAGTCAACCAATGTGACTTTCATTGAGCACACTCCATTTGTGAAAGGTTCTGGTCCTGATTGGCTATTTGATCTTGATTTAGTTACAAACAATTTTAGCAAATATTGTAAGAATGTTTTAGGATCTATAAGGTAACTTATCAATAGGAGAAACTAATCCAAGATTTGAGCTGAGATGACCAAGCAATAATGCAACCTCAGCTCTAGGGGTAAGTAACCTAGCAAATGATGTTCCTATCAGCACAACCATTACAATACAATGATATATTTGAGGTGCCTATAAAGTCCAGCTTGGAGGCATGAAACTCAAAAGAAGGATCTTCAAATGTAAGTTGAAATGGAAGTGGTGACGCTACTCAAAAATTTATTAATGCTGATAACCACTACATGAAATACATCATAAATGATATCACATACTCGTTGGATCAAGATACTCTAGATAAGTGTGATGTGTGGTGGGTGACGCTTCATTGCCAGATCTAAACTTCTCAACATAGATCTAATCAACTTGCTATGATTCCTTAAATTAGGATCCACAAGTCACACCCTACCACAAACATCATTGTAGATGTTGACACAGGGGTGAGAACAAGGGGACAAACCAATGACAAAAATTTTTTACTATACTCTTGTTTCTTATTCTAGATAGAGCAAAAAAAATTCGGTAAGGCTTTGAAGGTTAGAAGCTGGATTGAAGAAATGTAGATGGAGTTGCTTCAATTCAAAAAATATAAGTTTTTGACCTTATGTCCTCTACTTCTAGGGAAGACAATCAGAGGTACCAAATGATTATTCAGGAATAAGAAAGATGATAAAGAACTTGTCATGAAGAACAAGGCTAGACTAGTTGTTCAAGGGTATACACAAGAAGAGAAAATAGACTACACAGATGTATTTTGCTCCTATGACAAGACTTGAAGCTGTTAGGATATTCCTTGACATTGCTGCATCCAAGTGTTTCAAGGTCAACCAACTTGATGTCAAGTGTAGTTTTCTATATGGGATGACAAGGGAGGAGGTGTATGTTAAAGAAGCACCTGGCTTTTAAGACTTAAAACATCCTAATTCTGTCTACTGTTTGGTAAAGCTCTTTATGGGTTGCACCAAGCTCCAAGGAAGTGATATCAGACACTACGTCAGTATCTCTATCATCATCACTACAAGAGAGTTACGATAGACAAAACACTTTTCACCAAAGGAATAGGATATGACTTGATGTTGGTTCAAGTTTATGTAGATGAAATGATCTTTTGGTCAACTAATCAATGGCTCTATAAAAACTTTGAAAAGTTGATGAAGAACATATTTAAAATGGCTGTTATAGGCGAACTTAATTTCATTCTAGGAATTCAAGTAAAGTAAGTTGATAATGGAATCTTCATAAGTCAAATAAAGTATATGCAAGACATTCTTAGAAGATTGAACATGACTAAATGTAAGGTTGCAAAGACACCCATAGCTAGAAACTACTCCCTTGGACTTGATCTTGAGGCAGAGTGTGTAGGTTAACATCTTTATATAGCTATGATTGGACTCTTATGTATCATAGCCAACAAGCTTGTTATCATGTTTGCTAAATTTATATTTGCAAGATATCAAGCCAACCCCAAGATGTCACACCTGGTTGCTGTCAAGAGGATTCATAGATATTCAAAGGTGATCCTAAATTAGGCCTTTGGTATCTAACGAATTCCGACTTCAATCTGTATGCCTATTCAGATAGTGACTATGGGGGCTGCAATATGAATGAAAAGTCTACATCTGGGATGCCAATTCCTTGGTGGAAGGATAGTCTTATGGCAATGCAGGAAACAATCCTGTATGTTTGCATCAATTGATAAAACTGAATGCATTGCTGTTGCTAGCTGCTATGCTCAAATGCTTTGCATTCAGAATCAGTTACTGGACTATGGATTCAACTTCAAGGAGACTTGCTATCTCTATCATAGAGTATCCTATGCAACACTTAAGTAAAAAACATCAACAACAAGCGTAATTTAATTAGAGATAATTTCGAAAAGGGATTAATAAAACAAGTCAAAGTTGTGAATTTAAGGATCCAAACATGGATTATCAGGTTAGGTTGCACAATAGTGATCATGGAATTATATCTAATCGTTGTTTAATTGATTGAAATGAAATAACAATCGTAAATGAATCAACAAAGAACAATTTAGACAAATGTAATACAAATGAACATGAAATTGTAATATGAATGTATTATAATTGATTGAAGTGAAATAACAATCGTTGTTTTATTGTTGTTCGAGTTGCTAGGGTTTGATCATCGATATGATTTGTAGCAAATTGTTTCCATTGTTGTCTAAAAGTATGCACATATGCCTTGTATTCTTAGGGTTT
Source organism: Flaveria trinervia (assembly GCA_025506515.1). NCBI lineage: Eukaryota > Viridiplantae > Streptophyta > Magnoliopsida > Asterales > Asteraceae > Flaveria > Flaveria trinervia. The sequence goes on along the minus strand of CM046444.1, from coordinate 57,983,166 downwards.
GTAGTTTACTGTTAAGGTAACTATAACTATCTTATCATGGTAAGAAAGTTACTCAAAGAATGTTTTGATGTGACGTACTCTGAATAACATAAATTTGTTCGTAGAGAAATATGTACAAAAGCTTTTAGAGAAAGTTGATTGAAGTTCTAAGCCTATACATAGAACAGACCTATTTGAACTTGATCTTACAAGACTCCACTTTAGGCTTAGCAACTTGTAATTAATTCTTCAGGCTTGACAACTCCTTAACTCTCAACACAATCCTTTTGTTGAGGTATGAGACTACTTCTTTTTTATCATCGTATTTGTACTTGATCTCCATTCTGCTTATTCTCTTTAAAGTGTCGAAATTGAGACCAAGCATATCTTGTTCGGTTGTGAGTGTTTCCATCACACTATTGGCCTTAAAAATTTCAAATTCATCTTGTTTTGTTATTCTGAGTTAAGTGACAGCTAGAATATCTACTCCCATCAGTTGACCAGCATCAAATTTTCTTCGTTTGTAGGACTTGGCATGCAATTTGTCTATCACTGTGAATCCAAGGATCGCAATCACTATGGAATCAAGTGAATGATTGTGGACTGTTCATTAACGGTTGTTTAATTGTTTAACATATAATTTAATATAAGAAATAAATATTAGTTATGAAGAAAAGAATGATATCAACACAATAAATAAATTAACTACATTTTATTGAGAAGTATTTCATTAAAACTTGTTAATGATTACAAGGGAATAAATAACGAATACTGTGAACAATGAGCAATGATTGCTTTGAACGTGTTTATGTTTATGACGTATTGATGTGATGACTACTAGGGTTTGTGGTTGATTGATTGTGTGAATCAATGTGATGTTTGGTGTTTTCCATCTAGTTGCCCTAGTTGCACTAGTCGCCCATCCTCTTTCATGTGTAACCTAGGACTTGTATTTATAGGCACTTATGTTTCTGTAAAGGAAACACTGATTCTCTTGGGATGCGTGATTGACTTGTTGACTTATTGACTTAAATCACTTTAGTCATTTAATTACAAGTGTTTAGTCTCCGCAACTATGTTGTATTCCGCACGAGTTTGCTCTTCCCCAGGAGTTTGCTCATCCACTGGAGTTTATTCTTCCTCCGGAGTCTTCACATGAACTTCAGAGCTGGTTGTTCATTAGTGAATATTTGATCTTGTACTCTTATCCACATGATGTTCATCCGTAGATGTTCTTCGAATGGATGTCTTGTAAGAAAGATATTTATGGAAGAACAAAAATGTTCATTTGTAGATGTTTCTTACACTTGGTTAATTTTAGAAATTGACCAAGTTTAATGTTTGTACCTGCGATTATACACATAAATCACCACACATAGGGGTTAACCTATATCATAATGCATACACCAAAATAATGAATTACAAATATTCAAAACAAGTATTGATTAATGTTCTAAGCCTATACAAAATGATCTAGATCTTTTGTTTCTATATCTAACAATAATCCCCTTTAGGCTTAGACACTTGTAGTAAGTTCTTCAAAGCTAAAAGCTCCTTCACTCTTGCTATTAGTTTGTTATAGAAGTACAAGAAAATAGTCTTCTAGTCATCATACTTGAAGTTGTTCTTCATCTTTCTAATCTTCTATAATGTTTCAAAGCTAAGACCCAAAGCATCTTCTTCTGTTGTAAGAGTTTCCAAGACATTATTGTTGTGGACTATCTCCAACTCATCTTGCTTTGAGATCCTCTGTTTAGATAGTTCTTTTATTTTTGATCCTCTCAAAAGCCCTGCATCATATCTTGTAACACCCGGTTATATTATTAAAGAAAAAGAAAGAAGGAATAAAGTGAAGTAAAAAGAAGGAAAAGAAATAAAACCCAAGTCTAGGGGTTAAAAGTGACAAAAAGGACAAAACGTTTAAAAGTTGGTGATAAAGGTGGTATGGCCGCCCATATGTCACACACGTCACTAATCTTCAGATTTTAGAGAGAGAACGTAGCAAGTATAGCAGAGAACTTTCGGTTTTTGAAGGAAGAACAAGAAGAATGCGAATTCAAGGTAAGAATTCATGTGTTCATGATGTTCTTGACTGGTTTTATATTTGGGTTTATGCTTATGTCTGTTTGTATTGTTCGGGTATGTTTTTAGTGGGTTTTTAGGTGGTTGAATTCAATGCAAACGAGTTTGGAAGAAGTCATACTCAAGAGCTGCAAAGGTGAGTTCAAGAACCCCTCTTTTACTGGTTTTTAACTGGTTTGGGGATGGAAATGCATGAATGTAAGTTTTCATTAAACTAGATTTCGGACCCAGATGATTTATTGTGTGTATGTTGAATTTATGATGTGATGTGTGGCTATGTTCATGCTTGATGATGTATGATGGTGTTTCTAAGGCTTAGATGGCAAGACTTAAGCCTAGAACATGATGAATGGTGATTGGAAACTGAAATCTGATGTTTAAGGCTCATAAGTTCAGTTTTAGAATCTGCCTAAGTATATAGAAGAAATGCGGATAAGTAATGGAAGTTAATGCGGATGAGCATTAACTACTAAGTAAGTTAATGCGGATGAGCATTACCTATTAAGTAAGTTAATGCGGGTGAGAAATGAAAAATCAATGTGGATGAGTACTAGATGGAAGCGGATGAACATTGACTAAGTATGAGAAATGCGGATGACTAAGGTCAATGCGGATGAACAAATTCAGATGAACATGAACAAATGTTGATGAAGTAAAACAAATGCGGATAAACACTTGGAATGTTGGCTTTGACTTGGGATGTTCCCGGGGGTTCTTGTTGGCTGACTTTTGAGGTCATGGATGTTATGATGGGAGTGTTATGATAGGAGTGTTATGATGTATGTTTGATGCTTGGGCATGATGTGTATGATGTTATGCATGATGGTATGTATGATGTATGTGATGTATGTAAGATGCCCTGTAGGATGACATTGACTGTTGATGTTGATGTTGCTTATTAAGTGTGATTATTTTCCCTCGGCTTTACTTTGATTGTTAATGAATGAAATGAAAAGTATTATGTAACATAAAGTGGAAGATAATGAAAAGAGGAACAAACTGATGAATGCATGCATTAATGAACGAATAAAAGTATGAAAGGCTTGCAAGTAAATGTAAGAAGGTTCACACCCAATGAAGGGTGTTAGCGCAATTGTGTGCGGGTTAATTACCCCAGAAGGATGCAAACTGGGGTCCAATCCTCATGATTGACCATATGTATGGGACCCTTGCCGCTCACCCTTGGTAACTGGAGTCAGCTTTGTGCACAATGTTCGGGGTCTACGAAAGACCTCAGGTCCAGTACCGGCTTTATGCATACGGTGGGGTGAAGCACATGGCATTGGTCCGAATGAAAGTAAAGATGTAATGACGAATGTACGGAATGAACAAACGAATGTTCAAGATAATAATGATATTATATATGTATACGTATGATGTGTGATCACATGCAAAAGTAATGAACGGTTTCATGAAAGTAAAAGTATGTTTTATTGTAAAACTAGAACTCACTTAGCAACGCTGACTTTTTATGCATTTTCCAGTTGGTAGGTGAGCATTGTTGATGATGGCACGGGGCAACTACTTGGCATTTTGGATGGCATTCTGTTGTTTAATGTTTTTGTATTGTAATGTGAATGAACGATGTTTTGAAATGAACGCTTGTATTAGCTTGCAAAAGCATTTGTAATGAAATGAAAAGTTATTTAAATGTTCCATTGTGAGGTTTTTGTGAAAGTTAAATGTAATTGTATGATTTGTGAGCAATAAACGTCCCGGGGACGGGGCCTTACATATCTTCTTCTCTTGTAAGCCTTTGCATGCAGTTTATCAATCACATGAATCATATCAATATAGAGGCATAGATCATTCTGCGCTCTTTTATCAGACATCTTTAGCAAGAGTTTGTCATGTAAGTATGAAGTGTAGCTAGGATGGAGCAGCTTGATTTCCACTAGATCAAAGATCCTGATTTGGTCAACTCTCTTCTTCTCTTCATTCAACATTAGCACCAACTCTCTTGTTTTCTCAACATAACCGCACCCACTTATGGAATAAGTGTATTTATTTTCATCAAAGCTTTTAATGGTTGCGCCCTTCTTGTTTTGGTATCGAACCCTCTTTAAGAACTCATCATCTACCAATGTAGAGGAGTTGGACTTTGATATTTTCATCCTCTGTTTTCTTCTTTTGTACTTACCATCCTTTCTCTTGGCTTCTTTTAGGTCATCATCTCTGAATTTTATCTTTAACTTTCCTACAAATACAGAGAAGTCTCTTCCTCTTGATTGAATTAGGTAGTTAGTGATAATTAGACTTTGTGTTAGGACCGTTTTCGTACGGAGTACTAACGTAATCTACGTGAGACCATATCAAATAGAGCGGAATCCTATTGATTGTTATTCAATCAGTGAGAACGATAACCCGTCGATCTAATGATGAAACAAACGTTAAGAAATGATTAGAAGTCGATCAGGAACGAACTTTGAAGTTGGATTGGTTGTTTAGGACGCTCTGGACGGATAGGGTTTAATAATATTCGAAGTCTCTATTTTTCCACGAATTATGTGGTATTTATAGGTTTGTATTATTCATTCGTACGACTGAACCATTAGCATGGTTCTGTTGTGTGACTGACTCATGCAGTTGATTCATACGCACGACTGAAGGTTTAGTCGTGCGATTGAATCAAACTTATGTCTCAATCATAAGACTAATCCAGTCTCCTGGTTCAGTTGTGCGACTGGTTCATAAGCATGATTCATTCATGCGTATAGTCCATAAGTATGGTCCATTAGCATAAATAATCATCTAACTAGGTTGAACATATTTCTTTATCATTGTTGACTTAGAACCATATACAACAACCTTAAACCTATATATAATGTTCATATATGTAACAACCTTAAACCTATATATAATGTTTATATATGTGAATTATGTCAAATAAAATAATAATATGAAATATTCAAAGACAAATAAACATCAAAAGCATATCATATTTCATTGAATAATTATATTACACATGTGTAAGAAATGAAAGACTTTTACATTAAGAACATAAACTAGGAACATAATGTATCAACAAACTCCCGTTTGACCTAGTTTATCTTATTGTCTATCATGCTTTTCTTTGAGTTCTTTTGTCTTTGTTTTGTTGTTGCTCTTGTGGCTTGTAATTGCTCCAATATTGAAACCAAATCAGGTTGAATTTATCAAATTGCAGATGCACCAGGAGCTTATTTTTAACTTCATGGTCATCACCTTCTTCTGGGATGTTTAGTACTTCTTCAGCAAGCTTTTGTCTCTATTTTGGATCAATATGTTGTTCATAAGCTTGGGAGATCTTCCTCTGAAGCCAACACGTTTAGCCTATTTTCTAGCATTCTTCAGATGATCTTGAAATTTCTTGTACTTCTCTTCTCTGGTGACTTTTGCGTCTATCTTGAATGCAAAGCAGAGTCGTATAACATGTTGGAACTATAGAGCTTGTACCATATCCTATGTGTCATAGAACAGTGCGCATTTGAGATAACTTCAGCAGACAATTGGTAAGCCATATTAAGTCAAATACCCTGATAGTCTCAATCTTTCCTTCTCTATTCAAACTATGTCCGCTTCCCCCATCCTCCAATCATAATACCACCATTTGAAGTGTGAGTGAAGTCCTGAGGCATCTCTCGTAAGGGAATCTTAGACATTGTGCTTGGGAGACTTCATTTCAACACTACTTTAGGCCTTCCAGATATAGGAACAACTTCAGTCTTATGAATGAACCACTTAGGTTGTTTAGGCCTGAAGTTGACCCATCTGGTGTGGTATTCTTTCTTTAGCGCTATCTGAAACCATCCCAACATCTTCCTCGGGTTGGCATACAAAAGGTCTAAACATGCCAATCTGTTTAGCTCAAAACCAGAAGAGTCGGCAAATCATGTGGATATCTGAAGTACTCAATCCCCTTTTCTCTTTTCATAGCATAGACATCTGAATCTTCAAAATAGGCCCACCTGATGATCTTGCCTGACCCTTTTTGATGTCTCTTGACTCTGTAAAGTTTGGTGTAGGCATTTTGATTTGGAGGTGCGTGTTGGGCTTTCATTTCTACAAAACAAGCTACCTATTCAGCCTTCTTAATATCAACATTAGCATCTGAAGCTCAGGCTTTACTTTCATCCTTTTCTTTTTCTTTCTCCATCTCCTCCAACTTCTCAAAAGTATCACTGTCAAAAGTTTCACCCAAGTTGAGCATAACATTACCCTTAAGGTCAGCGTACTGTGGACAACAATCAGATATGACATCCTCAATCTCAATCTCATCCACTCCTTGTAGCTCCTCATCACTGAAAAAATCAACTTCTGGAGCATCTTTAACTAGCTCATTTGGATTCAATCTAAACATTTCAGCGAGCTGCTCGTCAGTCAGGTCATAAATGATTTCTCCTTCTTTGGGAGTATAGCTCAATTGTCTTCTAACAATCCCTTGCAAGTCAAGAATCATAGTTAGCTGAGTCTTGACTTGCTGAAGTGAGAGAACATCATAATCATCAGCTTGTGGAACTTTTCCTTTGCTCTGATCATGTGTTACCTCAGCTGGAGCCGTAGAGGACACGACTCTTTTGGAGCCCGTCTTCTGAGCTGCTTGAGTTGAGGAAGATGCACATGCATCACCTTCTAGATCATCAACATCATCCTTCTCATCTCCCTTACCCTTTCCACTTGGTCCCGCTCCTCATCACTATTATCTTCTTCTGATTCATCATCTGTAAGCTCATCATCATCATCTCCACCATCATCACCATCATCTTTAATCTTTAGGGCTCACCCTTAGATCTCTTCAACCATAGCATAAACATTTTGTTCTTCTTCTCTAACCTTTCAATCCTTTTGACAGAGGCCATCACAAGCTCATTTTGAGCGGTTAGTGCATGGTGAGCTCGAACTAACACTCTATCATGAGCAGCATTCTTCTTGGTCAGCTGAGCAATCTGCTTGCCTTGGGGAGTATTGACCGCTACAAGCTGGTTATCTATGGCTAGCAGCTTTAGCACCAGTGACTGGGATTGTGTAAGAGTGATATTCTCACTAAAATATGATAATCACGTCAATGATTGAGTGGTGGAAACAAACAATCAAAGAACATTCAAGCAAGAAAATTACTCATAAATACTGTTTGTATTGATATATGAAAGTTGATAAGTTATAGAGAATAATTACAACAAAAATTCTCTATCTATCAGCCGTCACCTTAGTATGAGGTTAACTATTCTATTTATAGGTAGACAAGATGCCTTTACAAAATGACTAAACTACCCTTGACCTCTTACATCAGAAACTAGTCTAAGTCTTGATCCGCATCTCTGCTTGTTCATCCGCATTGACAAATGTGGATGAGATAATCTTGATAAGCATTTCCACTTGATCATGAGCATTAGTAAGTTGGTCATCCGCATTGGTTAATGCGGATGAAAAAATTCTTATGCGCATTTGGTTGGTCATCCGCATTTGTCAAATGCGGATGATCAAAGTCTTGTCTGCATCTTCTTTTGTTCTTCCGCATTAGTCAATGCGGAAGAGTAACTTGTTGAGCATTAGTATTATGTCTTCCGCATTAGTCAATGCGGAAGAGTAAACACTTGTCCGCATCAGAGTTTTGTCTTTCACACTAACTAATGCGGAAGATAACACTTGTTATTTTCTTGGCAGATCTTCATTCGCATTTCATCTTGGACTTGTGGGATTCCAGCTGAAAAATCATCAATTCACCCATTGAGTTGGCATGTATGATTCTTTCAGGGTGCAACAATACTCCCCTTAAGGATTATACAGCTTGGTTTTCCTTAATGTTTAGGAGGTGATTGATATTATGAAGATTTAGCTGGGTCTTCAGGAGGTAGTATGAATGCAGCTTTAGTGGGATCCAGGATAGCCTTGATCATGTTTACAAAATCAGTTGCTTCTGACATCCTGTCTCTACTCAGCACATGTATTTTCATTCTGCTCATGTTGTAGATGGCTTCCATTGGTAACTTTTTTAGAGAAATAGGTTCCCATATGGAGATTGTTGAAAGACCATCTCTATGAATCAATAAAATCCTTCCCACATCCACTTCAAGCTTAACAATATTTCCAAGTTGCAGTGGTGTTTTCTTCTTCTTTCTTTTGTCTCTTTTAATATTTATTCTATCATAGGCCATTTTCAACAACTTGATGCATTTCAGAAAGAAGTGCATGTCCTGTTCACCCAATTTGTTGTTTAATTCCCTAAAGTGCATTGTATAAATGTAGTGGATGTATGATTCATCAAGTAATCTTACTTCATATCCACTTAATAGTCTTATGTCAGCTCCTTCTTTTCCTCCCCATTTCCTTTCTATCACCATCTCATAGGTTCTCTCATCATAGTACACGTTTGAGATGGGATTAGAGGAATGAGTACCAGATACTACTTTTCTTTTCAATGACTCAGTTGGCTTTACCTTCAACTTAGGGAATAAAATTTCCTCTGCTTCCATCTTTGTCTTCTTATCCTGGGGATTAATAAAAGTTTTATCTTCTCTTAAGCAAATTGTCTTTGATGAATTGAAGTTGCTTGTTCTTCTGAACATCTTAAGTATGATCTCAAATTCATATCCCCTGAACATAGCTGCATGATTGATCAGTTCAAGTTGAGCTAGCTCCTTCAAATCATGAATCTCAAGGGCATTTACTAGAGCTGAGTACTCTGTAAAGAATTGTACTAGCCCTAAGATTCTCTTCACCATGAACATGTTCCATGTGCTATCATACTTCCATGATATTATCTTTTGATCTACCTTCCCTTTGGGAGTAGACACCCCTCTGATCAGTTCTGTAGTAGTCAGTCCTTCTTGCAGCTTCAACTGAGATGGTTCTACAAACCATTCAGGGTATTTGTGGAGCATTGGGGCAAGTAGTTCTTGGTCTTTTAGGTTCAACAGCATGTCTTCAGCTGACACTCTGCTTCTGGGTTTGGTCCTTGTCAATTCTTCTTCCAGTTTCTTGAGTTTATCTTTCTTTTCATTGATCAATTGGAGAGTTGCAGCCCTTAAAGAATTTGTCTTCATGTTGGCAATCCTTCTTTTTGTGAATCCCTGACTTGAGAGATATTCCTTCATTTCCTTATCAGACATGTTATAAGGATCAGGAAATAATGATTCATGGGATGTGGTTCATTTCTTCATTTGAGACAGCTTTTGTAGGGGACCCCTTCTTGGTAGAGGTATTTCATACCCTGTTGGTTTCTTCAAAGATGAGTCTTTATGTTTTGGAGTATCCTTTGTTATTGACTTCTCATATTCAGTGTCTATTGTTGGATCAGGCAACAATTTCACTTGCTCTTCCTCCTCCTTCATTCTCTCATAAGTCATCCCAAATACTTCATGAGGATCATAGCCTTGATTGATTAAAAACATGGCTTTAATCATCAAGTCATCAGTTTGAGCTTTGGTTACCATGTCTTCCACTGACTGTTCTTCTTTAATAGGACTGTTCATGAGAAAATCCTTTTTAACTTCATATTATCAGCAATTTCTCCTTCTTCTAAATCAGTTGCTCTAGCCAACTTTTTCAACTTAGCTTCTGCCTGCTCATGTTCTTCCAAAAATTCAGCAATTGCTGCTAAACTTCTTGGGTCATCTTTTTGTTTCTTTGTTGGTTCTTCTTCAATTATTGGTCTCTTGCCTTTAGCTTTTTCAGCCAGATACTTCCTCTTTCGTGAGTAAGTTTGAAGTTGAGGGCTAGAGGTTTCAGTTTGTTCTTTTGGTTCAGGGACCTTTTCAGGTGTACTTGGCTCTTGATCCTTCATTTTCCTTTTCTCATTTTCTTTGTGTTCAGTTTCAGTTTCTTCTTTCCTTTCTTTTTCATATCTTTCTTTGAGTTCTTCCTTTTGTTCTTCAGTTAATGAAATAGCAGGGATAATTTGCAGAGTTAATTCCTTTTCCAAAGGCACTGGTGATTTGGGAATAAAGACAATAGGCTCTGCCTAAGTTTTTTGATTGTTTATGAATTCCCAGAAATCATCATCAATGCTAAATTATTCAGATATAAAACTATCCAAAGTACTAAAGAGTTCTTCAAATTCACCTTTTTCAGAGTTGAATAACTAGTGTTTCCAGAATACACTTCCATGTCTAGGCTTTGGTCTTTGATCTCAGTTTGACCTTCATCATCTACTTGTTCTTCATTCTGATCTATTACTTGGTTGTCATCATCATCAACCTTTTCTTGTTTTTCTATCTCATCATCATCGTTCACTTCAGTTCTTTTGATCGTCATTTCAAGCTCAGATATTCTTTTGTTCTTGCTCTCAATTTCCTTTCCAAGTTTTGACATGATATCTTGTTCTTCTATGATGTTTTCTTGTTCCTCCATTGCAATAGATTGTATTTCAAGAGTATCTACATGTCCACTGACTTTTTCTCTTGAGTGTTTCAGTGCAGCTTTTAAATTCTCAATCTCTTTATCTTGTTCTTTTCGTTCAGCTGTATATTTCTCTTTTAGTTCTTTTAATTCACATTCTTTCTCATCCAGTTCTAGGATTCTGTCATTGATGATTCCTGCTCTCCTGTTTAAAGTTCTTTCCATCCTTTCCACTTTGAGTAACAACTCAGATATTAATTCATCTTTTTCATCAGGCCTATTGATGTTGGATTCAACATAGCTCTCTAAAGGAGCAGCCTCAGAAGGTTCTTTCATAGCTTTGGTTTGATCATGATGATCCTCCTCATCAGCAGATGATTTGGATGATTTGGATGCACTTGTCGATCCTTCTGTTTTAGGAGGGTGATCAAGTGATGATGGTAAATATTGGTAAGGCGAAATAGGTGATTGTTATGGTGATATTGGAGATTGATGATTTGGTGATATAGGAATAGGTTGAGTGGTCATTGGTGGTGTTGGTTGTGGTGATGGAAGTGATGATGGTTGAGGTAATGTTTGAAGAGATGGTTGTGTAGAAGGTTGTGGTATTTGTTGTGGTGATGGCATTGGTGATGGTATTGGGGATGGTATTGGTGATGGTATTGGGGATGGTATTGGTGATGGTATTAGGGATTGTATTGGTGATGGTATTGGTGATGGTTGTGGAGTTGGTTGAGCTATTGGTTGTGGAGGTGGTTGTGCTTGACCTGCTTGATGTATTTGTTGAAGCATCCAAGGAAGAAGGGGTGAAGGGGCACCACTGTAAAAGTTCCATGGGTTCTTCTTCTTGATGTACTTATAGGATCTTGCATCATAATGAGGAATGTTAAGCACAGGTCCTTTATTAACAATGTCATGAAATGATTCATTGATTAGACATTGAATGAATATGGGGTACATTAGAAACTTGTTTCTCAACCCTTCTTGAATGTTGGAGATTAGGCCATTGAATACATATGCAGACATGTTAAATCGTCTGTTGGTGTAGAGAGCACAAATTGCAGAAGATGTGAGGACTGGAATGTCATTCCATCCTGTTTTCCTTTTAGACAGACAATGTTGGAACATACGAATTAGGAATCTCCAAGGCATATCCACTAATCCTTTGACTATCTGTTTTGCTTCATAAATCCCTTCATAACCAATTTCAGAGAAAAATGTGGTTATTTCCTCATCATCTAATTCAAGAGGATCATCTGCATTATCATTGAATTGCAGACATCTTCTAACTGACTCTTCTGTGATTCTCAGAGTGAGTTCACTGTTGATTCTACCAGTTAGAATTTTTAGTCCATCCTTTTCAACCACTTCAGCTGATTCCCAGAATGACCTGATGGGATTCTCGTAGATTGTTAGTCTTACTGTCATGGCATATGCTACCCTTGTGGTAGATAAGAATCTTATCATATCTCTAAGACCTTTGGCTTTAGGCACATCAGGGTTTAGATAACCGCTGACATTATGGAGCTTGCACCATGTTAGGTTTGCCATGTAATCTGCACAAGTGACATGTGTGTCAGTTAACAATTTTGACTTTAACTTTGCTTTGATTTGTTAATGTGACTTTGATTTGTTACACAATTTTCTTTTTCACTTTGCTCTGTTTTTTGCAGTAAACATGATTATCATGGTTTTCAATATCAGTTGAATTCCTATCAATTTATATGTTTATTGTGATCGAAAATGTGTATTACATCACATTAATGAGTTTGATTTTGGTGTTCTTCAATAATTTTCTGGTTCATTGTTCGATTTAGGGTAACAGTCCAAGACTTAGGTTTAGGTTTCAAAATTTGTTGAAGTTATACCTTATCTTTGAAATGACTGTGGTTCTAAACCGATGACAAGAATGTTTAAAGATGAAACACAACAAAATTTTTGAATGTTTCTGATGATGATGATGATTGATGGTGGTGTACTGTAGGTTTGCGCTCGTCTCACTATAAGTTCTCTCAAATTTGAAAATTATTAAATGACTCGTTCGAATTCCTTTAAATAGTCAAATAATACAATTTGAGAAATTTTATAAGTTTACAAGCAGATACAGTCAACACTATAGTAAATGCTGAAAGTTAATTTGTTTAATTTTGATCATCCGCATTTGTTGACTGTAGCAAATACGGAAGACAAACTTTTGACATTGACAGTCCGCATTTGACTACTTTTGATCATCCACATTTGTGGCTATAGCTAATGCGGAAGGCTTAATATTTGACTTACTGTCCGCATTACTCTACTGTTACAAATGCGGAAGTTTTGTTAATTTTTAATTTTTTTAATTTTTAATTTTCTTTATTCTATCCGCATTTGTGTACTGTTGCAAATGCAGAAGTGAAACTTGAAATTCTGGTTGTCCGTATTTGAGTTGTAGTAAATGCGGAAGAACATTGTAACAAATGCGGTTGAATTGCTTATTTTACCATATCCGAATATGTACAGTAACAAATGCGATAGAACAGAGTCCATTTGTGCAACTACAAATGCGGTTGACAAGTCAACACAGCACTGTAGCAAATGCAATAGAGACTTGTTCATACGCATTTGTTGACTGTATCAAATGCGGTAGAGTAAACTTCACATAAACTTCACACACTAATGTGGTAGAGTAAAATCATTGTCCGCATTAGTTGTACTTCAAAAATTATTGTTACCTGCATTAGTTACATACATGGGTTACCTTCACCCACATTAACTAAAGCACTTACCTGCATTACCTTTTGAACTTAATCAAAAGTTAATGTGATTGAATTGATTTTTCATCTTGTGAAGAGGTGTCCTTGATTGATTTTTCTTATGAACTTGGTTGTTGAAGTTGTTAATTCTTGCTTGGATTGACTTGTATGTCACAATTAATACAAGTTTCCTGATTTTGACAGATCTTGGGCTTATGATGCTTCTAAGAATCTGCATTATCTGAGATATAATGTTATGACTTATTGCGACAACACCAACTAAAATTCTTTTTGTTTTGCTTTTCAAATTGAGTTAACAAATAAAATTTGAACTTACTCAAAAATTTTAAATTACTCCCCCTAAAGTTTATGTCCACATTTGGAGAGAAACTTTAAATTTTAAAAGTTTTGAATATTATTTTGATTAATATTAATAATGAAGAGAAAAATCTCTTTGTAGGGATCATATCAATCTTACATTACACATGTACATCCTTTATGATTTAATGGATATGATTATGAACTTGAAGATTGAAGGTACGTTTGTCCTCTTAAACTCATACCTCGTTGATATTTTGATACAACTGACTTTTATCATGTTTTGGTTAATTTATTATTCAATGTGTACCTCACACACAGAAGCATGAAATGATCAACCCTCCTTATACAATGCATGGTAGAAGTTTTTCACAACTTTTCTTACCAGGTTACTTAAGTCATGAAATCTCATTTTCACTAATCCTCATTGGAATTCTTTTAATTTGATCCTTTTTCATGTTGATCCACATTGGGATTCTTTTCACTTCACTTTGGAAGGTGATCCATGATAGGATTCTTTTGTTCATTCACTTGGAATGTATTACTTTGTTAATTCATCCAATTTTTGGATGTGTTCCACATTGGGAATCTTTTTGATCATGACATCTGCACTATGTGCAAGTTTCATAAGGTCTTTTCTCAGCAAAACAAAGATGAAACATGATGTGGTGAAAGAGATTAATAAGGTATCATTCCTCGTGTGTTTAGGCTACTACACACACATGCATTCAGATAAGCCAATACATACGTGTACTTTGTGATGAGTGTTTCACAATTGAATATGATTTTAATTCATCGCTGCATGTATCTTTTCTTCCAAGTTGAGCCTACCAACATATCTGGTAATTCATTTCATCTTTTAAATTTTGAAATTAAGCACAGTGAATGATATAACGACTGTAATTATATCATTTCCCATAATTCTTTTCTTCATAAAACTTGATTTCTCTTTGTGGTTTTTTCTGATGTTTTAATTGTTTTTGATGTTTTTCATAGTTTTTACTCAAGGTTAATCATGCCAATTGATTGAACCAGAAATTCAAACATACTAGGTTCAAATGCCTTGGTAAAAAAATCAGTTAATTGATTTTCTATTGGTACTTGAATCAATTTGATTAAACCTTTTTCAGCACAGTCTCTCAAAATATGATATCTAATTTCAATATGTTTTGTTTTTGAGTGATGAACTAGATTATTAGTTATAAAGACAGCAACTGTGTTGTCAATAGAAATTGGTGTATGCAAAAAGTTAAAACCATAATCAAGCATCTGGTTTTGAATCCAGAGAACTTGAGAGCAACATGCTGAAGCAGCAATATACTCAGCTTCTGCTGTGGACACAGACACATTTGTCTGCTTCTTGCATTGCCAGGATACTAGTCTGGGACCAAGAAATTGACAACCGCCAGAAGTGGATTTTCTGTTGAAGTTGCATCCTCCATAATCACTATCTGTGTAAGCATATAGACTAAAATCTCCTTCCTTTGGATACCATAATCCGATAGCTGGTTTGCCCTTCGGATATCTGAATATGCTCTTGACTGCATTCACATGTGATTCTTTTGGATCAGCTTGATATCTAGCGCACACACAAACACCAAACATAATGCCAGGCCTACTCATTGTTAGATACATAAGTGAACCTATCTTTGATCGATAGTGAGTTTGATCGACTAATTTGCCTTCACTTTAGTATCTACAGGAGTTCTGATAGACTGACAGTCAGCAAAGTGGATTTTCTTCAGCATGGTTTCTATATATTTTGATTGACTGATGAAGATTCCATCTTCTGTTTGCTGGACTTGCACCCCTAGAAAGAATGTGAGTTTCCCTATAGCAGTCATTTTGAACATTTAATGCATAAGATCTTCAAATTATTTGCAGAGTTGCTTGTTTGTGGAGCCAAATAAATGTCATCCATGTAGATCTGGACTAACAGCATGTCTTTTCCTCTTATTCTTCTGAAGAGAGTCTGATCAATCTCTCCTCTTTCATACCCATGTTCAAGAAGAAGGGATGATAGAGTCTCATACCACTTTCTTGGAGCTTGATGAAGACTATACAGAGCTTTGTCAAGCTTGTACACTCTGTGAGGGAAATCTGGATCTTCAAAGCCAGGTGGTTGACTTGCATAGACTTCTTCAGCAATCTTTCCATACAAGAAGGCACACTTTACATCCATTTGATAAACAGTAATTTCATGGACGCAGAATATGCAAGAAAGATTTTGATTGCTTCTAGTCTGGTAACAGGAGCAAACACTTCGTCGTAGTCAATTCCTTCTTCTGAGTGTATCCCTGTGCCACTAGTCTTGCTTTATTTCTGATGACTATCCCTCTATCATCAGTCTTGTTCCCGTACAGCCATCTAGTACCGATAGGGTATTCTCCTTCGGGATGATCTACCAGCTGCCATACTTCTTGTTTCTTGAATTGAACCAATTCTCCCGCATTGCTTCAATCCAACTATTGTCTTGAAGCGCCTCTTTGATGTTTTTGGGTACTGTTTCACATAGAAAGCAGGAGAACAAACAGATGTTTGCAATACTAGACTTGCTTCTTGTCACCGTCTCATTAAGATCACCAATAATGGTTTCAACTAGATGATTCTTGTGTATTCTTGTGGTTGGAATGGTGTCACCAGCAATAGTTACATCAAGATTGGGGACATTCAGTTCATTATGGTCAGAGGCATAATCATCTTGTATTATTGTTGAATTTTGAAGATTGTCAACTTTTGTTTCAGTAACTGCTACATCTTCAGCAGCACTGTGGTTGCTTGCCTCATTTGAAGTACCTTGAGTTTCTTCTGGATGAGAAGCCTGTTTTGATTTCTGATCTCATGTGACAAGTCATCTAAGTGAGCTGGTACCAGGCTAGGACCTTCTTTAGAAGAACACTAAAGTTTTGTGACAAGTGTTTGATGGGATTAACTTGAAGAGGAACATCTTTATTCATATGTGGTGGAATCAATGGATAATTATCTCTTTTTTCTACAGTTGATGAAGTATCACCTGAATGTATATTTCCTGCATCAGACAAGTGAAATTGGTCAAATGATTTAGTAAAAGTGTCAATATCGAACAACCAATCAGGACCATTTGTAGATTTGGGAAACGAATGTTCCTTGAATGGAACATTTGTGGATTCATCGATAATGTTCAGTCTAGGATTGAACACTCTATAAGCCTTGAGACGGAAGAATAACCTACAAAAAATCCTTTATCGGACTTAGATGAAAATTGTCCCAATGATCATGGGTGTTTAATACTGAAACTGGACAACCAAATGATTTGAGGAATCCAATAAATGGTTTCTATGAAATATCAGTTCATAAGGTGCATGTTACTTTCTTTAACAATCAAAGTTCGATTTTGCACAAAGCACAATGTGTTTACTGCTTCTGCCTAGAAGGTGATTGGCAGTTTAGCATCGGCTAACATCGTTCTTGCTGCTTCAATCAGTGTTCTATTTCGCCTTTTAGCTACCCCATTTTGTTGAGGAGTTCTAGCTGCACTGAATTGATCAGCAATGCCTTTGGTTGCATAAAAGGAACTCGTATTTTCCTTTTTGAACTCTGTACCATTATCACTTCTTATTATTTTGACCTTAAGATCAAGTTGATTTTCAATTTTAGTGATAAATTCTTGAATGATCTGGGATGCTACATTTTTATGAAGTAGGAAGAACACCCATGTGAATCGAGAAAAGTCATCAATGATCACTAAACAATAGTGTTTCTTTCCCATACTCATTACATGAGTTGGTCCAAATAGATCCATGTGAAGTAACTTTAATGGAGTATTGTTAGTGTTCACCAGCTTGTTTTGTGTGACAATTTGTGTTGTTTTCCTTTGAGGCACGCTGAGCATTGATCAATAAAATTGAATTCTTTTTTAGGAAGACAAATTACATTATTTCCTTTGACTAACTTGTTCACATTTCTAAAGTTAGTGTCCCCTAAATGTCTATGCAAATGCTGTGACTCATCAAATGATGCTTTAGACAAAAGACATGTTTCTTCCTTAGGTGATGCAGAACACAGGTTTAAGACATATGTATTATTCTTCCTCAGAGTCTTTAAGACAACCAATTCTTCAGCAATTTGAAATTCAGGTTTCAGAATGTAGCAGTGAGTGTCTGTAAAGTGAGTGGAATATCTTTTGTCGCAGATCTGAGACATGCTTAGCAGATTGAAATTCAGTTGTTCACAGTAATTCACTCTGTCAAAGGTCAGCATCCCATTTGTCACAGATCCTTCTCATGTAATCCTACCACCTTCTCAATCTCCACCAAATGCCACAGTAGTTCCTTGTATGTACTTGAAATCATGAAGGAGGGAACGATCTCCAGTCATGTGTCGGGAGCATCCACTGTCTACATACCATAGGCTATTAGACCTATGTGGATGAACTACAAACAAAAAGAACTAATTAGAATAAGGAACCCAAGCCATGATGGTCTTGGGTTTCCCGTTCCTATTCATGATAGTCACCTCCTGGTATTTCCCACTAAATAGTGTTTTAGATGGAGGTGATTTGGGAGATTTTTGGTAATGAATTGGTCAAGTCATCTCATCAACATCTACTGAGGATTTAGATGAATAATGAAATCGTTGGTCTCTATTTCTTTGTAAAAGTTTAGCCCGAGTTTCATTATCAAAAGTTAGTTTTTTCTTAGGAAGGTCAAGTTTGGGTTTCATTGTGAGATGATTTCTTTGACCCTTCCTTAAATCCTTTGAGTTATTTCTGTCATTTGTTGATCTAGGTGTCCTAGATTGAGTGTTATGAAGATGAGGTTTGACAGAATGCATCACAGTTGATCTTTTTGAGATGGACTTGTGTTGTGGAATTCTCAAGCCCTTCTGATTGAAGTAACAATAAGATATATTGTGATTGTTCATGTCACAGATTGAACAATACTTGTTGAAATAAAAATTTTTGGTGGAGTGATTGTTCATATCACACATAGAACAATATTGATTGAAGAAGCATTTATCTGTCTTGTGATTGAACATGTCACAAATATCACAATACATCTGTTTGTTTCTCGAATCAGATTTTTCTTTGTGTGACTGAACTGATACTTTCTTTTAATGACTCACTTTCTTTTCTTTAGGTGATGAATCAGAATCAGCACTTTTAGTAGATTGTTTCACAACACTACTTTTGTTCAGTTGTCTGGGTTGTTTCTGTTTCTTCAACCTACTTCTCACCTCTTTCTCAAACTGGTCAACATGTTCTTTATTACAGATATCAAACCCAACTCCCTGCCTTAATTTTGATGACCGAGGGTCTGATGAAGTTTTATGTGTTGAACTCAGTTTTACAGTTGGTTTCTTTTTTAGTGAAACCTTTTCTGATTTGCTCGAATTTTGTGGAGATACAATCTCATTATCAGAACTACTTTCAGTAGTGGGTTTTACTATTTTGACCTATTTCTTTTTGCGTTGTAAAACAGATGGTATGAATTTTATAAAAGGTACAATTGCTTTTACAGTGCTTGATGGTTTCATGACATTCACTGTCTTGTCTGAGCACTTTTTATTTTGATTGGGTGTCCTAACTTGATTTTATCCTCATTTGTTTCAAAATAAACATCAGGTTTGTTTTGAGTATTTGTCACTTGTTTCACTACTTTTTGTTACCTATATTTTAGATTTAGGTTCAATTTAGTTCAGATTAGTGATACAAAGTGAGGCATGACAATGTAATTGTCATTGTATGGTAGAGGACATGAATTGTACCCAATCCCTGACATGTCCTTTGGATCCTTTTGTGAATCCAGCATTTCATGCAGCTTGACTGAAGACATTTGAAACTTTTAAGTTTCACTTCAGTCATAGATTTTTGAGCTTTAGCTTGAGCTAACTTTCCAGTAAGTAGCTCATTTTCAGCTGCAAAATTGTATTTCTCACCATGCAATTTTTCTATGTCAGAAATGAGAGATTTGATTTTGATTTTAAAACTTTTTAGTTCTCTCTTCATCATTTCTAACTTCACCTTTTCTTCTTTAATTTTATGATCCAGTTTATGATTGTGTTCTCTATACTCTTGTAATTCATTTATGCATTTCTCACTACAAAGGTTAGTTTTTACCTCAGTAGGCATTAAAGATGGTCCATCATTGATGTGAGCCATAAGAGCATGATTCTGGAATTGAGGCTTGACTTCCTCAGCATACACACTCGAGTCACATATCCCATCTTGTTTGATCACAAGGGCACTGGCGGAAGGCTTCCTGATTGCATGGGCTTGATTTGTCAACTGTGGTTGATTCTGGTATGTTTGTTGATGATGAGAATGATGGTACTGCTGTTTTTGATTGTTTGAGTGATAGCTTTAATTGGGTTGTGATGATGATTGACCGGGAGAGTTCCTTTGTTGATACATGATTGTCCCTAGGTCATGATATGTGATGTAATAGATCTTGTTTGGTATGATTAATGAAGTGATATTGATAGTTTGTTGGTTATAATGTTTAATGTTTCATTAATGTGTTGACATTGAATTGGTTAATTAGGTTAGTGATTGCTTGAATGATTACACATAATGTTTATTAATTAATACACATACATTCAAACTTAACAAATAAAGTTCTCATGCGAATGGCTCATGCGAATGAACCATACGCATGAATAACTTCACACGATTGACTCAGTCGCACGACTGAACCAGGAGACTGGATCAGTCGTACGATTGTAACATAAGATTGGCTCAGTCGCACGACTGAACACTCAGTCGTACGAATGAATCAACCGCATGGTTCAATCGCACGACTGAACCAGACTAATGGTTCAGTCGCACGATTGAATAATACCAACCTATAAATACAACTCAATTCCTGAAAAAGAAGGACTCTCGATTAATTACGATTCCCGACGTACCCTAGCCGTCCAGAAACCTCCCAATTCGTTCTCCAAGTTCATAGAACACATTAGATCGATTCCCAATCGATTTCGAACTTTAGTTTCAATTCTTGATTGATTCTTTGTGTGTTCTCACTGATTGGATCGCCAATCAAATAGGATTGCGCACTATTTGATCTGGTTTACACGTTAATCTCTAGGTATTTCGGTCAATACCAGGTCCTAACAAGTGGTATCAGAGCTTTGGCTCTTGATTACGTGTGATTCAATCAAGATTGATAAAAAGTTGTGTTTTTGCACTAAAAACGCAATCTTTTGTGTCAAAAGTGATCTTGGACGTTCCCTGCTCATCAAAGTTTGGTTTCTACGAACTAGGCAATTCAACCTTGTGAAAGTTCGAATTTTTACGGCTAAAACACGTTTAACCTAGAAATTTTCGCATAACAGCAGCTTCAGTCGCACGAGTGAGCCATTCGCACGACTGGACTCATTCGCATTGCTTAGTCTCACGATTGGACATAGTTCGTATCTCCATTCGTACGATTGAACCGTTCGTCGCACGGTTCATACGCATCAGATTCATTCGCACGACTGAGCTAATCACTTATTTCAGCCGCACGATTGAACCAGTCTAGAGTTCATACGCACGACTGAGTGTTCATACGCACGCCTAGTCCATTACACCCTTCAGTCGGCCGAGTGAAAATTGTTTATTAGACTTAAAGTTATTTATAATGGAAGATCAAATGTCAGCCTTTACTGCTGGGAAGGACTCTAGGATCCAGAACCTGCTGTTACTTGAGAGTGAGGTGGGTAATCATAATAAACCACCAAAGCTTTTAACGTTAGATGAGTTTCTCCACTGGAAACAACGTTTTGAGATCTACCTCAATGGAGTGGATCCGAATCTATGCGAGGCCATCGAGATTGGATATAGTACACCGGTGGCAGCCGATGGAGTAAAGTTAACCTTAGGAGGGATGACAGACGCGCAGAAAGTCAAATATAATGCAGAGAAGAGGGTCTATGCATTGATTACACAGTCTATCCCTAAAGAGATATTCCACCAGTACTCAGAAAATAAGCAGTCCAAGAAACTATGGGATGAGCTAGAGAAGAGGTACGACGGAATGCCTCGTTGAAGGCAATCAAGGCTAAGGAGTTAAAGAAGGATTTCGACAACTTCTCATCGATAGGAAACGAGAGTTTGGACGATGTTATAGATAGATTCTACCATCTATGAGTGAACTGCATACACATGGGGTGGCTACTACCATGGAAGAGAAAGTTAATAATTTTGTAGACGGATTGCCTGAAAAATGGGTTTCATTCGTGTCTAATCTTAGACAGAATGGAATGCTGTCAAAACTGGATATTAATGACTTCATTCTTAAGTTACGAGAAGAATCACTTAGAATGAAGTACAGAGCTTAGAAGTCTACGTATAATCAATATCCAGCTTTATACAATGCCACTCCTCAAGCTAAGACATCTGGAGCACCCCTCCAGACTGCATTTGTGTCTAGCTCAACGAGTCCTACACGTGCACCTTCTTCAGGTTCAGAAATGTCAGGGTCTTCTTCTACCCAATACATTGGATCTGAAGCAAATGCTACTAGACTGAAGACCGAGAACCTCGGTAATGTGACTGTGGAAGTAGCTCGAGAGCACATGGATCTATTAGCAGCAATGGTCCATTCCTATGATGAACTTGTTGCTGGAAAGATTGGAAACTGCCATCTGGCAGATGAGGACTATGAGCAGGTGGACGAAATGGAGCTTGAGAGAATGGACATAATGTGGGCCTTAGCAAGTGTTGTCCGGAGGGCGAAGAAGTTTGTGAAAAGACTGGACAGAACTTGGTTGCTACTAAGGATACCACCTTTGGCTTCGACAAGAGTAAAGTGACATGCTTTAACTGTGGTGAAAAGGGGCACTTCAAGAGAGAATGTGTGAAGCCAAAGCAGACTGGGAATGGGAACCCGTTTTCATCCTTCACACGTCTAGACAAGCAAACTACCAGTTCTACTTCCTCAAACAAGGACTCAAAAGCCTTGACTGCTCATGATGATGAAGGACAGGATTGGAGCTTTAGGTTGTCTCACCAAGGGAATCAAACATTGCAAATGTAGAAGATATTGACAGTGATTCCGCTAGTGAAGTAGATCTAGCAGTTGAGATAGCAATGTCACATAGTGAAGAAGCAACTGCAACCGAGGTCAGTAACAAGCCAAAAGTGGAGACTACCATGTCAGAGACAGAAAAGACAGAAGCAAAAGAATCAGAATCATCTGATACTGCATTGATGGCAAACGCTTTTGAATCTGCTCAGGTAAGTACTACTGACACCATGTTTAATAATCATGCTTGTTCTGATTGTGATGCCTTTAGCATAGCATAGATGCTAAATTTGCTAGGTTATTAGATCATAATGATAACTTGATAAAAGATTGCATCTATGCACTGAGGCTAATAGGGTACTAAAACAAATAAGTTCAGTTATAAAGAAAAGATAGACCTTTTGACTAAACAGCTTAGGGAAACCGAAGTAGTTGCCTTCAAGCTAATGACATTAGGTATTATCTAAACTCCCTAGAAGACACTAAGAAACAAAAGGCAGTTCTAGAAGTAGAAGTAAATTCACTAAAACAGAAACTGCATAGTTGGACTAGTTCGTCGCACATAGTCCAACACTTAGTAAAAGAAAGGAACAACGGGGAGGGACTGGGTTATAAAGTGGTTCCGCCACCACCTGAGACTTTGATGAACACTAAAACTAGACCTTTAAGTAGTAATCCCATCAAGGATCATGTAGTGTCTACTCCTCTTGTTAGTGATCCAAATTCCTTATTTTCATCTATTGACACTGGAAACAAACAAAAGGAGACCACTTCAAAGGCAAAGGGTAATTGTCTTGTGTTAATCTGGAAAAGGAATTTGATAAGGTCAACTTAAAGTCAGGTTCAAACAAAGTCAAATCAGAACCTAAAAGGGCTTTTAAGGATAATCTTTCACATACTTCAAGTCAAAGACCAATTAACCAAAAAGATAAGGATGTCAAACAGGTTAAATCATTAATTTTGTTAAACCAGTAACACATCAAAAGAACCAGAGTCAAAACCTAAAGTGAGTGATGTTACTAGAGTGTCACACACGTCTCCACAAAGAAAGTTTAATCATAAGGTTGAAAGCAGGGCGTGCTACAACTGTGGAGAATGTGGACACATTGCTTCCTACTGTCCTCCTTATCAGACCCCTAGGAAAAGATTGCACTTCAGACTCAAAACCTAGGGCTTCTAAGAGGAGCTCTTTAACTTCACCTAGACGAACTAGTGAACAGAAAGTTCAATCTGTTAGCCAGTCACTGTTTATCACAAACAGGCATTGCACAAATCTGGCTTATGGAAAGAGAAGTCAACTTCTGTGACTGATAATGAAGACAAGAAGGAACTTGAGCTACCCTCACCTTCTAAGGGTCAATGGGTTGAATTTTGATGTGTGATGCCTTTGGAAACCCAAGCCAGTAAAGGCTTGGGTTCCTAACCTAAACTAATCCTTTACCTTGTATGTGCAGGTTGTTCAATACAGTGTTGAAACTAACACGTGGATAGTAGACAGCGGAGCATCCAGGCACATGACAGGAAACAGAGATCTTTTATCAAATGTCAAACAAATAAAAGGAGGGCACGTTTCGTTTGCTGGAAACAAGGGAGGATATATCACAGCTCAGGGAGAAGTTGGTAATCAGAAAGTTAAGTTTGATAGGGTGAACTATATTTAGCAACTTCAAAAAACTTACTCTTGTTTCTCAAATATGTGATAAGGAATTTAAAGTCATCTTCGACAACAAGAGGTGTTACGTACTGAAGAAAGACTACGTGATCCCAGAGGACCAAGTTTTGATGACTGCTTCAAGATATAAAGATCTTTATGTCTTAGATCTGTCAACAGCTTTACAATGGATCATGAGGTTCAGTGTTTTCTATCCAAAGCTACTGAAAAAGACTCCATCTCCTGGCATAGGAGAATGGGACACATCAGTCAAAGGAAGATGAATCACTTGATTCAGAAGGATCTGGTGAGAGGTGTAAATGTCAAGAACTTTCAGCTTCCTGATTTCTGTATAGCTTGCAAGAAAGGTAAACAGACAAAGAAGTCTCATAAGGAAAAGAAAGTTAATTCAATAGAACTTCCTCTTGAACTTCTCACACGGATCTGTTCGGTCCAGTCAGTACAAAGAGCATTGCAGGCCACTTGTACTGTTGTGGTCACCGATGACTACTCAAGGTTCACTGGGTAATGTTTCTCAAATCCAAATCAGAAACATTTGAATCATTCAAGGAGTTGTAACCACACTGGAATCTCTCTACAAGCTGAAAGTTAGACAAGTACGCTCAGACAACGGAACGGAATTCAAGAACCATTGGATGGAGGAATACTGCAAGGAAACGGGGATTGTGCATCAATTCACTTCTGCTTACACACCTCAGATGAATGGCGTTGCTGAGAGAAAGAACAGGAGCTTGATAGAGACAGCACGGACTATGCTGGCAGACTCGAAACTGCCTATCCAATTCTGGAATGAGGCAGTGGCAAATGCATGTTATACACTGAATCGAGTCCTGATAGTCAAGCGCCACGGAAAACGTGTTACGAGCTACTACAAAGACGCAAACCGAACTTGGAGTATCTCGAACCATTGGGGTGCCGTGCACTTCTGAAGAAGACACAGAGGGTAAATTCAGCGAGAAGGCAGATGTAGGCATCTTTCTAGGATACAACCTACCTAACAAGCGAGTTTACAATAACTCAACAGGTCTAGTAGAAGTTTGGTGTAATGTTGATGTCAGCGATTCACCACACCGCCTACTGGCAAAGGACCGCCTACTTCTTTGACTATGATGGATTCTTCAAGTCCTTCAACATTCCTCTCTCTCCTCGGATGACGAATTAGCTACACGAATGATGTATGATAGCTTGAATCCACCAACATCTAGCTCACAGGGAGAATCATCTACTCATTCAGGGGAGTAATCGACGACAGTGACACTCCTCTAAAAATGAATGTAAAGAAGATACCAGAACAGTCAGGAGGAACAGGTTCCAGTTCCTGAAAGTCCACAAGCATCTACCAGTGGTGCACCTTCGACGTCAGAGCCTCAAACTCCAACTACCTCAGATGAAGAACCAAATGTTCATCATCTGGCTCTGAGGTAGCTGTTCCTACAACTCCAGGATACGTCTAAACGTTTATCATCCCTTAGACAATGTCATTGGGGATGTCCGATCAGGAGTACAAACCCGAAATCAGCTGTACTCAGCTGATTATGCCTCTGTTATGGAAAATGGATATATTCATGATGGTGCCTATCGGTGTTTTGTCTCACAGGTTGAGCCAAATATGTCAGTGAAGCACTAAATGATGAGGCAGGGTGAGTGCAATGCAAGAAGAACTTCTTCAGTTCAAGAAGTTAGGTGTATGGTCTCTGGTGATAGACCTAAAGGTGCTAAGGTCATTGGCACCAAATGGGTTTTAAAATGCAAGAAAGATGACCAAGCGATCATTATCAGGAACAAGGCTCGACTGGTGTTTAGGGATTTCGCCAAGTCGAGGGAATTGATTAATGAGGTATTTGCACCCGTGGCAAGGATGGAAGCCATTCGTATCTTCCTTGCTTATGCATCGTACATGAAGATTAAAGTCTATCAATTAGATGTGAAGAGTGCATTCTTCATGGGGAAATTAGAGAAACAGTTATGTCAGTCAACCCGAGGGATTTGAAGATCCTTATCATCGGGATAGGGTCTACAAGCTCGACAAGGCTTTATACGGGCTTCATCAAGCTCCAAGAGCTTGGTATGAGAAAATCTCGACTCATCTTGTGAAACACGGCTTTCGCAGGGGAGTCATTGAATGCACGCTGTTCATTAGAGAAAAAGATGGCGACCTACTGCTCGTACAAATCTATGTTGATGACATAATTTTCGGTTCAAAGAACGAAGAGTTATGCAAAGAATTTGAAGCAGTTATGCAGAAAGAGTTTGAGATGAGTGCTATGGGGGAGATGAAGTTCTTTCTCGGGCTACAGGTGGATCACAACCAAATGGGATCTTTCTACATCAGACAAGTATGTAAGAGACATTCTAAATCGCTTTGACATGGAGAATGCATCTGCTGCGGTACTCCACTGGCTACGAATCACGACTGCACCTGATGAAAATGGAGATCTTGTGGATGCCACGATGTACCGAGGAATGATTGGATCCCTTATGTATCTCACTGCCTCTAGACCTGATATCATGTATGCGACATGTTTATGTTCAGATATCAGGCTAAACCTAAGGTCAATCATTTGATCGGGGTCAAAAGGATTTTTCGCTATCTAAAGGGTACACCCACACTTGGTTGTGGTATCCTCATGATGATGATTTTGAGCTCACGGCGTATAGTGACTCGGACTACAGAGGCTGCAAGATGAACTACAAGTCTACATCAGGAGGGTGTCAATTCTTTGGGAGAAGATTAATTACCTGGCAGTGTAAGAAGCAGACATCGGTTGCATTGTCAACTGTGAAGCCGAATATGTTGCTGCTGCAAGTTGCTGTTCACAAATCATCTGGATTCAACAGCAAATGCAGGATTACGGTTTAACGTTCCATTCTACTCCTATTTTGTAGATAACTCTGCTGCAATTGCAGTAACTAAAAATCCGGTCCAACATCCTAAGACCAAACATATCGGTATTAAATATCACTTCATACGAGATTGTTTCGAAAAGAACTTAATTGATGTGGTAAAAATTAATACTGATTTTCAACGCGCTGACCTCTATACTAAAGCCTTTGATAAACCACGTTTTCAATATCGCTAGAGGTCAACGACGTTAAAAAGAGAAGTGATGTTATTCTGATGATGATCATGTGTAGTCCGATGTAGTTTAGTTAATTTTTTTTTTATTTTATTTTATTTGTTTATTTTAGTCTGTTTAAAGTGAACTCATGTTATTCTGCTGTTATTAAAATCCTAAAGTAATTAAACCAGGTTTGATTTTAGTATTTAAGGGGGAGAATAAGTCAGCAAGCAACATAAAAAATAAATAAATAAATAAATAAAAAAAAGGGGACCGAGGGAGAAGGAGTGGAAAGCTGATACAAGGTAGATCGTATCTGTGATACCGATTCAAACCTTTGGAATATGATAGTACACAGGAACAAGTCAAGAGGGACTTTAAAATCCTAAATTAGAAAAGATGAAAAAAATTCAAAGTATAAGTCTGTGAGTCTAAGCAATATAAAAGGGAAGATGATAGAAAAACTGGTAACTTCTAAGGTAACACAATGAGAGTAGACCTAGGGGTTGCTAGACCACAATTGATATGTCGGTAGATTCAACACATAGATGATTAGACGGACTGGTGATCTCAAGATCAAACTAAGTTGTTCAACTAACTGTGGGCTTCCATCTTATCACTGGTTAACAGAATCATTAATATTCCAATAAGGGGTAATGAGCATGTAAACGCCACAAATGTGTGCGGATGACCATAAATAGAGCAAAGCACGAAAAAAATGAAGAAAGAAAAATGCAAATGACCTATGTTGTTGGTGCATTTGGTGCAAAATAAAAGCTGCTCTAACAAGGAGATAGGTTGTGTGCCTCGCTGCTGTGCGATGGCACTGACCTGAGGAGAAGCATAACCTAGATATTCTAGAATTCATTGTAGTTTGCCGCTCTTTGCTGTGCGATGGCACTGACCTGAGGACCGGTTTCTCTATGAAAGCTCTAAGAATAGTCTCTTCTTGTAACAATACCCGTAGACCGCTCAAAAGCTCCTGAGGGATGTTGATTACCATATAAGTGTGGGATCCACAAATGTTCATTGAATTAATAACCAAAAACAATCACGGTTTGAGTCAAGAGTCTGTGTATGGATTTAAGTGGACAAACATATTGATAATCATTGTGACTGCAATTCTTGAAAGTTCAAATCAAGTGGTAATCTAAGAATTCAGTAGTATGATTCCCGAAAGCTGATGATGACTCTGGATGAACACCAAGAATTCAGCATCGAAAGAGTTTGATAACAAGTCCCAAATGATTTGATGTTCCTGTATGATTCCAAAATTGAATGGTCCAGGTATGGTCAATCTAAGTTGAAGCTTTCGATTCCGGAATCAAATCCCGTAGATTTCCATCTTAGGGTTTTATCCCTCAAAAAGTCCAAAAAACAAATTTTATTTGTGTATTTAGTTTAAGTTTCTAGTTTAATCTTTTAGTGGTGTGTCTGTCGGACTCCATCAGGAAAATCAGAATGGAATTAACTCACCTAAAAGGGTCATGTCTGAGATGGCCACATGTTTTTCAAAGTTTAAAGAGTCAGTCAGAGGTGACAACGTGTTTTTAAAGAGTCACGTCTGAGGTGACTGATTGGTTAAGAGCTTATATGTTATTGTCAAAAGTTAAAAGGGTTCTTAAAAGTAAATGTTCAAATGACTGTAAACTCACTAAGTGTGACCCATTCGCACGATTGGATCATGGTTATGGACGAACTATGCGAATGGCTCCCAATCGGCCGAATGGGCACGAGAATGATCCATTGACCGAATAGAAGGGGGAGAATGAAGTAGTCGACTGACTGAGGCTCAGTCGGTCAATTGAAGATGCGAATGAAAGAGACCGAATGAGGAAGTCGACCGACTGAGACTCAGTCGGCCGACTGGAAGCGATTGACTAGGCCAATCATACGACTCAGACACAGTCGCCCGAATGAACTGAGCGAATGAGGCCAGTCGGCCGATTGAACTTAAGTTCAGTATTTAAGGGCCTCCGTCGATCGCATGTTCCTCATCACATCAAAATCGCACCTAAATCGCATTCTTCCCGTTACTCTGCCAAAAATTGCTACAGATCCTGATTTACATTGCTGTTGAGTTTTTACATTCGAGTGACGATTTTACAGGTACATACTCTTGAATCTTACCAAAATCAGAAGATTACCGAACCTACATAAGAGACACTTGATTAAATCAAGAACCGAACTGTGAAATGACCTAATCATCTACGTAAACTAAGCAAAATGTTAAAATTAAGTTTAATAGGTTATTAGTGACAAGTAAGCGAGTCTAATGGACCATAAACACTGTTAAATGACTTAAATTGGTCAAGATTCGACCCACAGGCGATCGAACAGTGGGGCAAGCGACTGGTCGTTGGAATGAACTCCAATCGCACGATGAACCTTGCGATTGGGTCATTCGGCCGAATGAACCACCGAATGAGTTCGGTCGGCCGACTGGACCAATCAAAGACTCAGTCGGCAGATTGAACTCAATCGCATGTCTCAATCAACCGAATGAACTCAGTCGTACTTAAGAACAATCGAATGACTCCAGTCGCATGATTCATTCGCATGAATGAATCAGAATGGAAGTGAAACACTACACTTAGAACTGAATTCTGATGTATTATGTACTAATGATCATGTGTTTTGTGTTTCAGGAAAAATGGCTGATAGATGGTCTCTTAATCCAAAGCACAACATATGTACCCATTTGGACCACACAACTCGAAACAGGGCCAAGTTCTCCGAGATTATAGCCTTCCTCAAACTCTCACGGATACATAAGGCTATATCTACACCGTGCACGCCTTACAAATCACTACACCAAGCATTCTGGGAGAATGCCTCAGTGGATCGCTCTCATGAGCCATACAGCATCCGAAGCACCATTTTGGGTCAAGCTATCGACAATACCGCTACTGACATCCAGAGAATCCTTGAGCTTGGGGATGACTCCACTCACCCCACTAAGTTACATCCTTTGACAGTGAGAGGGTGTTTCCTCCGAATCAAGTATGCGGGGGACATTAACTCAGGGGTGCTAAATAAGAGCAACATGTGCCCATAATACAAATATCTGGCACATGTGATTCTTAAGTGCATTGCTTCGAGAAGGGGTGGTTTCGATGACCTATCAGATCAGATACAAAATGCCTTCGTGGCTCTGGTGCTGAACCACCCTTTCAGCTTCTCGAATATGATCTTTGCTTATTTGGTAGAGAACATTGAAGCAAAATGGAAAGAAGGTTTTTGTATGTATCCAAGGTTCCTTCAGATGATATTCCATGAGAAGCTGCCTCTGCTCCCCAAGGAAAGTCACGATGCAGTGACTTTGGAACTTATGGATGACACTACTTTGGGTAGGATGGTGGTGTACGGGGCAGCAAGTGAAGCCCCAGGCAAAGAGGCTGATTAGCCATTTAGCAGATGAAAGTTATGTGGCACGGGGGAGACGCCAATGGCGTCACGAGGACAGTGACTCTGACGTGGAGCCAAATGTCCTACCTACTGATGATTCAGATGATGATGATAGTGGGGGTGCCAGAGACAATATGCTTGCTCCACAGAGAGGCACTACGTCTCATGTCGTGCCTCCAGCATCCGCCCCGGCTGCAGAAGTTACCGAATCAGCTGGGTTTCATCATGATTTTGTCCTTGAGACAGAAGTAGAAGAGAGTCTGAAGAGGAGCCCTCACCAGGACTGTGGGAAGAAAAGTGTTTCCCACAGTACATGGGCTTCGGGTGGTTGGTGAGCACCCACGAGACTCTGGAGAGACAGAGACCGACCCGACCTATGCACCAGGGTCAATCGGCAGGGTAGGAGGGGGAGCATCCACCTCGAAGGGAACGAGAGGAAAACGGATGGCTCAACCCCATGGGCAGAAACCAAAGAAGAAGCGTCGTTTGACCTTCATCACTACTACCTCAGCCACTACAGCCACTACCACCACCACTACCACCTCTTCAGACACACCATCCACCACCATAGCCACCACAGCCCCCACAGCAACCACAGAACCACCAGACCGACCACCACAATACAGATCCCAGCCACCACTACATCATTAAACCCTCACTCACCACCATTATCATCCCGACCTGACCCGATATTCACCACAGCCACCACCACCACCACTAGCCACCAAACCGAGCCCTCAGCCTATCCCTCATTCACTTACAGATCACCTCTACCTACAGGCGGTAGAAGAACAGTTGTCGGCGCTAAACAGAATGGTAATACATTTGCTGGCTGCCGATGAGGAAAAGGCCTCCCAAATCCGCCAGCTTACTGACCTGACTGTTGCACAAACTCACCAAATCACAGAGCAGGCTCAAGTGATAGAAAGGCAGGCCCGACAGATTACTGCCCAGAGCAACGAGATAGCCCTTCTCCAAGCTCAAAGCGTCACCTTAGGGAAGAGAATAGAGGAGCTGGAAAAGGATGATGTTGTATCCGTAAGGCAAAATGGAGCAAGAGTCAGAGAAGACAGAGGGAATGGCCCTAGCCTCAAAGGATGATGTTGATATCCGTAAGGCTGAATGGCTGCATGTTTACAGAAGTTAGAGCCCAACGTGCTGCACCGAAGAGGGATGCCTACACCAAGCTCTACAGAGTCAAGAAACATCTTAAGGTGTCAGGCAGGATTATAGCAGGCATATTTTGATGATCTTAACGTTTATGCCGTTAAGAGGGAGAAGGGCATAGAGTACTTTAGATTTCCACATTATCTAAAGACTCTACCAGGTTTTGAGCTCAACCCGCTAGCCAAATTGAAGCTGTTGTATGCTGACCCGAGAAAGATGTCAGGCTGGTTTGAGGCTGCCCTAAAGAAAGAGTACCACACCAGGGGATTAACTTCAGACTCAACAAGCTACAAGGTATATTAGAAGGTCTGAGATGGAGCCATTACTGGAATACCAAAGATAGTGTTGAAGTGGAATCCTCCGCGCACAATGTCAAGAATCCCACTTTGGGAAATGACAAAGGATTTCACACCACACTTTAAGTGGTGGTACTACGATTGGAGAACAGCAGAAGCGGTCATAGTCCTAAATAAAGGGCCAATGGATACAATCAGAGTATTCGATCCGATGTGGCTTACCAACTTGTCGAAAATGATGTCTATACACTTTACAAGTGGCCCATGTTCTATGATATGCAAGATATTGTACAGGCCCTCCATTTCCAAAATGTCATAGACTGTGCTTCGCGTTTGATATTCACGCGGGAGTCACAAAAGAGGACAAGTACAAGAAATATGAGGAGGTAATGAAGAAAACAAGTTATTAGAGAGATCTAGGTCCAAGGGGGGGTTTGTTGATACATGTATGTCCCTAGATCATGATATGTGATGTAATAGATCTTGTTTGGTAAGATTAATGAAATGATATTGATAGTTTGTTAGTTATAATGTTTAATGTTTCATTAACGTGTTGACATTGAATTGGTTAATTAGGTTAGTGATTGCTTGAATGATTACACATAATGTTTATTAATTATACACAATACATTCAAACTTAACATAATAAAGTTCTCATGCGAATGGCTCATGCGAATGAACCATACGCATGAATAACTTCACACGATTGACTCAGTCGCACGACTGAACCAGGAGACTGGATCAGTCGTACGATTGTAACATAAGATTGGCTCAGTCGCACGACTGAACACTTAGTCGTACGAATGAATCAACCGCATGGTTCAATCGCACGACTGAACCAGACTAATGGTTCAGTCGCACGATTGAATAATACCAACCAATAAATACAACTCAATTCGTGAAAAAGAAGGACTCTCGATTAATTACGATTCCAGACGTACCTAGCCGTCCAGAAACCTCCCAATTCGTTCTCAAGTTCATAGAATACATTAGATCGATTCCCAATCGATTCTAACTTTAGTTTCAATTCTTGATTGATTCTTTCGTGTTCTCACTGATTGGATCGCCAATCAAATAGGATTCCGCACTATTTGATCTGGTTTACACGTTAATCTCTAGGTATTTCGGTCAAATACCAGGTCCTAACACCTTGAATGGTTGTTTCTTTTAGGAGCATTGCACTCTCTTGAGAAAAGGCCAGTCATGCCACAGTTGAATCATTTTACCTTGGATTTGTCATATCGAAGTTTTGTGTTCTCATTCAGGCTTAACTTTCTTCCTTTCTGAAGAATTTCTTTGCTCTCATGGAAATCATTGCCATTTGCCACTGTAGATCCATCTCCTCAACATCATTAGGATATAATTCTTCTAAATCTACGTGTATTAGATGGGAAGAAGTGAGTCTTCCCCTAAGATATGCTTCAAAACATGCAACAAAGGCATTGTAAGTTGCCTTTTGCTGTTCTGATTTTAAGTCTTCTAGAGAGATTGGAGGTGCAGTGGAGACTTTTGGTGCTTGAGCTGAAGTTGAATGGTGATTGAATGGTGGAGATGCGATGAAGCCAGTATTGTTCATTTGATCTCTTGATGAGATGAAGGCATCTTCCTCTATGATGAAAACATTTTGAACACAATGTGACTCTGAAGGGAATTTGTAGGCTTCAATCACTCTTGGCCCACTCAGAGTTCTGCTTGGTTCATCAAGTTCCAAAGCTTCAATCTTGGCTATCATAATGTCTAGAGTGGTACTCTCAAGATCAAGAGTATTTTTCAGCATTGTGACATATTGCTTCCAACTTTCAGGTAGATTGTGAAGCATTTTCTTGTTGAGTTCTTTAATGTTGTATGAAACACCCATAATTTCCAAGTCATTGACCGACTGTACAAATCTGTGCATTTGTTTTGATATGGATTCTCTTTTGGTGTGATGGAAGGTTTCATACTGATTGACGAGCTTGTCTTTGTTAATTTCAGCAAGTTCGCTGCTACCTTCATACATATTTTGAGAGCATCCCAAACAGCTTTAGCAGTTCCATATTTTTCCAATCTTTTCAGCACATCCATTTTGAGTGCTTAAGTCAAAATAGAGTATGCTTTAAGATCAATTTTGATTTTCTTATAGTCATCTTCATCCAGAGTTAAGTCTTCAGTTGGTATTCTAGCAGTCTTGTACAGTGCAACTTGAGGTATTGATAGAGTAACAGGAATATGTGGACCCTTACATATGGAGATCCAAAAGTCTGGATCTACACCTGTGATGTAATTTCTAAATCATATTCTTCATTGTTTAAACTCAGATTTGTGTTTAAGCATGGGAGGTTTAGGTGTATGACCTAATTTAGAGTAACTATTAGAATCCATGTTGATTTGTGTAAGTATAGATTTAGTGCATTTTAAGATTGATTATGTTTGATGAGTCCAACTTGTTCAAGCAGCTCCGTTGAGGTTCAGATGAGTGTTCTTGCTGTTTGAGAGGAGTATTTCTTATGTTTGCTAAGTAGAGATGATAATATCTACTACTAGCAACTTGATTAATAGATCAACCGAGTTCGATTCAGTCTGTGCACAGAGCTGAAAGAGATTCAAGAGCCAAAGCTCTGATACCAATTGACTGCGATTTTGTAAGAGTGATATTCTTACTGAGAATCGAATATGATAATCAAGTCAATAATTGAGTGGTGGAAACAACAATCAAAGAATATTCAAGCAAGAAAATAACTCATAAATGCTGTTTGTATTGATAACCGGTTTAAACAATCAAAGAATATTCAAGCAAGAAAATTACTCTAAATCGATCAATGATTAACCTGCTCGGATACCATTTGTTAGGATCTCAGCATCTAGTTTGATCAATTAGATTGGATTTGCAGCGGAATGAGCTCACGAATTAACAAATTTAAACAAGAACACACGAAATTTATCAATGAAACAGTGTTTGTTATAGAGAGAGAATTTCTGCCAAAAGGAATATATTCATTCAATATATGCTTTGGCTGGCTTTCGCGCAACGTTACAATTAGGTCATCTTTCCTTTTGTAAGGGAAGCTGACGTCAGCTGATGCCACTTGACAGTGACATCTAACTGTTATTTAACTACTGAAAGTTAACACAACTACTGAAGATGTCAAACAGCTGACATCTTCTTACAAAATACCAAGTGTTAATTATCGCTACAACTACTGAAAAGAAACTACTGAAGAACATGCTCTTCACTCGTTTTACAAGTACTGAAATAAAAAAAGAAAACTACTGAAAGGAAACCATCTCAACAACTGAAGAATGCTTCTTCAGCTATTGTGACAAACTCTGAAGGCTGCAGTACATGGACTTCTTGAACTTCAGTTGTTGTCATCAGCTGATGTCTTCAGCTGATGTCTTCAGTCTTTGTACTTCAGCTGTTGATCTTCAGTACTTTAGTCTTCAGCTGTTGAAGTCTTCAGTACTTTAGTCTTCAGCTGTTGGTCTTCAGACTTTAGTCTTCAGCTGTTGAACTTCAGACTTTGGTCTTCGGCTGTTGAAGTCTTCAGTATTTTAGTCTTCAGCTGTTGATCTTCAGACTTTGTCAAACAGCTGATCAAGTCTTCAGCAGTTGTTGTGATGTCTTGTGGGACTTAAAGGTTTTTCTGATCTGGCTCATTCGTTTTTTTAGGCCAACAAACTCCCCCTGAACCAATGCAGCCAAAACCTTTAAGCTTATTGAAGATGTCCCACTTATTATGGCAGAAAGATTGGTCTTTTTGTCTTCTAGATCAGCTCAGAAGTGACCCTTGTAAGCACAGGCCTGTGAAGAAGTCTCAATGATCTGTTTGGCAAAGGATGGATGGGAACTCTATCTTGAGGAACTGGACACAGAGCTGTTACCCCATCCATGAGATCTACTTCCCAACTATGAGTCTGTAAGACTCCCTTGTATAGGCCTCAAGGAAGGTTATTTTTCCTCCATGGTAAGCTCTTCTGCTTCTCCTTCAAAGAGTGACTCTAGCCCATAATACTCAGAGAGGTATTTGACATGTTTCCTATTTTTTAGCTCCACAGTTGATATGATTCTATATGCGAATTCATCTGGGTGAATACCCTCTAAGAACAATTGGAGCTCATTCTTTCTAACTTCCTCAAGCCACCTATACACTAACCCTTTTTTCACCACTTTATTCTCCAGCGTCTTTTGTGGGGTCAGTTTAGCTTTATAGGCTTTCTTGAAGTCATCCAGGATCTCCCAAGGTGATACTACAAAGACCAGTGAGATCACTTCATCTACAATCTTCTTTACTTGGCCAATGTATCTCTGTGGAATATTTTTCTTTTGAATCCTATGAGACACCCTGGGATCAGGCCAAATCCTCACTCTCTCGTTTTCATATTGAAAGGTATGTCTGAGAGTGTATAATCTCTGAGCATGTTTCTTGATATTGATGATTGAAGATGTGGCAGTGTATGCTTTGTCGACTCTTCTCAACAGTTCCTCATCATGTTGTTTGTGAAGCTCTTTTTCTTCTAACATCACTTTCACAATTTGCCTTTGAGATTCAGGAGTAATTGTTGGAGGGTGACTTCTGGCCTTAGCCAACTGTATAACAGCTGAGATTGGCAGCCTATCTTCATCTTCATCATTATCTTCTTTTTCCTCTTCTAGCCTCAGTACCCTTCTCTTCCTCTTCTGGGGTACATCATCGGCTATTGGTTTTGTGGGTAAGGGAATTGGTTTACTGGGTTGTGGTTGTGGTGGTTTTGGTGTG
The DNA here is from genome assembly GCA_025506515.1 of Flaveria trinervia. Taxonomy (NCBI): domain Eukaryota; kingdom Viridiplantae; phylum Streptophyta; class Magnoliopsida; order Asterales; family Asteraceae; genus Flaveria; species Flaveria trinervia. The sequence continues at coordinate 57,946,414 of CM046444.1, read as the reverse complement.
GGAATTTTGACATGCTCTTCTAGCATTTTAGATGTAAGTGAGGCTTTGGATTGTTTGACCAGTTCAGTCCTACTCCCAGCACCAGTTTCATTCAAGGGTTCAATGACCAGCCCTTTGGTATATACTTCAGACGAACAGATCTTGGTGGTTATTGCCAAGATGCTGTCCCTGGACCATGACTTGATTTCAATCAATGATCTTCAAAGATACTTAGCTATGAACCTGATCATGATTTCCAGTCTTTCCCTTTCCAACACACTATAACCAGCCCATCTTGATTGTATCTCTTCTATTTCTAGCCTTCTGATCTTAGAGTCTAATGTGGCTGTGTTGGACCGAAAGAACCAATGAGCCGGATAAGAAAAACCTTGAGTCCCATAGACGTCACAACAACTGCTGAAGTGCACAACAGCTGAAGACAAAGTCTGAAGACACAAGTGCTGAAGACAAAGTCTGAAGACAAGTGCTGAAGACAAGTGCTGAAGACAAAGTCTGAAGACACAAGTGCTGAAGACAAGGTCTGAAGACAAGTGCTGAAGACAAAGTCTGAAGACACAAGTGCTGAAGACAAAGTCTGAAGACAAGTGCTAAAGACCAAGTATCAGTCGTTGTCACAACAGCTGAAGAGGTCTTCTTCAGTAGTTGTGACGGTTTTCTTTCGGTAGATTTATGTTTTTCCTTTCAGTAGTTTTGTAAAACCACTAAAGAGCTTGTTCTTTAGTCGTTGTAGCTTCAGTAGTTTTGTATCAGTAGTTTTATGTTTTATACTTAGCACTCTGATATGTTCTCAGTAGTTGTGAACATTTCAGTAGTTTGTTAAGTTTTAGTTATTTTTGTAACAAATCTGCCAGATGTCACTATCCCGTGATATCAGCAGTGATTGCACTCTATATAAGGAGTGTCAACCTTATTGTAATTGTGAATGATTGAGCAGAAACATTTGATATTATTGAAACATTCCTTTTCACATAAATATATTCTCTCTTTACAACTGTATTTTGTTCTTAATGCATACGAATATCAAATCCTTGCTATAATTTGTCTAATTCTTGTTCTTATTCCGCTGCGTTACACTCTAATCCATCAAACTTGAGATCACTGATCCTGTCAAATGGTATTAGAGCCGGTTCATCATTGATCGATCTAATAATTGATCATTGAAACTGCTATCCAAGATCCAAGTTTGATTGAATTAGCATTTTTGCAAGAAACGTTATAGAGATTGAATTTTCTGTGTTTTTGGTCATTCATCCTGAGATTTATTCTTGGTTTTCATTAAGTCTGTTGTGGTCTGTGTAAAATCTTTTAAAAGCTTGAATAAAATTGTATTTGGACCTAAAATGACTACTCCTTCCAATGATCCTCACAATACTGGTTCCTCAACCAAGCCTCCGATGCTGGTTAGGATGAGTATAACATATGGCAACGATGAATGCTCCATCACCTGTCTGTTAATAGCTCAGGTTGTTGGACATCAGTGGTACATGGTCCACACAAGCCTATGGTGTATAACCCGGAAACCAATCAATTGGTTCCGAAGAGGAGGGAGCAATACTCAGATGAGGATAGAAATTGTTTGAGATTGATGCAAAAGCCCATGGAATTCTGGCCATGGCACTGCCCAATGAAATCTATTCTGGGCTAATGCATTATGAAACTGCCCATGACCTCTGGAATGCCTTGAAAGAACAATTTGGAGGAACAGATGAGGTCTTGGAAAATAATAGAGAAATCCTTGCCCAACAATATGAGACATTCTCTCATAGGAAGGGTGAGACACTGACTCAATAGTTTGAGCGGTTTTCTTGTTTGATCTCTGAATTAAAAATGGTCAAACATGAGTACACAAATAGCCAGATGAATAACAGATTTCTCAGATCACTGCCTGAGAGATGGGACACATATACTATTGTCCTACGCTCCAGTGCAAATTTGGACAAACTATCTCTCACCCAACTCCATGGGAAATTGCTCACATTTGAGAGAGAGATAGAACAGAAACGAAAACTGTCATCATCTGGAAAGCTCAATGATGATTTTGTACGAGGAAACACTGCCTTGGTAAGTCATGAGTCAGAGTATGCAGGATCAGAATGCCACTATGATGAGCATATTGATTTCACCTCAAACAATTCTAATCATGCCTTTGTGAGTGTTGATTGTCATTCTGGTAATAATAGTGACAATCTATGCTTTATCATGGATGATTTGAAGGGCATTGCTGATGATGATTTAGAAGAGATGGATATTTTGAGCCAAATGGCCTTGATCAATATCAGATCTCAGAAATTCTACAAGAGAACTGGCAGGAAATTTCCTGGACTCTCTGACAAAACCAAAGAGGGTTTTGACAAGAGCAAGTTGAAGTCTCACAAATGCCACAGGCTTGGACACTTTGCAAGAGAGTGTAGATCAACTGGATCTAACACTTCTGCACCCTTTTTGACTTTTTCGAATAACAATTCACAATTCAAAGGGCAACACTCTGCTGGTTCTAGTCATTCATCACACCCTCAATCTCCTGCATATTTTGTTCCTCAGGGTCAAATGCCATATCCTTATCCCTGCTATTATATGCCACAGTCAAATCAAGCTCAAGCTCCTATAGTACCACAATCTCATGCACTACCAGAACCTCAACCATCTCCATCTCAATCACAAACCTCATCACAGCTTCTTCACACCTGGAGTCGTTGACTGGAGTAGCTTACCTAATAACTTGTCTGGTCACACTGAGCAATACTATGCTGGTGCTAGTCAACATGGTGGTGAACACCCTTTTGGAAAACTTGCTCTCATGGCCCTGGAGTCTACTGAGGGTTCCTGTTCAAATGCATCATCTTCACAGGTAACTAGGTATCTTCAGAGGCTAAAGCCAAGTTATGTTCTGAATCATGCATAGCTGCCTTTGTCTCTATTAGAGAGGCAAATGTAGCATTAATAAATCAAAAACTTGAGCTTGAGAAAACCATTTTCAAAAGAAAAGCTGAGTATGAGTCTGCTCTTAACAGTAAAAGTTATGAGATTTATAAGCTTAAATGCCAATTAAATGATGAAAAGGCCAAGCTAGAGGTTATTCTGGAAGACCACAGGAGTCTCAAAGAAAAACTTGCAGTGACCCAAGTTGAGTGTGAACGCTGGGTCTCATCATGCAAGGGATTTGAAATGCTTCTTAGCTAGCAAACTGCTTCAAATGTAAAGTTTGGCATTGGTTACAACCATACTGCTCAACCAGACTTTACTCCTAACTCTATAGTTATGTCTGAAAGTAAAAGCAATCTCCAAACCACATTATCGTGTGAGTCATTCTCCAATGATAATCTAAGATCAGAGAATGAAACCAGTGTTAAGATCTCAACAAATAAATTGACTGATGATCTAACTACTGAGACTCATATGAAGCTGAGTACTTCAGATGTTGTTCCTCAATGTACCTCAAGTACTGAAAGAGACCCAACATCTGAAAAGCATTTCAAATCAGTTGAAATACAAGGACTAACAACTGCTGAGGAATCCATCAAACAGTCTATTAGGACGGATGGAAAACAGTTGAATTACCAGTCTTCAGCTGTTACAAATCCTTTAGTACCTAGTACTGATAGGAGGAAAGTTTTGAAGATCACACCTTTAGTAGTTTCCACTTTTGCAGTAAAGATGTCCAAGATGAAGAATAAACCATGTGAAATTTGTGATAAATTCAATCATCTATCTGATGAATGTTGGTACAAAAAGGGTTTAAAGCTCCAAAGGGATGAGCTCATTAAACTAGAAATAAATAAAATGAAAACTGAGTTTGAGACCAAGTTTGTACCACAATCATCACAACCTGATAAACCCAAGGCCTTACCCAAATCCAAAAAGAAGGATGTGTTTTATCAGAAGACAGCTGATATTGTTCCTCATGATAAACATAAGACTAAGTCTGTGAAGTCTAAGAAGGAGGAAATGGTGGGTCACAGGAACTCATCAAAAACAAGCTCTGGAGTGTCAAATGAACTGAAAGCTCGAGCTTCAAATCAGACACAGCTTGTTATGATGGTTCAACACTGTTGGGGAGAGTTAACCAACTTGAAGCCCATGTGATCAAACCACTGGAGAAGAATTCCAGGTCCAAATCTACTTCAGCACCATCTCCATCTTCATCAGCTGTTAATCATGAGAACCAGCTATGGTTAAATCTGTTGATAAAGTCAGTCCCAAAACCAAAAAGATTTGGGTCTCCAAAGCTAACTAGATTCTTATGATTGTGCAGGGTTCTTCAGCATGCCAAAGAAGCATATGGTATGTGGACAGTGGAGGATCCATGCACATGACTGGGAGCAGCTCTCTTCTTCATGATTACTCTCAGGGAAAGAAGGGATTTGTCTCATTTGGAAATGATGCTAAAGGTTACATCATTGGAAAGGGATTTGTGTCTAATGGAGATATTAGATTTGATGATGTCAACCATGTGGAGAATCTCAAATACAATCTGTTGAGTGTCAGTCAGATGTGTGACAAAGGACATGTTGCTCTTTTCACAAGCCAGAACTGTAGGATTCTGTCTTCCAAGGTTCTGAGCCTGATTGACAAAGTACTGGATTAATACTCTCCTGAAGGCTAACAGGATAGGAAGAGTATATGCCTTGGATCTGTCAAAGAAAATTGAGTTGAGAGGCCATCCATGCTTGTTCTCCAAGGCCTCTCTCCAAGAATCTAAACTGTGGCATAGAAGGCTGGGTCATGTTAATCTCAAAAACATGAATCAGCTGATCCACAAGAGTTTAGTGAGAGGTCTTCCAATAAAGGAGTTCAATTGTGATGAAATCTGCACTGCATGCTTAAAAGGGAAACAACATAAACTTTCATTCCCAACCATAGAAGAGTCCAAGTCTAATGCCTGCTTACAACTACTGCACATGGATCTTTTTGGTCCGTGAAGGTAATGAGTATGGCAAAGAAGAAATACTGTCTGCTAATTGTGGATGATTACTCTAGATATGTATGGACCTTCTTCTTGCATTCAAAGGATGAGGCTGCTTAGTCCATTATGAACTTTGTGTTACACGTTGAGAAGCAGTATTCCCTACCAGTTAAGTGTGTGAGGAGTGACAATGGTGCTGAATTCAGAAACCAAACTCTTGATGAGTTTTACTTGTCAAAGGGAATCAAGAGGCAGTATAGCATCCCAAGGACTCCAGAGCAAAATGGAGTAGTGGAGAGAAAGAACAGGACCCCCATTGAAGCTGTAAGGTCCATGTTGGCTGATTTGTCTGCCACTGACCTTTTGGGCTGAAGTTGTCAATACAGCCTGCTATGTACAGAATAGAGCCTTAGTAAATCAGAGGTTGATGAAAACTCCTTATGAAGTTTTACATCACTTAGCCCCTTTGATTTCATTCTTTAGAGCATTTGGGTGTCCCTGTTACATTCTCAACACAAAGGATCAACTTCAAAAGTTTGATTCTAAGGTGGATGCAGGGTATTTTGTTGGGTATTCATCCACTTGCAAGGCTTATAGAGTATTCAACTGTCGGACAAACATAGTTGAGGAAACCTTGCATGTGAAGTTCAATGATCCCCTAAGGATACAATTCCACAAAACCTTGTGGAGTTGTTTGATCTGGACATTCTGCAATATGTTCCTTATCAACCACCTACTGTTGCAGATCATATGAATCCATCATCTTCTGTAGCTAGTCATCCATCTGGTGTTACTGATGATGATGATGATATGAGTGATCACCTTTTCAAGTTTAGTGATCAACTGCCTGATTCAGCTAGACCTGATGTTCCTGTAGCTTCAGTAGCACAATCCACAACAAATGCTGATGAGATTTCTACAACTTCAACTTCCTTTGAATTACCATCTACTGATTGGTTTCAAGGAAATGCTTCACCATCACCATCTGTTGCTGCTGAGCCTGCTACAAACACTTGCATAGATCTTATTGTGTACCAAGATCTAAAGAATCACCCTATGTCTCAAATTATTGGTGATATCAATGTTGGCGTTTCAACAAGAAGTCAATTGTCAAATTTCAGCTTCTATGCTCTCTTCATTAGTCAGCAAGAGCCAAAGAACTATCACATTGCTTTAAGGGACAATGGATGGGTTGAAGCCATGCCGCTTGAGCTTCTTCAGTTCAAGAAACAGCAAGTGTGGGAACTGGTTCCTCTACCTTCAGGTAAGTGTGCAATAGGCACTAAATGGGTGTTTAGGAACAAAACTGATGAAAATGGGCTTATTGTTAAGAACAAGGCCAGACTGGTTGTACAGGGGTTTTCACAAGAGGAAGGTATTGATTATAATGAAACCTTTGCCCCTGTAGCCAGACTGGAAGCAATTTGATTGTTTTTAGCTTATGCTGCTTATCATAACCTTAAAGTTTTTCAAATGGATGTCAAAAGTGCATTTTTGTATGGCAAAATTAAAGAAGAGGTTTATGTATGTCAACCACCAGGTTTTGAGGACAATAAACATCCTAATTGGGTGTATAAGCTTGATAAGGCTCTCTAGGGTTGAAACAAGCTCCTAGAGCCTGGTATGAGACATTATCAAACTTTCTTCTGGAAAATAATTTCACTAGAGGCTCCATAGTTAAGACTTTATTCATTAAGAAAGCTGGGCAGCATAATCTACTTGTTCAAATTTATGTAGATGATATTATTTTTGCATCCTCTGATCCACAGTTGTGTGATGCCTTTACAAAGTTGATGAAACAGAAGTTTGAAATGAGTGCCATGGGAGAATTACAGTTATTTCTGGTTTGCAAATCAAACAAAAGGCTGATGGAATTTTCATTCATCATTCCAAATACACAAAAGATCTTTTGGAAAAGCTTGATTTACAAAAGTGTAAGCCCTGTTCTACTCCCATGTGCAATAGCACACAACTGGATACAGATCAGAAAGGTAAAGTGGTTGATGAAACACTTTACAGATGTATGATTGGGTCCTTGATGTACTTAACAGCTTCTAGACCAGATATTATGTTTCCTACATGTGTTTGTGCTAGATTTCAGGCTGCACCTAAGGAGTCTCATTTGATTGCAGTCAAGAGGATCTTTAGATATTTGCAAGGCACTCCATCTCTAGGTTTATGGTATTCTACTAGACATTCTGGTAAATTAGTTGCTTTTTCTGATAGTGACTATGTAGGTGTAAGTTGACAAGAAAGTCCACTTTTGGAGGATGCCAATTCTTAGGCAACTGCTTGATTTCTTGGCAGAGTAAGAAGCAGACCTCAGTTGCTATATCAACTGCTGAAGCAGAGTACATTGCTGCTGCAAGCTGTACATCTCAGGTACTCTGGCTTCAAAACCAATTATTGGATTATGGCATAACAGAGACTAAGACCCCATTTTTAATGGACAGCTCTTCAGCTCTTTGTATTGTCAAGAATCCTGTCCAGCACTCTAAGACTAAACATATTAAAATCAGACACCATTTTATTAGAGATTGTTTTGAAAAAGGTCTGATTGATCCAAAATTTGTTCCTAGTGCTGATGAGCTTGCAGACATTTTCACTAAGCCCTTGGATAGCACAACTTTCCAAAACCTAGTGTTAAGGCTTGGTATGCTGCAGCTAGAATAAGTGACAACTACTGATGATCTCAGATTTAGTAATCAGTAGTTATAAAACTACTGAAGATTTAGTCATCAGTAGTTATAAAACTACTGAAGACAGTTTTGACTTCAGGTGATGAAACAACTGACTTGGTATTAGTCATCAGTAGTTGGGAAACTACTGAAGACTTTGGTTTTACCATCAGTTGTTGTAAACAACTGAAGACTTGGTGTTAGTCATCAGTAGTTGTGAAACTACTAAAGACATGGTTTTGCTTCAGTTGTTTACAAAGAAACAGCAGTTGGGAAACTACTGAAGACAAAAAGACTCATCAGTAGTTGTCGTCAATTCATTTCTTTTCAGCTGTTTCATACTGTCCTCAACACGTACTCATTAGACGTTTTCATCTGTTTTCAGATGTTTCATAGGACATCAGTACGTATTTGTATTTCAGACAACAGTAGTTGTAGCTACATCAGCTGTTGTAACTACATCAATTGTTACCTCCAAATAAGTGACATGTACTGATGATCATTAGTTTATTATTGTCATATATATAAGTACTGAAGTTATTTTCCCACCGGAAGTTTTCTTTAAACTACTAGAGCTTAACTTCTCAGTACTCAAGTACTTTATTTGTTAAAACAATTGATGTAGTTACAACAGCTGATGTAGCTACAACTACTGTTGTCAGAAACACAAATACGTACTGATGTCCTATGAAACATCTGAAAACAGATGAAAACATCTAATGAGTACGTGTGAGGACAGTATGAAACAGCTGAAAAGCAATGAATTGACGACAATACTGATGAGTCTTTTTGTCTTCAGTAGTTTCCCAACTGTTGTTTCTTTCTAAACAACTGAAGCAAAACCATGTCTTCAGTAGTTTCACAACTACTGATGACTAACACCAAGTCTTCAGTTGTTTACAACAACTGATGGTAAAACCAAGTCTTCAGTAGTTTCCAACTACTGATGACTAATACCAAGTCAGTTGTTTTATCACCTGAAGTCAAAACTGTCTTCAGTAGTTTTATAACTACTGATGACTAAATCTTCAGTAGTTTTATGACTACTGATGACTAAATCAGAGACTTCAGCTGTTTCAACGTCTGACGGTTAAAACCAAGTCTTCAGTTGTTTTATAACAACTTTTGATCACACCAATACGGTCAGTCATTCCAAACCTCTAAAAGTTAATACCACGTCATCAGTAGTTTCAACAACTGATGACTAACACCAAAACCTTCAGTCGTTTTCTAACCCTACCCTTTAAATACCTTATCCCACCTTCAGAGTTTTTACTTTCTTCTCTTCTCAAACCTAATGTTCAAAAACTCTGTAACCTCTCTTCATCAATGGCGACCATGCAACTGTAACCCCGACACAACTGTGTCGCACATCTCACAAAATCGCCATACTGGACCAAGTTTCTAACGCCATTGATTTAATGGTTCAGTCACCTTACAAAACGGCTTTTCTGTTAAATCCCACCTTATATGCCGAATCTCTTAACCAATTCTGGACAAACGTCACTCTTGTCTCTGAGGAGAACGACACAGAGTCTCTTCAATCGTTTGTCCATCATCAAAAAGTAGTCATTACTCCAGACATTCTTCGCCAAACCCTCAATCTGGATGATGCCACTTTCCCAACTGGTTATCCAAAGGGCACACTCGATCAATCATTTGCCCAGCATGGATACTAGGGTAACCTGAGTGCATCTACCATATTGAAGAAACATTTCCAGGATGCCGAACGTCTCATCTTTCACTGGTAAATGTCTGCCTTGCCCCCAAGACTTCATCATGGGATCAAATGTCCACAAAGTGGCAACAGGTAATGTACTCCATCCTTGAGCAACAACTTTTAAATTTTTCTGAAATACTATTTTTAGAGCTCAAGGATATGGCCCAAAAACAACTTGCTAACCGTTGGATATTATATCCTCGGTTCATAATGGCCATAATTGAAAACCAGCTTCAAGTTGAGGGACTTGTTGGCCTGGGAGTCCCTGCTACGGCTGTATTGCCTGAAGTATACTCCCGGCACAACTCTGGCCAATCACTAAAAATGGCTGCCAAGCTGCGCAAACCCACGCAGCTGGAACCCACAGCCACCACCTCCAAATCCAATGTCCCCACCAAACCTACTAAAAAGAAGACAAAAAAGGCTACACAGGGAAATGAGTCCCCTGAGGATGCCCCTGCAACACAAACGCAGGATATATCCACTGGTTATAACCCCCTAGTGGATACAAGGACTTCACCAGCCACAGCCGCTCAGGATTCCTCTCAAAAGGAGCCTGCATCAACAAAAGAAGGGGTACCACTAATCTGGGATCTTCCTCATTTGAGGAGATTGCCATTGAAGAGCACCATTCTCCCCAGGTGCATACTGCTTTTATCCCATCTCCCACTGCAACCGCCCCACAAAGTCCTACTCTAATTATTGCAAACGTGCTGACTCAGCTGCATGCCTCTCCTCCTCCCCAACAAACACCAACAAAGGGGAAAACCACAACAATTGAGGAAGAGGATCAACATGCTTCTGACAGCCCACAACACAAGGGTTTAACTATTCTATCTCCTGGTGTGGATATGGAGACCAGAACATCTGGTGAGGCTGCCACCTCTTCTGAATCAACACATGATCAGACTGAGGCTGGTAACATAGCTAAGACCTCACCAGAGGCAACAACTGATGAAGGACATCGTCCTGAGGCTGGAAGTCCCCAGTTCAAGAAAAAGGGGCACATGCTAAAACTGGTCTACACCCAGTGCATGTATATCCTGCTACAAGCAGGAGGTCAGGTGATTCAGCATCTGCTGATGATGACCTGGGCTTCTTTTATGATGTTCTGGCCCAGAACACAATTCTTGAGGAAGAAGTCAGTAGACTACAAAGACTACTTGACCAATTCTCTCAAAAAGCAAGTCCATCTGCCACCAACATAAACCCGCAGATGGCACCTTCACCTGAAGGTCTCCCACACACTCAGCCACTCAAAACTTCCGAGCCACCAGCTTCTATTTCTGGCACTGCTTCTCAGGGACAGAACCCCTCTGAGCAAACAGCTGCTATCTTTCAACAATCCCTACCTCTCATCACCCCAATAATCACAGACATTGTGATCAAAACCATGGATGAGAGGCTTCCCTCAATCATACAACGCCTGGTGGAGGAGATTGTGAGCACAAGGCTTTCTGCTACTCAAACCCTTGCAACCAATGCAACCAAAAAGGGGAGAGTCAGTCAATGAAAGCTAAGAAGAAGAGCATAGAGGGGAAGAAAGAAAAGGAGTCTGAGAAGGAAGAGGAGTTTGTGAAGGGAGCTGACATTGATCAAGTGGGTGAAAGTCATAAAGACTTTCATGTCACATATAAGAAGGGGAAGGTTGAAGGAAAAGAAAAAGAACTCGAACTCGATGAGATGATCAAAATGGCGGATGCTACACACAGTAAATCAATGGACTCCATTATTGATCAACTGTATAGACAGGGGTTCGATACTACACAGCTTGACTCAGAGATTAGGAGAGTTGAAGTTGAAGAAATTAACTCAAGATGGGCAAGTTATGATGCATTAGAAAGAGAAAGACTAGAGATCATGATCAGATTCATTGCAAAGTACCTTGGGAGATCATTATCGAGATTAAGTCATGGACGAGGGACAGTATCTTGGCAATAACCACCATGATCAGTTCGTCTGAAGCATACACTAAGGGATTGGTGATTGAAGCACTAAATGAGGCAGGTGCTGGGAACAGAAAGGAACTAGAAAAACACTCAAAAGCCTCACTCACTACAAGAATGCTAGAACAACCTGCAAAACCTCCCACTTCAAAATCACCACTACTACAACCCTCTAAACCAACTCCTTTACCCTCAAAACCAACAGCCGATGATGCACCCAAGAAGAAGAAGAGAAGGGTGTTGAGGCTAGAAGAAGAAGAAGAAGAGGATGATGAGGAAGAAGATAGGCTGCCTCTCTCTGTAGTCCTAACTTTGCCTAAAGCCAAATCTATGCCCATCACTCCCACCTCACAGATGGAAGCTGTGAGAGTAAAGATAGAAGAAGAACAACAACAAAAGCTTCATGATGATGAGATGCTGAAAAGCATAGACAAAACTTATGCTGCTTCTTCATCAATAATCAGTATGAAGAAGGAAGCTTTGAGATTGTACACCCTTGCTAACACATTTCAATATCAAAAGGAAAAGGTGAGAATATGGCCTTATCCTAGGGTGGCTCACAAAATTGTGAAGAAAGACATTCCTTCGAGATACAAGGGCCAAGTAAAAAGGATCGTAGATGAAGAGATCACAGTGGTCCTTGTAGTATCACCCTGGGAAATTGTAGAAGATTTCAAGAAGGCCTATGAAACTAAACAGCCACCCCAAAAGATGTTAGAGAACAGAGTAATTAAAAAGGGGTTAGTCTACAAGAGGCTTGAGAACTTCAAACAAAATGAGCTCAGTCTGTTACTTGAAGGGACTCACCCAGATGAGTTTGCATACAGACAGATCACAACAGTTGAGCTCAAAAATGGCAAATAGGCTAAGTACATTTCAGAGCTGTATGGGCGTGATGGATTGTTTGATGGTGGAGCTGAAAATCTTACAATGGAAGAACAAATTATGTTTCTCAGAGCATACACCAGAGAATGCTACAGGCGTATACATGGGAAGTAGATTTCATGGATAGGACCACAGCCCTGTGTCCAGTTCCCCAAAGTCAGGGCTCTTAGCCATACTATGCCAACCAAATTTCAGAAATCTATTCTTAGGCCAGTGCTTAATTGGGTCATCTTCTTAGCTGATCAAGAAGGAAAAAGACCAATCTTATTGCCAACAATAAGTGGGACCTCAATAAAGTTAAGGTTTTGGTTGCATTGTTCAGGGGGAGTTTGTTGGACCGAAAGAACCAATGAGCCGGATCAGAAAAACCTTAAGTCCCACAGACATCACAACAACTGCTGAAGTCCACAACAGCTGAAGACAAAGTCTGAAGACACAAGTGCTGAAGACAAAGTCTGAAGACAAGTGCTGAAGACAAAGTCTAAAGACACAAGTGCTGAAGACAAAGTCTGAAGACAAGTGCTGAAGACAAAGTCTGAAGACACAAGTGCTGAAGACAAAGTCTGAAGACAAGTGCTGAAGACCAAGTATCAGTCGTTGTCACAACAGCTGAAGAGGTCTTCTTCAGTAGTTGTGATGGTTTTCTTTCAGTAGTTTTATGTTTTTCCTTTCAGTAGTTTTGTAAAGCGACTAAAGAGCTTGTTCTTCAGTCGTTGTAGCTTCAGTATTTTCGTATCAGTAGTTTTATGTTTTATACTTAGCACTCTGATATGTTCTCAGTAGTTGTGAACATTTCAGTAGTTTGTTAAGTTTTAGTTATTTTTGTAACAAATATGCCAGATGTCACTATCCCGTGATATCAGCAGTGATTGCACTCTATATAAGGAGTGTCAACCTTATTGTAATTGTGAATGATTGAGCAGAAACATTTGATATTATTGAAACATTCCTTTTCACAGAAATACATTCTCTCTTTACAACCGTATTTGTTCTTAATGAATACGAATATCAAATCCTTGCTATAATTTGTCTAATACTGGTTCTTATTCCGCTGCGTTACACTCTAATCCATCAAACTTGAGATCACTAATCCTGTCAGGCTGTGTCATGACCATGAATAAATAGTTGATCTATAATTTTATCCATTGATCTGCTATGAGCTTCATCAGCATCTTTAACAAGGTCTTCTAATGAGTTTTCCTCATCAGCTCTTGACTCAGCACTTTTCTTTCTTTTATATGTAATCAGCTGTTCTGAGATCAGTTCTTTCTCAACCTCCTTCTCTTTTCAGGCTCTTTCTCAGCATCAACTCTCTTTCTTTTCTTGTCTTTCACTACCTTAGACTTGCAGTCTCCCCCTTTTTGGTTGCATTGGAATTAGGGGTTTGGAAGGCAGAAAGAGATTTATGAACAACATCATTAATGAGGGTTTGTAGATTTGAGGGAATCCTCTCATCAATGGCTTTATGCACTATGTTAGTGATGATGGGAGTGATGAGAGGTAAGGAGTTTTGAAAGATAGCAACCATCTGCTCAGAGGGGTTCTGTCCCTAAGAGGTGGTGCCAAAAGCAGAGGCTGGTGGCTCAGTTATGTGTGTAGGCTCAGTGTTTGGTGAACCTTCAATTGAAGGTGCCATCTGTGGGATTATTAGGGTAGATGGTCTTCGATCCTGAGATATTTTGGCCAACAGCTCTTTAAGTCTGCTCACCTCATTCTCTAGGATGGTATTGTGGGCTAGAACATCATAAAAAAAGCCCAGGTCATCATCAGTCTGTGTTGAATCACTTGACCTCCTGATTGAATCAGGATGTACATGCTCTGAGTGTAGATCAGTGGTAGCATGTGCCCCTTGTTCTTGGTACTAGGGACTTCCTGCCTCAGGACTATGTCCTTAATTGGCAGTTGCCTCTGGTGAGGTCTTATTGATGATACCAACTTCATCCTGATCATTTGCTGAATCAATAGAAGTGGCAACCTTACCAAAAGTTCTAATCTCCTTTTCTACACTTGGAGATTGAGTATTGTAACCCCTGTGCTATGGGTTATCAGAAGCACTTTGGTCTTCCCCCTCAATGGTTGAGGTATTCCCAGTTGTAATTGGTTTCTGGGGAGGGGGTGAGGAGTGCAACTGACTCAGCACTTTTGTAACTATTAGTGTAGGACTTTGAGGGGCGGTTGCATGTGGAGATTGGGTAGAAGCAGATTGCACCCGGGGCGATAAGTGCTCTTCAATGGTAACCCTCTCAATTGAGATAGGTTCCAGTAATGTGGTTTCCCCAATTATGGTTGCAACAGGATCCTGTTGACAGGATACCTGTGCGGCTTTAGCAGGATGAGTCTTTGACATAACTGGGGGGTTAGAACTAGTATGTTCTTCCTGTATTGGTGGTACAGAGGCGTCCTCAGGGAACTCATCTCCCTGAGTAGCCTTTTTGGGTTTTTGTGTTTTGGGTTTGGTGGGGACTTTTGATCTGGAAGTGGAGGCTATGGGTTCCCTCTGCGTGGGTTTTAGCATCCGGGTAGCCCCTTTGAGAGTAGGGTTTGTGTTATGTCGGGAGTATACCTCAGCTAAAACAGCTGGAGCAGGGACTCCAAGACCAACAAGTCCATCAGATTTTAGCTGATTTAAAATAATGGCCATCAGAAACCTAGGATAAAGTAGCCATCTATTTGCCACAGGTTTCTGAGCCAGATCCTTTAGTTCCATAAAAACTATCTCAAAAAATTTAGATTTTGTTGCTCAATGATAGAATACAATACCTGTTGCCATCGGGAAGACATCTGATCCCAAGAAGATGTCTTCGAAGCTAGGCAGATATTCACCATGTGATAAATAAGTCGTTCTGCATCATGGAAGTGCTTCTTCAGTATGGTTGTAGCACTTATGTCGCCTTCATACCCATTATTAATGGAAGACATATCAGTGGTGCCTTTCGGGTATTCTTTAGGATAGGTGCCATCATGCAAATTTAGGGTATTGCGAATGATGTCTGTAGTGATGAGCACCTGTTTCTGGTTTTCCAACGACTGTAGAGTGATTTGGTTATCATTCTCACCAGTGATTACAGAAACGTTGGTCCAGAACTGGGATACGGAGTCAGGATATATGGTAGGATTCAGAAGAAAGGCTGTTCGGTACGGGGAATCCGCCATAAGATCGATGGCAGTGTCAAACTTGTTCCAGAAGGCCGATTTTGTAAGGTAGGCAACACATTTGTGTTGGGGTTTGAGTTTCATGGCCGCCATTGTTGAGAGAGAAAAGGTTTGAAAACAGCTAATGAAACGTTTGGCTACAAGTACAGGTATTTATAGGGTATGGGTTATAAAACAACTGAAGGGTTTGGTGTTAATCATCAGTAGTTTTAAACGACTGATGACGTGGTATTAACCTTCAGAGGTTGAAACAACTGAAGTGTTGGTTTTAGGCATGAGCAGTTATAAAACTACTGAAAACCATGGTTTTGACATCAGATGTTGGAAACAACTGAGGACTTGGTGTTAGTCATCAGTAGTTGTGAAACTACTGAAGACATGGTCTTGTCATTAGTTGTTGTAAACGACTGAAGACTTGGTGTTAGTCATCAGTAGTTGTGAAACTATTGAAGACATTGGTTTTGCTTCAGTTGTTTAAGATGAGACAGCAGTTGTAAAACAACTGAAGAGAACATTCCCATCAGTAGTTTTCGTCAATTCTTAGCTTTTCAGCTGTTTCATACTGTCCTCAACACTAACTCATCAGTCTTTTTGGCTGTTTTCAGTTGTTTCATAGGACATCAGTACTTATCTGTTTTTACTAACATCAGTAGTTATAACTACATCAGTAGTTTGTAACAGAATCAGTACTTATTTGTGACATGTTTACTAATGATCATCAGTACTCGTTTACTGAGATCATAGTAGTTGTCACTTATTCTAGCTGCAGCATACCAAGCCTTAACACTAGGTTTTGGAAAGTTGAATTATCCAAAGGCTTAGTAAAAATGTCTGCAAGCTCATCAGCACTAGGCACAAACTTTGGATCAATCAGACCTTTTTCAAAACAGTCCCTAATAAAATGGTGTCTGATCTCAATATGTTTGGTCCTAGAATGCAGGACAGGATTCTTGACAATGCAAAGAGCTGAAGCACTGTCCATTAATAATGGAGTCTTAGTCTCTGTAATGCCATAATCCGAAAGTTGGTTCTAAAGCTAGAGTACCTGAGATGTACAACTTGCAGCAGCAATGTACTCTGCTTCAGCAGTGGATGTAGCAACAGATGTTTGTTTCTTACTCTGCCAAGAAATCAAACAGTTGCCTAGGAATTGACATCCACCAGAAGATACTTTCTGGTTAACTTACACCCTGCATAGTCACTATCAGAAAAAACAACTAATTTGCAAGAGTGTCTAGTGGAATAGCATAAACCTAGAGATTGTGTACCTTGCAGATATCTAAAGATCCTCTTGACTGCAATCAAATGGGACTCTTTAGGAGCAGCCTGAAATCTAGCACAAACACAAGTTGCAAACATTATATCTGGTCTAGAAGCTCTTAGGTGCATCAAGGACCCAATCATACATCTGTAAAGTGTTTCATCAACAGCTTTACCTTTCTGACCTGCATCCAGTTAAGTGGTGTGGCACATGGGAGTAGAACAGGGCTTACAGTTTTGTAAATCAAACTTATTCAAAAGATCTTTTGTATATTTAGACTGATGAATGAAAGTACCATCAGCCTTTTGTTTGATTTGCAATCCTAGAAAGAACTGTAATTCTCCTATTGCACTCATTTCAAACTTCTTTTGCATTAATTTGGTAAAATCATCACACAACTGGGGATCAGAGGATGCAAAAATAATATCATCAACATAAATTTGAACAAGTAGCTTATGCTGATCCACCTTCTTAATGAACAAAGTTTTATCTATGGAGCCTCTAGTGAAATTATTTTGAAGAAGAAAATTTGATAATGTCTCATACCAGGCTCTAAGAGCTTGTTTCAACCCATAAAGAGCCTTATCAAGCTTGTATACCCAATTGGATGTTTATTGTCCTCAAAACCTGGTGGTTGACACACATAAACCTCTTCTTTTATTTTACCATATAAAAATGCACTTTTAACATCCCTTTGAAAAACATTAAGATTATGGAATACAACATAGGCTAAGAACAATCTAATTGCCTCCAGTTTGGCTACAGGAGCAAAGGTTTCATCATAATCAATACCTTCTTCCTGTGCAAACCCCTGAACAACCAGTCTGGCCTTATTCTTAACAATCAGCCCATTTTCATCTGATTTATTCCTAAACACCCATTTAGTGCCTATTGCACACTTACCTGGGGGTAGAGGAACCAGTTCCCACACTTGCTGCTTGTTGAACTGAAGTAGCTCAAGCTGCATGGCTTCAACCCATCCATTGTCCCTTAAAGCAATGTGATAGTTCTTTGGCTCTTGCTGACTATTGAAGAAAGCATAGAAGCAGAAATTGGACAATTGACTTCTTGTTGAAACTCCAGCATTGATCTCACCAATGATTTGAGATATTGGGTGATTCTTCAGCTCTTGATAAACAATGAGATTTGTGCAAGTATTTGTAGGACCTTCAGCAGCAGCAGATGGTGATGCAGACTCTTGAAACCAAGAATGAGATGGCAAATCAAAAGATGTAGAGGAATCAGAGATCTCATCAGCATTTGTTGTGGATGGAACAGCTGAAGCTACAGGAACATCAAGTTTAGTGGATTCAGCCAGTTGATCACTAAACTTGAATAGGTGTGCATTGATATTATCATCATCATCAATACCACCAGGTGGAGAACTATTGACAGGAGCAACAGCTGAAGCCTGATAAGGAACATATTGCCGTATGTCCAAATCAAATAACTCCACAAGGTTTTGTGGAATCTTGTCCTTTGGAGATTCATTAAACTTCACATGCAGAGTCTCTTCAACTATCTTTGTTCTGTAGTTGAAGACTCTGTATGCCTTGCAAGTAGATGAATAACCAACAAAATACCCTCCATCCACCTTAGGATCAAATTTGTGGAGTTGATCGTTTGTGTTGAGAATGAAACAAGGACACCCAAAGGCTCTGAAAAATGAAATTAGAGGAGCCAAATGATGTAGAACTTCATATGGAGTCTTTATCAACCTCTGATTTACTAAGGTTCTATTCTGCACATAGCCAACTGTGTTAACAGCTTTAGCCCAAAAGGTCAGTGGCAAACTAGAGTCAGCCAACATGGACCTTGCAGCTTCAATTAGGGTCCTGTTCTTTCTCTCTACTACTCTATTTTGTTCTGGAGTCCTTGGGATGCTAAACTGCCTCTTGATTCCCTTTGAGAGATAAAAATCATCAAGTGTATGGTTTCTGAATTCTGTTCCATTCTCACTTCTGATACACTTGACAGATAGGGAATACTGCTTCTCAACATACAACACAAAGTTTATAATCGTCTGAGCAGCCTCATCCTTTGAATGCAAGAAGAAAGTCCATACAAATCTGGAGTAATCATCCACAATTACTAGACAGTATTCTTCTTTGCCATACTCATTACTCTCACAGGACCAAAGATATCCATGTGTAGTAATTGCAAGCAGGCAATGAACTTAGGTTCTTCAATAGGAGGGAATGAGACTTTGTGTTGTTTTCCTTTCAAACAAGCAGTGCAATTGTCTTCACATCTGAACTCCTTCATAGGCAATCCCCTTACTAAACCATGATGTATCAGTTGATTCAAGTTTTTAAGATTCACATGACCCAGCCTTCTATGCCATAGAATAGATTCTTGAGGAGAAGACTTGGAAAATAGGCAAGGATGGCCTTTGAGATCTATTTTCTTGGAAAGATCTAAGGCATACACTCTTCGTGTCCTGTTGGCCCTCAGGAGGGTGTGATCATCCAACACATTATCGATCAAACTCAGAACTTTGGATGACAGAATCTTGCAGTTCTGACTGGTGAAAAGAGCAACTTGGCCTTTATCACACATTTGACTAACACTCAAGAGATTGTACTTGAGATTCTCCACATGGTTAACATCATCAAACCTTATTTCCCCATTGGAGACAAAGCCTTTGCCAATGATGTAACCCTTAGCATCATTCCAAAAGAAACAAACCCCTTCTTTCTTTGAGAGTAATCATGAAGAAGAGAGTTGTTCCCTATCATATGCATAGATCCTCCACTATCTGCATACCAAATGCTACTGTGGCATGCTGAAGAACCCTGCAATCATAATAAATTAGTTAGTTTTTGAGACCCAAACCTTTTTGGTTTTGGGTCTGTTCACATCAACAGATGGTAAACTAATAGATTTGCTATGAAGAACAGCCTGAGGGGATGAAGATGGTGAAGAAGAAGAATCCTTTGGCATGGATTTTCTTCTTTGTGGTTTCAGCACAGGAGCATCTAATTGGTTGACTCTCCCCAATAGATGTTGAACCATCATAACAAGTTGTGTCTGATTCTGTGATAAAGCCTTAGCTCATCAGACACATTAGTGCGTGAGATTGATGGATTCCTGTGTTGTACCATCTCCCTTTGAGCAACCTCAGCTGTTGCCTGATTAACCCCTTCCTTTTGGTTTTCTTTTTGAATTTTGGGGTTATAGGTTTTGATGTTGCTGGTACAAACTTGGTTTCAAACTCAGTTTTCATTTTATCCATTTTCTTTTTAAGGTTCTCATTGTGTTTGAGTTTGGAGCCCTGTTTATACCAGCAATCATCAGTAAGATGATTCAATAAGCCACATATTTCACATGGCTTTTTCTTCATCTTAAGTTGATCATCTGCTGCAGAAGATGAAACTACTGAAGACTTATTCTTCAGCAGTTTACGATCAGTACTAGCAGTTTTCTTCCTTGCAGTACATGCTTTCTTGATATCTTCTTCAGTAGTTTTCCCACCCTTTCTTCATGCAGTTTTCTTGCCTTTAGTACTTTCAGTACTTTGTGAAATACCACCTGGAGTGATCAATCTTTTGATCATGTGAGTGTCAGCATTTGAACCATCAACATCAGCTCATAGGTTTTGGGAGGAATTAATGCTGACACCAACCTCTGATGGTGCTGTATCAGATAGTAGATCACATGATGAAAAGGATTGGTTATTGCTTTCTCCATCAGATTCTACCTCTGCTCTGGGAGTAAAATCTATAGGAGGAGCAGTGTGATTATAACCAATGCCAAACTTCAGATTGGAAGCAGACTGCTTACTGAGAAGCATTTCAAAACCCTTGCAGGAATGTACCCATCGATCACACTCTACCTGGGTAGCTGCAAGTGTTTCTTTGAGGTCTTTGTAATTCTCTAGAAGTACCTCTTCCCTAGCCTTATCATTAGTGATTTGGCATTTAAGATTGTAAATCTCATCATTCTTATCATTAAGCACAGACTCAAATTCAGTTTTTCTTTTGGATATTATTTGTTCTAGCTCAATATTCTTGTTAATTAAAGCTACATTTGCTTCTCTAATAGATGCAAATGCGGCTATGCATGTTCCAGAACATAGCTTGGCTTTGGCCTCAGAGGATACCTGTGGTGTGGAGGCATTAGAGGATGAGGTATCAGCAGACTCCAAGGCCATAAGAGCAAGGTTTCCAAAAGGATTATCACCACCATGTTGACCAGCACCAGAAAACAGTTGTTCATGACCAGACATATCATCTGGTAAACTGCTCCGGTCAACAACTCCTGGGGTGAAAAAGTTGTGTTGTTGAGGTTGAGATTGTTGATGAGATTTGGAAGGTTGAGTCTCAGGAAGAGCAGGTGGTTGTTGAGCAATGGGTACTTGAAATTGACTAGTTTGTGGCATGTAATAGCAGGGATATGGATATGACATTGGACCCTAAGGGACAAAATATGCAGGAGATAGAGGTTATGATTGATGACCAGAACTAGCAGGATGTTGCCCTCTGTTTTGTTGAATATTACTTGGAAAAGTCACAAAGGGTGCAGAGGAGTTAGATCCAGATGATCTACACTCTCTTGCAAAGTGCCCAAGCCCGTGGCATTTGTGACACCTCAACTTACTCTTGTCAAAACCAACTTTGGTTTTGCCAGAGAGTCCAAGGAATTTCCTACCAGTTCTCTTGTAGAACTTCTGAGATCTGATATTAATCAAGGCCATTTGGCTCAAAATATCCATCTCTTCTAAGACATCATCAGCTATACCTTTCCAATCATCCATAATGAAGCACAAATTGTCACTATTACAGCCTGACTGACTATCAACACTCACAAATGCATGATCAGAACTGTTTGAAGAGAAATTTATATGCTCATCATAATTACTTTCTGATGCAGCATATTCTGACTCATGACCGACCAAGGCAGTGTTCCCTGGTACAAAGTCCTTAGTGAGCTTTCCTTATGATGCTAGTTTCCTTTTCTGCTCTACCTCTCTTTCAAATGTAAGCAGTTTCATATGAAGTTGGGTGAGAGACAGGCTATCCAGATTTGCATTAGAGCGTAGGACAATTGTTTATGTGTCCCATCTCTCAGGCAGTGATTTGAGGAATCTGTGGTTCATCTAGCTATTAGTGTATTCATGTTTGACCATTTTCAGCTCAGAGATCAAACATGAAAAACGCTCAAACTGTTGAGTCAGAGTCTCACCCTTCCTATGAGCAAATGTCTCATATTGTTGGGCAAGTATTTCCCTATTGTTTGCTAAGACCTCATCAGTACCACCAAATTGTACTTTCAATGCCTTCCAGAGGTCATGAGAAGTTTCATGATGCATAAGCCCAGAATAGATTTCATCAGGCAGTGCCATGGCTAGAATTCCATGAGCTATAGCATCAATCTTAAACAGTTTTCGATCCTCATGAGAGTATTGTTCCTTCTTCTTCAGAACAATATGGTTGGTTTCCGGAATGTTCACCATAGGCTTATGTGGACCATGTACCACAGATGTCCAACAACCTGAACTGTTAACAGACAGATGATAGAGGATTCTTCATTGCCATATGTTATACTCAGTCCTAACCAGCATCGGAGGCTTGGTTGAGGAACCAGTATTGTGAGGGTCACTAGAAGGAGTAGTCATATTCAGAATTCAGACAAATTCAAGGTAAAGAAATTAAATCTAGCTCAAAACCACTTAGAACCTTAAACAAAATGTCCAGAAGCAACAGAAACTCAATCTCTATAACTGATTCTTGCTAATTTGCTAATTTGATCAAACGCAGATAGTAAAAGAATAGTTTCAATGATCAATTGTTAAATCGATCAATGATTAACCTGCTCTCATACCATTTGTTAGGATCTCAGCATCTAGTTTGATCAATTAGATTGGATTTGCAGCGGAATGAGCTCACGAATTAACAAATTTAAACAAGAACACACGATATTTATCAATGAAATAGTGTTTGTTATAGAAAGAGAATTTCTGCCAAAAGGAATATATTCATTCAATATATGCTTCGGCTGGCTTCCGCGCAACGTTACAATTAAGTCATCTTTCCATTTATAAGGGAAGCTGACGTCAGCTGATGTCACTTGACAGTGACATCTAACTGTTATTTAACTACTGAAAGTTAACACAACTACTAAAGATGTCAAACAACTGACATCTTCTTACAAAAATACCAAGTGTTAATTATCACTACAACTACTGGAAAGAAACTACAGAAACAACAACGACTGAAGAACATGCTCTTCAGTCGTTTAACAAGTACAGAAATAAAAAAGAAAACTACTAAAAGGAAACCATCACAACAACTGAAGAATGCTTCTTCAGCTGTTGTGACAAACTCTGAAGGCTTCAGTACTTGGACTTCTTGAACTTCAGTTGTTGTCATTAGCTGATGTCTTCAGCTGATGTCTTCAGTCTTTGTACTTCAGCTGTTGATCTTCAGTACTTTAGTCTTCAGCTGTTGAAGTCTTCAGTACTTTAGTCTTCAGTTGTTGGTCTTCAGACTTTGGTCTTCAGCTGTTGAACTTCAGACTTTGGTCTTCGGCTGTTGAAGTCTTTAGTACTTTAGTCTTCAGCTGTTGATCTTCAGACTTTGTCAAACAACTGATCAAGTCTTCAGCAGTTGTTGTGATGTCTTGTGGGAGTTAAAGGTTTTTCTGATCTGGCTCATTAGTTCTTTTGGTCCAACAGATGAGCCATCCTCTTCTTCCTGGACTCCTTGGCTATAGTAATTCCCCTGAGGTGATCGGTTGGTTGGGTGTGTATGTTGCTTCAATGACATTAGTATCAGCACCCTTAGACCTAGCTTGGCGTCCACTAACCACCTCTTTCCCCTTCTCAGTAGCCACAAACTGGCTACCGACTTTCCTGGCGAGAGGCTCATCATCAGACCATTCTTCTTCATCTAAGAAGAAGTCCTCGTGGAAAGCAGCCTGCTTAGATCCATCAGGTGCATCAGAAGTGCTGTGGATATGGTGGAGATATAGTAGATGTGTCAGTGGCCCTTGATTGACTGAGACCAACATCTCCACCACCTTGACCAATGATGACAGTGGTGTCACGTGTCGGTGGCCCTGGATTATGCGATGCCCTCTCGTAAGAAGTGGCATCACAATGACAATGATTCTAATGTTGAGCCTATTGTGGTTCCCACTGATGAAGAGGACGACGATGATGATGACCTTGACCTAGCTTCTCATCTATAAGCATTTGCAAGAAACATTGATACATTCAGAAGCCTTCCTTGCCTTTGGCCTTAATGTTCTATCTCAAGTACGAGAATAGTGTGCGGGAGAAACTGAACGGGTGGTTCAGTACTAGTGCAACGTATGCATTCTGTATTTGGTCAGACATCTCATCAAATCCTCCATGCCTGGAGGCTATGCACTTTAGGATCACATCTGCCAAGTACTTGAACTAGGGGCACATGTTGCTTTGGTTCAGCACGTCAACATTGATGTCCCCAGCTTACTTGATCCTCAGAAAACATCCCCAAACACCTAGGGGATGCAACTTGGTTCGGTAGGCTCCGTCCTCACCCAGATCCAAGACCCTCCTCAGGTCGTCTTTAGTGATCTGAATCTCCTATCCGAATATAGACCTCCGGATACAATGGTGCTCAACAGACCAGTCAACCACAACACTTTCCCAGATAGCCTGTTGAATAGATCTATATGGTGTGCATGGTGTAGAAATAGCCTTGTAGATGCTGATCAAATTTATACGGTGTGCATGGTGTAGAAATAGCCTTGAGCACAAATGTTATGCTTAGTGCTCATAGTCTATCTCTTAGCCATATTGCTACAACACAAGAAACATATGCATTAGATTTGTGCATAAGAGATTACAGTTGAATTTTAGTTGATTTTGATCAACTGGTTCAATCATGCAATTGAACCTTACGACTGTGCTCAGTCGTACGATTGAGCCTGCGACTGAGTTCAGTCGTGAGATTGAGCCTGCGACAGAACATAGTCGTATGCTAAGCCATGCGGTTGAGTCAATTGTGCGATTGAGTCAGTCATGCGATTGAGTCACCGATTGATTCACTTGTGCGATTGAATCATGCGCTTGGCTCAATCATGCGATTGAGGTTCATAAGAAGTGTCTATTCGCACCTTGCTCTGTGCGGCTCTCTAACGCAGAATCTTTGTCAAAACATTATATTACACTTTGTGTTAGGACTCATTAGATTTGTAGGGACTCGAATTCGCACTTAGTGTCTTTTAAATATACTTTTATGTCCATTTAAGTGGTCTATTTGAAAGAGTATAGTCCCGGTTATTGATCTTAACACTTTCGGTCATTTAGGGTTCGATTAATCCATTCATTTGAACTGATTTTAGTTGCAAAGTACCTGTAGATGAGTAGGAAATCAAGCAGTATAACACTCGGAGATCAATCGCAATAACAAAAAATTTTGTAGAGTGTCTCGGTATGGGCGGTTTTTGAGAGTTTTTGAAGGGTGGTATGGTATACGACTGACTAACCCCTTATTTATACTGTTTTAAGTTTTAATGGTGCAACTGGACCCAAATGCATGATTCATTCTTGCGACTGGGGTTCAGTCGTGCGACTGGCTCAGACTCCTTCATCCAGTCGTACGATTGGTTCATTCTTGTGATCCAATCGTGTGAATGGCTCATACTTATGGTTCAATCATGCGATTGGCTCAGACTTATGATTCAATCATGCAATTGGCTCATACTTATGAGTTTGACGTCATACATTTCCATACACTCAAAATCTAACTTTTGATATGTACCATTATTACCGATGATCATCTCACACATGACCTTTTTAACAGTTAATCATTTGATCACCTCAGATATGATCCTTTTTGTTTAAAACCGATTGGTCACTTCAGACGTGACCCTTTTTAATTTGTGATTCACAAAGTTCATCCAGTTATATAGTCCTACATAGACGCAAAGAAGATAATGAAAAAACAAAAAACAACTTGAATTAAAGCAAACAAGACATATTATTGTGTTTCTTGGTTTCAGGTGGATTGAAACCTTTTAGAAATTATCTAATCGATTTTTTCTCCTTAGCAGAACAACTTCATAATTAATTCTATTTTTTCTAGAAAGATTCATATGGAATCATACAGGTATATCATAATCATTTGGGACCCTATTATATGTAATTTGATACTAGATTCTTATTTGTCTGAGAGTCATTACCACTTTCAGGAAATCATACTAGAGCTCTTAGATGCACAGATTGATTTTGACTGTCAAGAGTTGCAGCCACGATGATTGTCATTATATTTGTCCACTTAAATCCATACAGATTTTTGACTCACATTGAACATGACTTAGGTTATATTATTTCAATAAGCATTTGTGGATCCCACACTTGTGTGGTAATCAACATTCCTCAGGAGATTTTTGAACGGTCTACAGGTATTTGACAAGAAGAGACTATTCTAAGAGCTTTCAAAGAGATGCCAAGCCTCAGGTCAGTGCCATTGCACAGTAGAGAGGAAGAAACAACAATGAATTATAGAATATTTAGGTTATTCTTATCCTCAGGTCAGTGCCATCGCACAGCAGAGAGGCACACAACCTATCTTGTTTTTAGAGCATTTGTATTTCTTTTGAACATAACGCAACAACAACATTTGTCATTAGCTTGATTGCACTTTGTTGTTTTTCCATGTGCTTTGCTCATTTTTATGGTCATCCGCACACATTTGTGGCGTTTATTTTTGCTTGTCACCCCTTTTTGGAAATGCTTTGATTGTGTAAACCAGGGACAAGATGAGAACCCACAACAAGTTGAACAACTTAGTTTGAATTTGATTCAACAATTAGGTCTACTCGTCTATTGTGTTGAATCTACTGACACATCATATAACGAACTAGCAACCCTTAGGCCTAGTTTCTTTATGTTACTTTAGTAGCAGACTAGTTTACTATTATTTTTCCTTTATTTTGCTTAGACTTCTTCAAACTTGTAATTTGAATATAGCAATTTGATCATTTAAATCCTTTTTGAAGTCCCAAACATTTAGTTCCCTGTGTACTATCATTTTCCATGATTGTTGAATCAATCTCACATATTTGATTTATTTGCTTTCAGCTTATCTGCCCGCCCTTGTTTTTTAAGTAACTAAATACAGAAACTAATTTAAAAACTAAAACTAAACTATATTCCCCTAAAATTCTAAAACCGAAAATTATATTGTGTTTTTGGATTTTTAAAAACTAAAACTAAACTATTTTCCCCCTATGATTCTTTTGACTATTTTGATGTAGGAGCACTTGATTCAAGGATACTTATCTTCCTTTTAAGCTCATCAATCTCTGTATTTTTCTTTTCCAGCTGAGATGATTGATCATTTAGAGTCTTCTTAGCTTTATTGTTCTCCAATACGAGCTTTTGTTGTTTCAAGGACTCTTTTCCAGATGAGATGTATTTTTCTTTTCCAGCTCATGAATCTCTGTATTTTTCTCTTTCAGCAGTTTGTTGTTTCAAGGACTCTTTAGGTTGTTGGTTCACATCATCATTCACTTCATCATGGGCTACACTGGCTGAGGAAGATGCCTCAACAACTTGATCTGCATGCTCTTGGTGTGGCTTTTGTTGTTGAGGATCAATGATTGTAGTTGTTGGTTCAGTTTGGTTAGACATGACTAGGGTTTGTGAGTTGGTGATTGTGAGTGGAATGGTATGTGCTTGAGATACTAACTCAGTCTCATTAGTGTGGAGTGAGTTTTGAGATTAAGTAGTTGATATAGGTTTTGTATGAGTACTCTTAGGAAATAGATTTTGTGGAGTTAAAGGTTCTTGATGAATAGGTGATTGAGGGTGAATTGGAGAGATGGGTAATGTGTTTTCACTGACTAGTGATTGAGGTTATGGGGATGGTTCATGTTTAATAGGTGAGATAGGTAGGGTGTTTTGACTAGTTGAAGAATGAATTTGGGGAGATTGGTGATGGGGGATTGAGGAGGGGTAGCTTCTTCAACATCAACACATCAACTCTCTTATTGGTTTTCCCACACGAGTTCTTATGGGATGTTGGCATTAGCATCCACCACGTGGGCAAACATTGGCATATCTTCACCTTGGTATTTCCTACTAATTTTTTTGGAACTATTCTGCCCAAATATGCTTGCACAAATACCTCACAATCCCTTTCTCTCCCAGGCATCTTAGAGTTAATGATAGGTTGGATGAAACTTGGAAACAAAAAAACTTTCTCTCCCTTTTTTATCTCTTCATTTTTGAAATCACCATCATACGCCATAAGATAGAAAACTTTCTCTATGTATTTATTTCTGAATACATAAGGGTCACCAGCTTCTTGTTCTCCAAACTCTAGTACCCATCTGATGGTCTGCTCATCCACCCTTAATTTTCCATTCTTAACGTCCGCCACTATCACTTCACACTCTCCATCTTCTTCTATTTATGCCGAATTCTAGAGATTGACAATATGAGTTTGATGAATCACAAGATCTGCTGTTAAAGCATAATAAAGCCCGGATCGTCATAAGTATCTAATGATATCCCGACATCCTTCCAATACAGGGTTGTTGGGATTTAGAAATGCACATACATTGTTGCTCTTCAAATCTATTTGCTATCTGTACATAAAAATAGTGAAGATTAGGTTAGAATCAAGATTAAAAGCACAAGAATATGAATAGTTTTAACGATGACAATGAATCATATAGTTTAATTTTGATGATCATGACATGTTTTACCTTCAAAACAACAATCTGAACTCAATTTTATGAGTTTGTTTGATGTTTTGATGTGGTAATTTCATTGTTTATGCAAAGGAGGGAGAAGTTTTCACGAATGTTTATCTAGGTCTGAAAAATTTTCTGAAAAAGTGAATAATGAATGTTTAAGTCAGAAACATCATTTATGCACCCTCAAAATATTTAATTTTATTTATTAAATGAAGTGGGTCCCATATTCCTTATTACCCATGTGTGGAATTTATTTATTCCACAAATTTTAGTTCTTTCGTAGGATATCTACGGATGCCTAACTTAAAAGAACTGAATTCTTCATTGAAGTATAACTTGATTTTCCATAGATTACCAATTTATGAAAATAGATTACATCCGTAGTTTACCAATTCTACGGATTGTCATATTTTACTTCGTTAAGTTTCGCACTATAGCTTCGGCTGGTGCTAAAAATGCACTGCAGCTTGTGCTGATGCTTAGAATGCACTATTTGAAACTCCTTTGATTGTATGGTCCTTATCAACTGATAGAACCATTTATTGCTATTGGACCTTGTTGACTTTGTTTTCATGACAATTTGTGCACAATAAGAAGATTTATATGTTGAAAAACTTCATGTGTCCAGTAGCGAACTTAGTGCTCAAGCTCTAATTCCTTCATCTTATTTTGTTTTGAAAATTATTTTGAAAATTCAGATTTTATGTTTTCATGCATTAACTACTCCCCCTAAATTTTATAATAATGATAATATGTTGCATACATCATAAATTTATGTAGAAGAATAGCATGATAGGCACATGACAGTCCAAAATTTATGAAACAAAACAAGCTAAAAGAAATAAAATAAAAAAATTATGTACATGAATATAGACACATATAATTGAATCATACTATGACACTAAATTTCTTCCTCATTGAATTGATTGTTGAAATGTGACATGATTCTTGTCTTGATTGCGAGTATTTTTGTCCACTTAAATCCAAACAAGTGTATTGTATCAACTAGGCATGTTGCTTATCATGTTTTCATGTTTATTAGAGATTAACTATTACGGGCTCCACATTAATTTCACATTAGAGTTTGTCCTATGTTTATGATTCAATTCACCAATTTTTCACACTTAGAAACAATGTACATTAATTTATAAATTCTATCTTGAAACAAATTCCATGTCTCGTTAATTCTTTGATGCAAAAACTCTATAGATAATACATAGTTGTTCACATTGGATTCTTTTGCAAACTTAGATATGATCATCATCAGGTCACCGGTTCTTTACTTTCTTAAAACAAAAGTGCCTTAACCCAGGTCTTTGTTTACAAAAAACAAGGGATGATAAGGATAATACTCTATTCACTAGTTGGTTACAGAATAAACCAAGGTGTTCATAAACCTAGTTCTTTGTTTACACAAAACAAAGGGAATATGATTTTCAAAGATAGAAGTTATAAAGTGTTTTACATAGTGTGCTTGGGTTAATGAGTTGATCATATCAGAATAAGACTTACTTGATTGATCCTCAAAATGGAGTATCCCACAAATAGTCACCATATCATTATGTTAGGCATGCTCTTAGTGTAGTTTCCACTCAAGATGAATCTACTCACATATCATAGTGCTTCTGATCAGATTTAAAGTTAAATACTCTGGAAGTAAGCAAAGACATAGTGTACTATCATTTTCCATCCATATGCCATGCTAAATCAAAAGGCATAAGAAAGAAAGACAATATTTTTGTCTTTTTGTATGTTTTTTTGAAGGTTTTGGGGTTTTATTTATTACTATATACAAGGATAGTCACATGCTTTTCTTTGTTGATAATGATTAAGCGAAGTTAATCATGCCCAAAGATTCAATTAGAAAATTCATTATAACTGAATCAAAGGCTTTAGTGAATCACCCCGAATTTCTATTTAAATGGAAGGAAAAGAAAAGTAAATGGAAAGAATAGAAATTGTGCACAAGTGGAGGGGGATAAAATGTACGAAGTACAAAACCTTAATATTTTAAGGATTTGAGGGGCATGGTTGCCTATATCAAAGCAGAAAGCTGCTTTAGCTTTCGGAGGAAGAAAGAAGAGAGGGAGAGCCCCAGTTCTAGAGAGAGAAAGTGGAAGGAGCAGCTTCAAAGGTAAGTCTTCACTTATTTGAGCTTGGTTTCAGCTGGGTTTTGAGTTCTTGAATGAAGTTCTGGATGTTTAGTGTTTGTTTTTGGGATTCAAGAGCTGAATCAAAGGTGGGTCTCGAACTTGAAGTGTGTTGCTCAAAGGCTGCTCAAGGTGAGTTTCTAGAACCCCTCTTTTACTGATTTTCAACTTGTTTGGGGCTATTATGCATACTAAGTAAACATTATGCAAGAGAGTGTGGGTTTACAACTCTATGTTCGAAATGATGTATGTATGTATGTATGTTATAGTGTTGATTATGGGTTAGTGATGATGTTTATCATGCTTAGATAGCTTTAGTATGTTAGATTCGTGCTTGGGTATGATTGGAATGATAATTGGGTGATGTTGATAACATAGAAAATATTTCAGAGTGTTCTGATGAACATGAACAGTGGCTCATACGCCCAGCACGTTGGCCATGCGCCTAGGTGTTGGCCATGCACCCAAGTGTTGGCCATGCACCTAAACAGTGGGCCATGCGTCTAAGTGTTGGCCATGCGCCCACGTGTTAGCCATGCGCCTAAATAGTGGCCCATGCGCCTAAATAGTGGCCCCTGCGCCTAAGTATTGGCCATGCGCCCAAGTGTTGGTCATGCGCGTAAACAGTAGCCCATGCGTCTAAGTGTTGGCCATGCGCCTAAATAGTGCTTGTGCGCCCAAGTGTTGAAACGGCTAAGTGTTGGTGAAGCGCCTGAACAGGGCAGAAGCGCCCAAATAGTGTCCATGCACACAGACTGTTTTGCACTTAGAAATTTTATGCTCATGCGCCTGGAAGTTCCCATGCGCCCAATTTCGACTTGAGGTTTTTTAAGTGGTTCTTAAGGGGTATTATAGGGATATAGGCCTGGTTATGATGTGATGGCTTATGTTTGATGTGTGTTATACATGTATGATGTTGCCTGTATGGTGATGGTGTATGTTTATGATTATGTATATGGTCCTTATTATGTATGTATGTCTTCCCTTGGCTTTGCGTTGAACATTAATGAATGTAATGAAGTATTATGTAACGTAAAGTGGAAGATAATGAAAAGAGTAACGTTAATGAATGAAGGTATGCATAAACATATGAATAAATGAGAAAGTATAGAAAGGCTTGCAAGCACATGTATGAGTTGAGCGACTCTACGTCGCAACAGACTCGAAAGAGGTCCTTGTCACGTATCCCGGTACTGTGTCAGTCTTTGAACATGAGTTGGGGGTTTGGTTTCAGGCCCCGGCACAGTTTTTGTCTTCGGACATGAGTCGAGGGTATTGCATGAGACAGGATGCAAATCGCATACTCCGGTACTGTGTCAGTCTTCGGACATGAGTCCAGGGTTTGTGAGCAGGCCCCGGCATAGTATCAGTCTTCGAACATGAGTCGGGAGTATTGCATATGACAAAAGTGACGGATGATGAGATCCGTGTGGCGTATACCGGTACTGTGTGAGTCTGCGGACATGAGTCAGGGGTTTGTTCATTAGGCCGCGGCACAGTATCATTTTTCGGACATGAGTCGGGGATATTGCATGAGACGAGATAATGAGGTGAGTGACTTTGTGTTGCAACAGACTCGGATAGAGTTCAATCCCTGTGATTGACTCATATGGGATCTTTGTCGTGTATCCCGGTGCTGTGTCAGTCTTCAGACATGAGTCGGGGGTTTGTGAGCAGGCCCCGACACAGCATCAGCTTTCGAGCATGAGTTGGGGATATTGCACGAGACAAGATTCGAGTAATAAAGAGTAATGAGCAAGAGATGAATGAACATAAATGAATTATCGTAATAAAGTACTAAACTGGATCCTTGTTATTCGACCTCAGTAATCCTCGCTGAGTGCCATGAAGAGGGTAAAGTCTGACCGGATCTGGAAAGAGAAGTGAACGATAATGTAATATGTTGAATGAACAAAGTAAATTAATGTAATGAGGAAGATAATAATGATATTATCTGTATGTACGTATGATTCTTGATCATGAACGATGTAAAGTATAGTATGATTTGAATAAAGTAGAGAACGGTTTTAACAAAGAAAAGTATGTTTTATTATAAAACTAAAACTCACTCAGCGTCGCTGACTTTTGTATGCATGATAGTTGGCAGGTACATGTTGATGCTGAGGAGTTGCAGACATGGATGCATAAGCTACTGGGAGCATTTTGAGGTTGGCATTCGTATTTTGACATGTAATTGTATTTTGAGATGAAAACAAATGTTGTAAGGAATGAAATGACATGTTTTTAGTTATTAATGAAAGTTTTAAATTCCGCTACAAAATATACGTACGTTTTAAAATGTTTTAAGTGCAATGAATGACCAACTATGAGGTGCCTGGGAACCGAGCCTTACAAGTTGGTATGAGAGCCAAAGTTTAAGTGAATTGGGTAAATATTTTGAAAAACCTAATCTTAAACTGAGAATGGGATTAAAATGGAAAAGGGATGCGAGTCCTAGTAGCTACATGTCTACAGGTAAAGGTTTTACGTAAACGTTTACAGTAAGTTAATGTTAACCGACATTACGTGCGCATGTTTTGTGGCTTCTGTGCTATTGTGTAGATTTAGATACTGATGTAGTCGGGATAGGAAATGCTTGGGGTATGAAGAGTAAAGTAAGTGGCTAATCACAACTGGCCACTGTAATTAGGGACTTACTATACTTGACATAAACTGAGTTATTACCTTGAATGACCGCTTTAGTGTTTGAATCTTATAGTGCGTTTGAAGATGGTTGGCGGTAGATCTTCGAAAGCTTCATGAGGTGGAGGCAGTGGTGGACGTGGTGCTGAACCACGGGTCACAAGGGGAATGTCTAGGGCTGAAAGAGTAGTCCATGAAGAACCCGAAACCCCTCATCAGGAGGGCGGTGATGAGAATGCTAATCAGAGGGCCTCAATGAGAGAGGCAGTTAGGGAGGAAGTGCATCAGGTCATGCATCAGGAAGTGCATCAGGTCATGTAGAAGAACCTACCATCAAGTCAATGAGAGAGGCAGTCAGGGAGGAAGTGAAACGGTTTTCTTCGATGACGAAGAGGAAGAAGAGGAAGAGCCTGCGCGGTGGCGGCACGAGGCTGTAACTATGGGGCTTCGAACGATGCAAGCCCCCAACTTTTGATGGAAACGGTACTGCTGTTACGGCTCACCGATGGGTGAGAGAGATGGAAGCGGTATTGAATATCCGCGAGTGCCCGGATGATCATTATTAGGACCTGGTATTTGAACGAAATACCTAGTGATTAGGGTGTAAACCAGATCAAATAGTGTGGAATCCTATTTGATTGGCGATCCAATCAGTGAGAACACACGAAGAATCAATCAAGAATTGAAACTAACATTAGAAATCGATTGGGAATCGATCTAATGTGTTCTATGAACTTGGAGAACGAATTGTGAGGCTTCTGGACGGCTAGGGTACGTCTGGAATTGTAATTAATCAAAGCTCTCTCTTTTTCACGAGTTGGGTTGTATTTATAGGTTAGTAATGTTCATTCGTGCGACTGAACCATTTGTATGATTCAGTCGTGCGATTGAACCATCCGGTCGATTCATCCGCATGACTGAGTGTTCAGTCGTGCGACTGAGCCAATCTTATGTTACAATCATACGACTGATCCAGTCTCTTGGTTCAGTCGTGCGACTGAGTCATTCGTATGAAGTTATTCATGTGTTTCCATTCGCATGGGCCTCTCGCATGAGAACTTCATTCTGTTAAGTTTGAATGTATTAATTAATTAATATAACATTATGTGTAACAATTCAAACAACCACAAACCTAATTAACCACTTCAACGTTGACTCATTAATGAAATATTAAACATTATAAATATCAAACAAACAATATCATTTCATTAATCATTCCAAGCATTACCACAGATTAGACAAACAAGATCTATTACATTCATATCATGATCTAAGGACATACATGTATCAACAAACTCCCCCTTGGACCTAGATCTCTCTAATCTCTTCTTTTCTGTATAACATCCTTGTATTTCTTGTACTTCTCCTCTTTTGTGACTCCCGTATGAATCTCAAACGCGAAGCAGAGTCGTATAACATTTTGGAACTGGAGGGCTTGTACAATATCTTGCGTATCATAGAACAGTGGCCATTTGTATAGCGTATAGACATCATTTTCCGACAAGTTTGTAAGCCATATTGGGTCGAATACCCTGATCGTATCCATTTGTCCCTCTTTGCTTAGGACTATGACCGCTTCAGCTGTTCTCCAATCGTAGTACCACCACTTAAAGTGTGGAGTGAAATTCTGTGGCATTTCCCTGAGTGGGATTCTTGACATTGTGCGCGGAGGATTCCACTTCAACAGTATCTTGGCTTGCCAGTAATGGCATCAACCTCAGACCATCTGATATACCTAGTAGGCTGTTGGGGTCTGAAGTTAACCCATTTGGTGTGGTACTCCTTCTTTAGGGCAACCTCAAACCAGCCTGACATCTTCCTCAGGTCAGCATACAGAAGCTGTAGTTTGGCCAGCTGGTTGAGCTTAAACCTGGTAGAGTCTTCAGATCATGTGGGAATGTGAAGTACTCTATGCCATGTTCTCTCTTAACCGCATAAGCATTAAGATCCTCAAAATACGCCCATGCATGTTCCTTCCTGTCACCTTGTGATGTTTCTTGACTCTATAGAGTTTGGTGTAGGAATCTTTCTTTGGTGCAGTACGTTGGGCTCTAACTTCTTCAAAACATGCAGCCCACTCAGCCTTTCGAATGTCAACATCATCATTTGAGGCTTGGGCTATTCCTACTACTTTCTCTGTTTCTTGCTCCATCTTGTTCAACACCTCAAAAGTATCGCTGACAAGGGATTCACCCAGATTGGGGACCACATTACCCTCATTGTCAGCGTACTGAGGGTAATCCTCGGCAGTGACATCTTCGATCTCGACTTCATCAACATCGTTGAGCTCTTCGTCACTAGTCGAATCGCATGTAGGAGCATCTTTCACTATCTCATCTGGATTTGGCTTGAAAAGCTCTGCCAGTTGCTCTTTGATAGGTCATGAATTATTTCCCCATCTTCAGGGGTATAGTTCACTGACCTCCTGACAATCCCTTGTAGATCAAGAATCATTGTTAGCTGAGTCTTGACCTGCTGAAGAGGAGCAACATCAAACTCATCTCTTTGGTAATTTGGATCTGTTTGATTTAAACATTCAACACATAAGTCATTAGTAATTAATCAAACAGAAATGCATTCACTTAATATAAACATTCAATACATCATTTTCAATACTGGATTCAAATACAAAAGTAAATAAATACATAAACATCTAGTCTTTAGTTTTATCCTGTATCATAGTCTCATCACTTGGAGGAGCAGAAGTAGAAGCTGATTGATCTTTTCTGTTCTTTGACCTTTTCTCTTGACCTATAGCAGAGGCCGATGCAGCTACATCCCCTCCTTCTACTTCATCATCATCGTCTTTCTCCTCTGTCCTGTCTTCTTTGGTTTCTTCATTCTCCTCAGTATCACTCTCAACATCCACATCATCATCTTCATCATCATCATCTCTGTCCCCTTCCTTGATCTTCAATAGCTCCTCCTTAGATCCTTTCAGTTTTAACAAGATAGTCTTCTTTGCCTTCTCAACTCCTCTATTTTCTTGCTTGATGTGACACTATGTGCTTGGAGTTGGGCTATCTCGGTGCTCTGAGTAGCCATCTGTTGGGCCTGATCCTCTATAACTCAAGCCTGCTCTGTAATTTGGTGAGATTATGCAGCAGTCAGGTCAGTAACCTGGCGGATCTGGGCTGCCTTTTCTTCATCTGCAGCCAGTAAGCGCATCACCATTCTGTTAAGCGCAGACAGTTGTTCCTCTACCCCAATTGGAGGTAGAGGTGATCCATAAGTATTTGAGGGATGGGCTGAGGGTATTGCTTGGTGTGAAGTGGTGGTGGTGGTGGCTGTAGTAAAGATAGGTCTGTGAAATGATGGAGGTGATGTGGAGTAAAGGATATGGTGGTGGATGGAATCTGTGCTGTTGTGGGAGGTATGGCGGTGGCTGTGGTAGCTGGGGGGATGTGGTGGCTGTGGTGGATGTGGTGGCTGTGGTGGATGTGCTGGCTGTGGTAGTTGTGGTGGATGTGGTGGCTGTGGTGGATGTGGTGGCTGTGGTGGATGTGGTGGATGTGGTGGCTGTGGTGGTGAGGAAGGTCACCCCCGACGCTTCTTCTTCTTCTGACCATGGGATTTAGCCATCCTCTTCCTCCTCGTCCCCGTTGAGGTGGAAGCTCCCCCTACAACCCTGCCTGCGGACCCCGGTGCATAGCTTGGGTCAGTATCAGTCTCTACGGAGTCTTTAGGGTGTTCACCAACCACCCTTAGCCCATGTTCTGTGGGAACAACTTTGCTTCCCACGGTTCGCGTTAGGGGCTCCTCATCCGACTCATCCCCCTCCTCCGCACCATGAACGAAATCCTGATGAAATCCAGCTGACTCGGCTACTTCTCCTGGAAGAACAACATCAGACACAGTGCCTCTAGGTGGAATAGGCATACCGTCTCTAGCATCCCCACTATCATCATCATCTGAGTCATGAGTGGGTAGAGCAATATTCTCCACATCAGAGTCACTATCATCGTGGCGCCACTTTCTCTTTGCTAGCACCATGTAGTCATCCCGGGCAAGATGCCCAAACAACCTCCTGACAGGAGGTTTCACTGCTTCCCCTATACACTTTCATCCTCCCAGGGTAGTATCATCCATCACCTCGAGGACTACCGCATCCTCCTTCTACTTCGGCAGGGAGGAAAGCTTCTGATCTATGATCATCTGCATAAACCTCAGGTATATACAGAATCCTTCCTTCCATTCCCCTCGATGTTCTCCACTAGATAGGTGCAGATCATCTTGGAGAAGCTGAACGGGTGGTTCAGCACCAACGCAACATACGCGTTCTGCATCTGGTCAGATAGCTCATCAAAACCTCCCTTTCTGGAAGCTATGCACTTAAGCAGCATGTCCACAAGATATTTAAACTGGGGACAAAGGTTACTCTTGTTGAGTACCCCAGCATTGATGTCCCAGAGTACTTGGCTCTAAGAAAGCATCCTCTGACTGTGTGAGGGGGTGTAATCGAGTCGGACAATCATTGTCATCCCCCAACTGTAATACGATTCTCAGATCCTCCTCTGATATAGTAATAACCTCTCCAAAGATGGTACTTCTGATGCAATGA
Organism: Flaveria trinervia; assembly: GCA_025506515.1. Classification (NCBI taxonomy): domain Eukaryota; kingdom Viridiplantae; phylum Streptophyta; class Magnoliopsida; order Asterales; family Asteraceae; genus Flaveria; species Flaveria trinervia. The sequence goes on along the minus strand of CM046444.1, from coordinate 57,908,820 downwards.
GGCTCAGATGATCTATCAACTGTAGCGCCTTCCCAGAAGGCTTGCTGAATGGATCGATAAAGAGTACAAGGAGTAGATATGGCATATGCAATCCTCGATCTCAGTAGAAATGTGATGATGCCAGAGAAATCGGAAGCGTCTCTAGATGTCAAGTCTAGATGAGCACATATATTGTGCTTCGTGCTCATAATCCATCGTCTCGCCATCTGTTACACAAAGATAGTAAACATTAGTACCATTGGCTAAGAAATTCATGAAACACTTAAACTTGAAGAAAATCTTTCTGTCATGCAATTAAGATTGTGCGACTGAGTTCAGTCGTGCGATTGAACAATGCGAATGGGGTTCAGTCGTGCGACAGATCCCATGCGTACCACTGAGTGTGCGACTGGGCTCATACGTATGTAACCTCATGCGGTTACACCAGTCGTGCGACTGAACTTCATACGCATGGTTCAGTCGTGCGTTCGCACCCTTCAGTCGTGCGACTAAAGTTCATCACTCTGTCCATTCGCATGATGTACTGACTGTTCAATTCAAATTCAATTTTTCACCATTTTTTAGTTTTAGACATCGTTATCTTGTTCATTTGACTCGCAATACATTCTTATACCACCTAACATCGTTACTTTCGTTTGTTTGAGTCATTTAGTTAAGTTATTTAGTCACATAAGTCTCGGTTCTTTTGCGAGTCCGAATTTACCGATTTTTCTTCAAATTTAAAGTTCTGGGAGTGCTTCTTTACCGTAAATTACCTGTAGAGTCGATGTAGATGGTCAGTAATCAAGAAACGGGGGTTTAGAGATCAAATGAAATTTTTGCAGATTTGTATTAAGTCGTGCGATTCAGGGTTATTTTGAAGGTGGTGAGTCTCTGCGACCGGCTCCCCTCTATTTATACTAACCCTAGATTCAATCGTATGACTGAGCTCATACGCACCTTTTAGTCGTGCGAGTGGGACTCAGTCGTGCGATTGGTTCAGTCGTCCTTCTTCAGTCGTCCACTGGATCTCAGTCCTGCGATTGGTTTAGTCGTCCTTCTTCAGTCGTCCGACTGGATCTCAGTCGTGCGATTGGTTCAGTCGTCCTTTTTCAGTTGTCCGACTGGATCTCAGTCGTGCGACTGACTCACTCATCCGCCCTTAAGCATCCGACTGGGCCAATCGTATGGGCCACTCGGTTGGATGGTCCATATTAATGGTCCATTCGTACGAATGGCTTCCATTCGTATGATTGGTCCATACGTGTGGTCCATTCGTGCGAATAGGTCATACTTATTAAATTTTCTGCCAATTTGAATATTTAACTTTTAAAATCCCTTTAATTGCAGAAATTAACGTTATGAGCATTTGATCATCTCAGACATGATCGTTTTGACTGGAAAACGTTTTGATCACCTCAGACGTGACTGTTTTGAATTTTTTTTAAAAAACGCATGTGGTCATCTCAGACATGACCCTTTTAGTGAGTTGATCCCCTACTGATTTTCTAGATGTAATCCGACAAGAAAACAAACTAAACGACTAACTAAATTAGAAAATTAAACTAAAGAATCAAAATAAGAATTGTTTTTGCTTTTTGTGAGAGATAAGTCCTAAGATGGAAATCTACTAGATTTGTTTCCGGAATAGACAGCTTCAACTTAGATTGACCACACCTGGAGCAAGTCAATTTTGGAATCATACAAGCAAGTCAAATCATTTTGGACTTGTTGTCAAAATCTTTTGATGCTCTATTCTCGGTTTTCATCCAGAGTCGTTAGTAGCTTCTAGGAAATCATATTAGAACTATTAGATTGCCACATTTATTTGAACTTTCAAGAATTGCAGCCACAATGAGTGTCAATATGTTTCTCCTCTTAAATCCATACGCAGATTTTGACACAGACTAGTGATAGATTTAGGTTTAATTATTTCAACTAACATTTGTGGATCCCACACTTATATGGTAATCAACATTCCTTAGGAGCTTTTGAGCGGTTTACGGGTATTTTTACAAGGAGAGACTATCTTAGAGCTTTCAAAGAGAAGCCAGTCCTCAGGCCAGTGCCATCGCACAGCAGAGAGGCGGCAAACAACAATGAATTCTAGAATATCTAGGTTATGCTTATCCTCAGGTCAGTGCCATCGCACAGCAGAGAGGCACACAACCTATCTCCTTGTTAGAGCAGCTTAATTTATTTTCCACCAAATGCACCAACAGCATACGTCATTGCTTGATAGCATTTTCTTTCATTTTTCCGTGCTTTGCTCTATTACGGTCATCCGCACACATTTGTGGCGTTTACATGCTCATTACCCCTTATTGGAATATTGTTGATTGTGTTAACCAGTGATAAGATGGAAGCCCACAGTCAGTTGAACAACTTAGTTTGATCTTGAGATCACGAGTCAGGTCTAATCATCTATTGTGTTGAATCTACCGACATATCAGTTGTGGTCTAGCAACCACTAGGTCTACTCTCATTGTGTTACCTTAGGAGTTACCAGTTTTTCTATCATCTTCCCTTCTATATTGCTTAGACTACACAGACTTATACTTTGAATTTTTGCACCTTTTCTAAATTAAAACTTTAAAGTCCCTCTGACTTGTTCCTGTGTACTATCATATTCCAAAGAGTTTTAATCGGTATCACAGATACGATCTACCTTTCATCAGCTTTCCACTCCTTCTCCTCATTTTTTTTATAATGTTACTTGCTGACTTATTCTCCCCTAAAAATACTAAAATCATAAACTGTTTTAATTATTTTAGGATTTTAATAACCAGCAAATAACATTAGTTTAATTTAATCAAACCAAAATAAAACAAATAAAATAAGAAGAAAAATTTACCTAACCTACATTGGACTAACATGATCATCATCAGGATAACATCACTTTCTCAGCAATATTAAAAACGTGGTATTAATCAGTATAATTTTACCACATCAATTAAGTTCTTTTCAAAACAGTCTCTTATGAAATGGTTTTAATACCGATATGTTTGGTCTTAGGATGTTGGACCGGATTTTTAGTTACTGCAATTGCAGCAAGTTATCAACACAAATAGGAGTAGAGGAGCTTTAAACCAAATTTCGCATTTGCTGTTGAATCCAGATGATTTGTGAACAGCAACTGCAGCAGCAACATATTCGGCTTCACAGGTTGACAATGCAAGCGATGTTGCTTTTGTTAGGATTAGCCCTTGGTTTAATCGATTGAAAAATATAGCAGCGGAATAGCTCAGAATTAGACAAATTCAGACAAGAACATTCGATATAAGGCGATAAAAGAATGTTGTTATAGAGAGAGAAATATCCGACAAAAGGAATATTGCATTAAGATTGTCGGCCTCAAAGGCACGATTACAGGTGAGTCATCCTTCCTATAAAGGAAAGAATGACGTAGGCTGATGTCACTTGAAAGTGACATGTAACCGTTTTTAACTACTGATGTTTAACAACTACTGAAGATGTCAACAACTGACATCTTCTTACAAATGTTCCTAAGTGTTAAACATCTTATTTACAACTACTGAAAAAACAAAAACTACTGATACTACAACAACTGAAGAACAACTTCTTCAGTTGTTTACAAGTACTGAAAAGGAATAAAACTACTGAAAAGTAAACAAACTACTGAAAGGAAAAGAAAACTACTGATGAAGAAAAACCATCACAACAACTGAAGAAGCCCTCTTCAGCTGTTGTCATCAGCTGTTAACATCAGCTGATGTCTTCAGTACTTGAACATCAGACTTTGTCTTTCAGCTGTTGATCTTCAGTCTTTGTCTTCAGTACTTGTTGAAGTCTTCAGACTTTAGATCTTCAGCTGTTGTCTCAGTCTTTGTCTTCAGTACTTCAGAAATACTTCAGCAGTTGTATTCTTCAGACTTTGTAGAACAGCTGATCAGGTCTTCTTCAGCTGTTGTGATGACTTGTGGGACTTAGAGGTTTCTCTGATCAGGCTCATTGGTTCTTTTGGTCCAACAAACTCCCCCTGAACCAATGCAGCCAAAACCTCAAAGTTATTGACGAGTCCCACTTATTTTGGCAGATAGATTGGTCTTTTTATCCTCTTGATCAGATGAGAAGTGACCCTTTTTCAGCACTGGCCTGGGAAGAAGTCTCTGATGATCTGTTTGCATGATATGGTTGGGAGCTCTGTATTGGGACTTGGACACTGAGCTGTTACCCCAACCATGAGATCTACTTCCCGTGTATCAGCCTATATGATTCCCTGGTGTAAGCCCTTAGAAACATGATCTGCTCATCCATTGTCAGCACCTCGGGCACACCATCAAATAATCCTTCTCGGCCATACACTTCAGATATGTACTTGGCCTGTTTTCCATTCTTGAGCTCAACCGTGGTTATTTGTCTATAAGCAAACTCATCTGGATGAGTCCCTTCTAAGAGCAGGTTGAGCTCTTCTTGTTTGAAGTTTTCAAGTCTTTTGTAAACCAATCCCTTCTTTATGATTTTGTTCTCCAACATCTTTTGAGGTGGTTTTTTGGCTTCATAGCTTTCTTGAACTCTTCTACAATTTCCCAGGGGACACTACAAGAACCACAGTGATGTCTTCGTCGACAACCCTCTTCACTTGGCCCTTGTATTTTGAAGGAATTTCTTTCTTGACAATCCGGTGTGCCACCCTAGGATCAGGCCATATCTTACTTTTTCCCTTTGGTATTGAAAGGTATTAGCAAGGGTGTACAATCTTAACACTTCTTTCTTCATGCTAATCATTGAAGAGGATGTGGCATATGCTTTGTCAATGCTTTTCAGCATTTCCTCATCATGTCTTTGCATCTGTTCCTCTTCAATCTTTATCATCACATCATGCATTTGAGAAGCAGGAGTGATGGACATTGGTTTAGCCTTAGGCAAAGTGATAACTGCAGAGAGTGGCAGTCTGTCTTCATCCTCCTCTTCTTCTTCATCAGGCCTCAGTACCTTTCTTTTCTTTTGTCTAGGTACATCACTGGCAGTGGGTTTTGAGGGTAAAGGATTTGGTTTTGTGGGTTGGATGGTTGGTTTAGAGGGTAAAGGGGTTGTTTTAGTGGGTTGTGGAGGTAGTGATTTTGAGGATAGAGGCTTTTCATACTGTTTTAGCATTTTGGCTGTAGGGAGGCTTTGGTAAATTTTGTCAGTTCTTTTCGATTCCAACCCCAGCTTCATTCAATGCCTCAATCACTAAACCTTTGGAGTATGCTTCAGACGAACAAATCTTGGTGGTTATTGCCAAGATGTTGTCCCTGGTCCAGGCCCTATTTCAATCAGAGATCTTCCCAAGTATTTAGCTATAAATCTGATCATTATCTCCAGCCTTTCTCTTTCTAAGGCATCATAGCTAGCCCATCTTGAGTTGATCTCCTCTGTTTCCAACCTTCTGATCTCGGAGTCTAGTTGTTGGATGTCAAAACCTTGCCTATATAACTGTTCAATGATTTTATCCATTGAACGGTTATGGTTGGCATCAGCTTCTTTCACCATATCATTCAGCTCCTTCTCCTTCTCAGACTCTCCTTTCCTCTTTTGATATGTGACATGAAAGTCTTTTTGACTTTCATTCACTTCAGCTCTCTTCTCACTCTCCTTCTCCTTCTCCTCCACACTTATAACAGCCAACTCCTTCTCATTCACCTTCTCTGATTCTTTCTCTTCTCCCCATCGGTCCTCTTCCTTTTTCCTTTAACTGACTGACTCTCCCCTTTTTGGTTGCATTGGGTGCAAGGGTTTGAGCAGTAGAAAGGATTTGGTCACCAACTCCTCCACCAGGGGTTGTATTATTGTAGGAAGCCTCTCATCAATGGCTTTGATCACTATATCTGTGATCATGGGAGTGATGAGAGGTAGGGATTTTTGAAGGTTAGCAACTGATTGATCAGGATGGTTCTGTTCCTGAGAATCAGTGCGAAAGCAGAGGCTGGTGGCTTGGAAGTATGTATTGGCTCAGTGTGTAGGGGACCTTCAGAAGAAGGTGCCATCTGTGGGTGTATTGGGGTGGCAGATGGACTTTCATCCTGAGACATCTTGGCCAGCAGCTCTTTGAGTCTGCTAACCTCATCCTCTAGGATGGTGTTTTGAGCAACTACATCAAAGAAGAAGCTTAGGTCATCATCAGTTGATACTGAATCACCTGACCTCCTGACAGAGTCAGGATGAACATGCCTTGAGTGTAGATCAAGTATAGCATGTGCCCCTTGTTCTTGGTTCTGGGGACTTCCAGCCTCAGGACTATGTCCTTCATCAGCTGTTGCCGCTGGTGAGGTCTTAGAGATGTTACCAACTGCACCCTGGTCATTTGCTGAGTCAGAGGCAGTGGCAGCCTCACCAGAATTCGCAGATGTCTACACTAGAAGATGGAACATGATAACCCCTGTGCTGTGGGTTGACAGAAGCATTGTGATCCTCCCCCTCAGGTGTTGAGGTTATCCCAGTAGTGATTGGTGTCTGGGGGGGGTGAGGAATGCAACTGCGTCAGCACTTTTGCAACAATAATTGTAGGGCTTTGAGGGGCGGTTGCATCAGGAGAGGGTGTGGAAGCAGTGTGCACCCGGGACAAGTGGTGCTCTTCAATGGTAATCCCCTCAAGTGAGGGATCCAGCAGTGTGGCTTCCCTTTGAGTGGTTGCATCAGGTTCCTTTTGAGAGGAAACCTGAGCGGCTTCGGTTGGTGGAGTCATAGTCTCTACTGGGGGGTTATTCCAGTAGAGATAACCTGCTTTGGTGCAGCAGGGCATCCTCAGGGGACTCAACTCCCTGAGTAGCCTTCTTAGGCTTCTTCTTTGTGGGTTTGGAGGGGACTTTGGATGTGGAAGTGGAGGCTGTGGGTTCCAGCTGCGTGGGTTTGCGCAGCTTGGCAGCCTGTTTAAGCGTTTGGTCAGTGTTGTGTCGGGAGTATACCTCCGGCAATACAGCCAAAGCAGGGACTCCCAGACCAACTAGTCCCTCAGCATGAAGCTGATTCTCTATTATGGCCATTATAAACCGAGGATATAGTATCCAACGGTTAGAAAGTGGTTTTGTGGCCATATCCTTGATTTCAAGAAAAATTATTTCAGAAAAGTTTAGTGGTTCTTGTTCAAGGATAGAGAACAGTACCTGTTGCCATCTGGAAGACAGTTGATCCCAAGAAGAAGTCTTCGGGGCCAGGCAAACATTTACCATATGAAATATCAAGCGTCAGCTCTGGAAAATGTTTCTTCAGAATGGTCGAAGCACTAAGATCGCCTTGATATCCATGTTGTTGCATGAGCGATCAAGTGGATGGACGAATGGATAGATTCTCCATTAACAGTTGCATTCGTCCAAAACTGATGTAGCGAATCGGCATAAATGATTGGATTTAGGAGGAAGGCCGTTTTCAGTGGTGATGGACCATAAGATCTATAGCATTATCGAATTTGGTCCAGAAGGGCGATTTAGTAGGTACGCGACACAGTTGTGTCGAGGCTTGAGTTGCATGGTCGCCATTAATGAAGGTGAAAGGTTTTCAGAGCTTTTGAAATTTTAGGTCGTGAAAGAATGAAAACTCTGAAAGAGGGATCAGATATATAGGGTACGGGTTATGAAACGACTGAAGGTTTTGGTGTTAGTCATCAGTATTTGAAACAACTGATGACGTGGTATTAACTTTCAGAGGTTTGAAACGACTGATGGTATTGGTGTGGTCAGCAGTTATAAAACAACTGAAGACATGGTTTTACAATCAGACGTTGAAACAACTGAAGTCTCTGATTTAGGCATCAGTAGTTTTAAAAACTACTGAAGACAAGTTGGACTTCAGATGTTGAAACAACTGAGGACTTGGTATTAGTCATCAGTAGTTGTGAAACTACTGAAGACCGTGGTTTTGCCATCAGTTGTTGTAAACAACTGAAGACTTGGTGTTAGTCATCAGTAGTTGTGAAACTACTGAAGACATGGTATTGCTTCAGTTGTTTATGAAGAAACAGCAGTTGTGAACTACTGAAGAGAGAGTACTCATCAGTAGTTGTCGTCAATTCATAGCCTTTCAGCTGTTTCATACTGTCCTCAACACTTACTCATCAGCCTTTTTGCTGTTTTCAGTTGTTTCATAGGACATCAGTACTTATCTGTTTCTACTGATTTCAGTAGTTGTAACTACATCAGTAGTTTAGAACAGAAAAGTACAGTACTTAAAGCATTTAGCCTTCAGTAGTTATAAAAACTACTGAGGGTAAAATAACTCATCAGTACTTATATGTGACATGGTTACCAATGATCATCAGTAATACTGAGATCATCAGTAGTTGTCACTTATTCTAGCTGCAGCATACCAAGCCTTAACACCAGGTTGTGGAAAGTTGAACTATCCAAAGGCTTAGTAAAAATGTCTGCAAGCTCATCAGCACTAGGCACAAACATAGGATTAATTAGACCCTTTTCAAAACAATCTCTTATAAAATGATGTCTAATTTCTATATGTTTGGTCCTAGAGTGCTGGACTGGATTTTTGACAATGCAAAGAGCTGAAGCACTATCCATTAATAATGGAGTCTTAGTCTCTGTAATGCCATAATCCAAAAGTTGATTCTGAAGCCAGAGTACTTGGGATGTACAACTTGCAGCAGCAATGTACTCGGCTTCAGCAGTGGATGTAGCAACAGATGTTTGTTTCTTACTCTGCCAAGAAATCAAACAGTTGCCTAGGAAATGACATCCACCAGAAGTTGATTTCCTGGTCAACTTACACCCTGCATAGTCACTATCAGAGAAAGCAACTAATTTGCAAGAATGTCCAGTGGAATACCATAAGCCTAGAGATTGTGTACCTTGCAGATATCTAAAGATCCTCTTGACTGCAATCAGATGAGACTCCTTAGGTGCAGCCTGAAATCTAGCACAAACACATGTAGCAAACATAATATCTGGTCTAGAAGCTGTTAAATACATCAAGGAACCAATCATACATCTGTAAAGGTTTCATCAACACCTTTACCTTTCTGATCAACATCCAATTGTGTGGTGTTGCACATGGGAGTAGAACAGGGTTTACAGTTTTGTAAATCAAACTTATTCAAAAGATCTTTTTGTGTATTTAGACTGATGAATGAAAATTCCATCAGCTTTTTGTTTGATTTGCAAACCTAGAAAGAACTGTAATTCTCCCATTGCACTCATTTCAAACTTCTGTTGCATTAAGTTTTGGAAATCCACACACAATTGGGGATCAGAGGATGCAAATATAATATCATCAACATAAATTTGAACAAGTAGCTTATGCTGATCCACCTTCTTAATAAATAAAGTTTTATCTATGGAGCCTCTAGTGAAATTATTCTGTAGAAGAAAGTTTGATAAGGTCTCATACCAGGCTCTAGGTGCTTGTTTCAACCCATAAAGAGCTTTATCAAGCTTATATACCCATTCTGGGTGCTTATTATCCTCAAAGCCTGGTGGTTGACACACATAAACTTCTTCTTTATGTTACCATATAGAAAAGCACTTTTGACATCCATTTGAAAAACTTTAAGATTGTGGAGTGCAGCATAGGCTAAAAACAATCTAATTGCCTCCAGTCTGGCTACAGGGGCAAAGGTTTCATCATAATCAATACCTTCTTCTTGTGCAAACCCCTGCACAACCAGTCTGGCCTTGTTCTTAACAATTAGCCCATTTTCATCAGTTTTATTCCTAAACACCCATTTAGTGCCTATTGCACACTTACCTGGGGGTAGAGGAACAAGCTCCCACACTTGCTGTTTCTTGAACTGAAGAAGCTCAAGCTGCATGGCTTCAACCCATCCATTGTCTCTCAAAGCTACATGATAGTTCTTTGGCTCTAGCTGACTGATGAAGAGAGCATAGAAGCAGAAATTGGACAACTGGCTTCTGGTTGAAACACCAGCATGATATCACCAAGGATTTGAGACATTGGGTGATTTTTCAGCTCTTGGTAAACAATCAAATCTGTGCAAGTGTTTGTAGGACCTTCAGCAGCAGCAGATGTTGATGCAGATTCTTGAAACCATGAAGATGGTGGCAACTCAAATGAAGTTGAGGATGCAGAAATCTCATCAGCATTTGTTGTGGATGGTGCTGCTGGAGCTACAGGCATCAGGTTTAGAGGACTCAGGCAGTTGGTCACTAAACCTGAAGAGGTGATTACTACTATCATCATCATCTTCAGCAGTAACACCAGGTGGTGAACTGTTGACAGGAGCAACAGCAGGAGATTGATAAGGAACATATTGCAGTATGTCCAAATCAAAGAGCTCCACAGGGCTTTGTGGAATCTTGTCCTTTGGAGATTCATTGAACTTGACATGTAGAGTCTCTTCAACCATCTTTGTTCTGCAGTTGAAGACTCTGTATGCCTTGCAAGTTGATGAATAACCAACAAAGTACCCTGCATCCACCTTAGGATCAAATTTCTGGAGCTGATCCTTTGTGTTGAGAATGAAACAGGGACACCCAAATGCTCTAAAGAATGAAATGAGAGGGGCCAAATGATGTAGAACTTCATATGGAGTCTTCATCAACCTCTGATTTATTAGCACTCTATTCTGCACATAGCATGCTGTGTTGACAGCTTCAGCCCAAAAGGTCAATGGCAGTCCAGAATCAGCCAACATAGACCTTGCAGCTTCAATGAGGGTCCTGTTCTTTCTCTCCACAACTCCATTCTGTTCAGGAGTTCTTGGAATACTAAACTGCCTCTTTATTCCCTTGGAAAGGTAGAACTCATCAAGTGTATTGTTCCTGAATTCTGTTCCATTGTCACTTCTAATACACTTGACTGAGAGGGAATACTGCTTCTCAGCATACAACACAAAGTTTATGATCTTCTGTGCAGCTTCATCCTTTGAATGTAGAAAGAAAGTCCATACAAATCTGGAGTAATCATCCACAATTACCAGACAGTATTTCTTCTTTGCCATGCTCATCACTCTCACAGGACCAAAGAGATCCATGTGAAGAAGTTGTAAGCAGGCAGTGGACTTTGGTTCTTCAATAGGTGGAATGAAACCTTGTGCTGTTTTCCTTTCAAACAAGCAGTGCAGTTGTTTTCACACTTGAACTCCTTCATAGGCATTCCCCTTACTAAACTATGGTGTATCAGCTGATTCATGTTCTTGAAGTTAACATGTCCCAGCCTTCTATGCCATAGATTAGATTCTTGAGGAGAGGCCTTGGAAAATAGGCAAGGATGGCCTTTGAGATCTTTTTCTTGGAAAGATCTAAGGCATACACTCTTCCTGTCCTGTTGGCCTTCAGGAGAGTGTGAGCATCCAATACCTTGTCAATCAAACTCAGAACTTTGGATGACAGAATCCTGCAGTTCTGGCTTGTGAAAAGGGCAACATGGCCTTTGTCACACATTTGACTGACACTCAAGAGGTTATACTTGAGATTTTCCACATGGTTGACATCATCAAACCTTATTTCCCCATTGGAAACAAAGCCCTTCCCGATGATGTAACCTCTTGCATCATTGCCAAAGGAAACAAAACCCTTCCTTCCTGGAGAGTAGTCATTAAGAAGTGAGTTGTTCCCAGTCATATGCATAGATCCCCCACTGTCTACATACCAGATGCTACTTTGGCATGTTGAAGAAACCTGCATAAATAAACAATCAGTTAGTTTTGGAGACCCAAACCTTTTTGTTTTGGGCCTGGTCTCATCAATAGATGGTAAACTAACAGGTTTATTGGGCACAATAGCTTGAGGTGAAGGAGATGGTGTAGAAGAGGAATCCTTTGGCTTGGATCTCCTTTTCTGGGGTTTCAACACAGGGCCATCAAGTTGGTTAACTCTTCCCAACAGATGTTGAACCATCATTACCAGCTGTGTCTGATTCTGGGAAAGAGCTTTCAGCTCTTCAGACACATTGGTATTGGTGTTTGATGATGAGTTCTTGTGTTGCACCATCTTCTTTTGAGCAACCTCAGCTATTGCCTGTTGCACTCCTTCCCTTTTAGATTTCTTTTTGACATAGGAGTAACAGGATTTGATGCTGCTGGTACAAACTTGGACTCAAACTCAGTTTTCATTTTAGCCAAGTTTTCTTTAATTTTCTCCTTTTGTTTGAGTTTGGATCCCTTTTTGTACCAACAATCATCTGTGAGATGATTGAATAGACCACATATTTCACATGGTTTCTTCTTCATCTTCTGTTGATCATCAACTGAAGAAGATGAAACTACTGAAGACTTGCTCTTCAGCAGTTTAGAAGCACTTTTTGCCTTCTTGTCAACTTCCTTAGTAGGCTTCAAATCCTTCCTACTGACAGTTTTCTTCTCTTTAGTGCTGTCAGTTATTGGGATTTGAACTCCAGATGTTATCCCCTGCTCTCCAGTACCTCAGTACTTCTAGGGATAACACTTGGTTGATCAACTCATTGATCATGTGAGTGTCAGCAGTTGAACCATCAATATCAGCTGATAGGTTCACAGAGGGATTACTACTGACTTCAACTACTGATGGTTTTTATCAAGTAGTGAATCACATGATGAGGTGGATTGGTCATTACTTTCTCCATCAGATTCTACTCCTGCTCTTGAAGCAAAATCTGTAGGAGGAGCAGTGTGATTATAACCAATTCCAAACTTCACATTGGAAGCTGTTTGCTTACTAAGAAGCATTTCAAAGCCCTTGCAAGATTGTACCCATCGATCACACTCTACTTGGGTGACAGCAAGAGTATCTTTGAGGTCTTTGTACTTCTCTAAGAGTACATCCTCCCTAGCCTTATCATCAGAGATTTGGCATTTTAATTTATAAATCTCATCAGTTTTCTCTTTCAGCACAGACTCAAACTCAGCTTTATTTTTGGAAATTTTTTGTTCTAGCTCTACATTTTTATTGATTAAAGCCACATTTGCTTCTCTAATAGAGGCAAATGCTGCTATGCAAGTTTCAGAACATAATTGGCCTTAGCCTCAGAGGATACCTGTGATACCTGTGTTGAAGAGGTACTTGAGGATGATCCATCAGAGGATTCCAAAGCCATGAGAGCTAGATTTCCAAAAGGATGCTCACCACCATGTTGACCAGCACCTGAGAACAGTTGTTCATTACCAGACACATCATCTGGTAAGCTGCTCCAGTCAACAACTCCTGGTGTGAAGAAGCTGTGTTGTTGAAGTTGATTAGGTTGATGAGATTGGGATGGTTGAGGCTCAGGGAGTGCATGTGGTTGCTGAGCAGTGGTGCTTGAACCTGGCCTGGTTGTGGCATGTAATAGCAGGGGTATGGATATGGCATTGGCCCCTGTGGAACAAAATATGCAGGAGATTGTGGTTGATGATGATAACCAGAATTGACAGGTTGTTGCCCTCTGTTTTGTTGACTATTGCCAGGGAAAGTCACAAAAGGTGCAGGAGAGTTAGATCCAGATGATCTACATTCTCTTGCAAAGTGTCCAAGCCTGTGGCATTTATGGCACTTCAACTTACTCTTGTCAAAACCAACTTTGGTTTTGCCAGAGAGTCCTGGGAATTTCCTTCCAGTTCTTTTGTAGAACTTCTGACTGATATTTATCAAGGCCATTTGGCTCAAAATATCCATCTCTTCTAAGTCATCATCAGCAATCCCCTTGAGATCATCCATGATGAAACATAGATTGTCACTATTACTACCAGCAGAATAACTATCAACACTCACAAAGGCAGGCTCAGAAGTGTTTGTAGAGAAATCAATATGCTCATCATACTGGCTTTCAGATGACGCATATTCTGACTCTTGATGTCCAATCAGGGCAGTGTTCCCTTGGACAAAATCCTCAGTAAGCTTGCCAGATGAAACCAATTTCCTTTTCTGCTCTATCTCTCTCTCGAATGTAAGCAGTTTCCCATGAAGTTGGGTGAGAGATAGGCGATCAACATCAGCATTTGAGCGTAGAACAATGGTATATGTGTTCCATCTCTCAGGCAGTGATCTTAGGAATCTATGGTTCATCTGACTCCTGGTATATTCATGTTTAACCATTTTCAATTCAGAGATTAAACATGAAAACCGCTCAAATTGTTGAGTCAGAGTCTCACCCTTTCTATGAGAGAAAGTCTCATATTGTTGGGCGAGGATTTCCCTGTTGTTTGCTAAAACCTCATCAGTACCACCAAATTGTTCTTTGATGGCATTCCAGAGGTCATGAGCAGACTCACAATGCAGAAGCCCAGAGTAAATCTCATTAGGAATAGCCATAGCCAAAATTCCATGGGCTTTTGCATCGATTTCAAACAACTTCTTGTCCTCATCGGAGTATTGCTCCTTCTTCTTTGGAACCAACTGGTTTGTTTCCGGATCATTCACCATTGGCTTATGTGGTCCATGTACCACAGATGTCCAACAACCTGAGCTATTGACAGACAGTGATGGAGCAATCTTCTTTGCCAAATGTTATACTCATTCCTCACCAAGATCGGAGGCTTGGTAGAGGATCCAGTATTGAAAGGATCATTCGAAGAAGTAGTCATTGTGGAAATTCAGACAGATTCAAGTAAAATCACAATAATTTTAGCTCAGAACCACACAAAACCTCAAATAAAACGGCCAGAAGCGATACACTCTCAATCTCTATAACAGATCCTTGCGAATTTGCTAATTCGATCAAACTTAGAGCGATTGAACAGTTTCAATGATCAATTGTTAGATCGATCAATGATTAACCTGCTCTGATACCATTTGTTAGGATCTCAGCCCTTGGTTTAATCGATTGAACAAATATAGCAGCGGAATAGCTCAGAATTAGACAAATTCAAACAAGAACATTCGATATAAGGCGATAAAAGAATGTTGTTATAGAGAGAGAAATATCCGACAAAAGGAATATTGCATTAAGATTGTCGGCCTCAAGGCACGATTACAGGTGAGTCATCCTTCCTTATAAAGGAAAGAATGACGTAGGCTGATGTCACTTGAAAGTGACATGTAACCGTTTTATAACTACTGATGTTTAACAACTACTGAAGATGTCAACAACTGACATCTTCTTACAAATGTTCCTAAGTGTTAAACATCTTATTTACAACTACTGAAAAAACAAAAACTACTGATACTACAACAACTGAAGAACAACCTCTTCAGTTGTTTACAAGTACTGAAAAGGAATAAAACTACTAAAAGTAAACAAACTACTGAAAGGAAAAGAAAACTACTGATGAAGAAAAACCATCACAACAACTGAAGAAGCCCTCTTCAGCTGTTGTCATCAGCTGTTAACATCAGCTGATGTCTTCAGTACTTGAACATCAGACTTTGTCTTTCAGCTGTTGATCTTCAGTCTTTGTCTTCAGTACTTGTTGAAGTCTTCAGACTTTAGATCTTCAGCTGTTGTCTCAGTCTTTGTCTTCAGTACTTCAGAAATACTTCAGCAGTTGTATTCTTCAGACTTTGTAGAACAGCTGATCAGGTCTTCTTCAGCTGTTGTGATGTCTGTGGGACTTAGAGGTTTCTCTGATCAGGCTCATTGGTTCTTTTGGTCCAACACTTCTTACCTGCCACGTAACTATTCTTCTCCAAAGAATTGACACCTTGCGGATGTGGACTTGTAGTTCATCTTGCAGCCTTGTAATCTGAGTCACTATACCAGTGAGCTCAAAGTCATCATCATGAGATACCACAAACCAAGTGTGGGTGTACCCTCAAATAACGAAAAATCCTTTTGACCCCGATGGATTGTTGACCTTATCAAACTTAACTTTTGATTCCCCACTTCTCCCTAGGCTGCGATATAGCCACCCTTGTTTCCAGCAAACGAACATGCCCTCCTTTTATTTTCTTGACGTTTGATAAAAAATAGCATGTTTCCTGTCATGTGCCTGGATGCTCCGCTGTCTATTATCCACGTGTTAGTTTCAGCACTTTATCGAACACCCTGCACATACAATATGAATTAGTTTGGGTTAGGAACCCAAGCCTTTCTGGCTTGGGTTTCCCAGAGGCATCACACATCATAAATTCTACCCATTGACCCTTAGAGATGAGGTAGCTCAGTTCCTTCTTGTCATTATTATCAGACACAGAGATGTCTTCTCCTTCTAATCCAGATTTGTGCAATGCCTGTTTGTGATAAACAGTCGACTGTTACAGTTTGAATTTTAGGTTCACTAGTTCTTCTAGGTGGAGTCAGAGAAATCCTCTTAAAAGACCTAGGCTTTGAAACCTGAAGTTTAATCTTCTTCCTAGTGTCTGATAGAAGTGACAATAGGAAGCAATGTGTCCATATTCACCACAGTTGTAGCACGACCTACTATCAACTTTATGATTAAACTTTCTTGTGGAGAAGTGTGTGACACTCTAGTAACATAACTCACTCTAGGTTTTGACTCTGGTTCTTTGGTTGTTTTTCTGGTTTAACAAAGTTAACTGTTTTAACCTGTTTAACATCCTTTTCTTTTTGGTTAATAGTTTTTGACTTGAAGTATGTGAAAGATTAACCTTAGATGTCCTTTTAGGTTCTGATTTGACTCTGTTTGATCCTGACTTTAAGTTAACCTTTTCAAATTCCTTTTCCAGATTAACACAAGACAATTTATCCTTTGCCTTTGAAGTGGCCTCCTTTTGTTTGTTTCCACAGTCAATAGATGAACATAAGGAATCTGGATCACTAACAAGGGAGTAGACACCATGATCCTTGACGGGATTACTATTTATTGGTCTAGTCTTAGTGTTCATCAAAGTCTCAGGTGGTGGTGGAACCACTTTATAACCCAATCCTCCCCATTGTTCCTTTCTCTCACTAAGTATTGGACTATGTGTGAAGAACTAGTCCAACTGTGCAGTTTTTGTTTTAATGAATTTACTTCTACTTCTAGAACTGCCTTTTGCTTTTAGTGTCTTCTAGGGAGTTTAGATAATACCTAATGTCATTAGCTTAGTTAAAGGCAACTACTTCGGTTTCCCTAAGCTGTTTAGTCAAAAGGTCTATCTTTTCTTTATAACTATGCTCATTTTGTTTTAATACCCTATTAGCCCCAGTGCACAGTTGCAAATCTTTTACTAAGTTATCATTACGATCTAATAACCTAGCAAAATTTTCATCTATGCTATTCCTAAAAGTATCACAATCAGAACAAGAATGATTATCAAACATTGGTCAGTAGTACTTACCTGAGTTGGTTCAGAAGAGTTAGCCATCAACGCAGCATCAGATGTCTCTAGTTCTGGTGATTCTGTCTTTTCTGTCTCTGACGTGGTAGTCTCCTCTTTAGGCTTATAACTGACCTCGGTTGCAGTTGCTTCTTCACTATGTGACATCGCTATCTCAACTGCTAGATCTCCTTCACTAGCGGAATCACTATTAATATCTTCTACACTTGCAATGTTTGATTCCCCTGGTGAGACAAACCTAAAGCTCCAATCCTGTCCTTCATCATCATGAGCATTCATGGCTTTTGGATCCTTGCTTGATGAAGTACAACTCGTAGCTTGCTTGTCTTGACGAGTGAAGGACGAGAACGGGTTCCCGTTACCCGTCTTCTTAGGCTTGACACATTCTCTTTTGAAGTGCCCCTTCTCTCCACAGTTGAAGTAGGTCACTTTTCTCTTGTCAAAGCCAAATGTGGTATCCTTAGTAGCTACCAAGTTCGGTCCGGTTTGTTTTACAAACTTGTTTGCCCTTCGGACAGCACTAGCTAAGGCCCACATTATGTCCATCCTCTCAAGCTCCATTTCGTCCACCTGCTCGTAGTCCTCATCTGCAGATGGCAGTTCCAATCTTCCCAGCAACAAGTTCATCATAAGAATGGACCATTGCAGCCAAAAGATCCATGTGTTCTCGATCTACTTCCACAGTCACATTTCCGAGATTCTCGGTCTTCAGTTTAGTAGCACTTGTTTCAGATCCAATATAGTGGGTACAAGAGAGTCCCGACGTGTCTGATCCTGAAGGAGACACATGTGAAGGACCCGATGAGCTAGACACAAATGCAGTCTGGAGAGATGCTCCAGATGTCTTAGCTTGAGACGTGGCGTTGTACAAAGCTGGATTTTGATTGTACGAAGACTTCTGAGCTCTGTACTTCATCCTAAGTGACTCTTCTCGCAACTTAAGAATGAATTCATTAATATCCAGTTTTGCCAGCATTCCATTCTGTCAAAGGTTAGACACGAATGAGGGCCACTTTTCAAGCAATCCGTCTGCAAAGTTAGTAACTTTCTCTTCCATGGTAGTTGCCACCCCATGTGTTTGCAGTTCACTCATCAGATGGTAAAATCTATCTATAACGTCGTCTAAACTCTCGTTTCCCATCGATGAGAAGTTATCGAATTCCTTCTTTAACTCCTTAGCTTTGATTGCCTTCAATGAAGCATTCCCGTCATACCTCTTTTCTAGCTCATCCCAAAGTTTCTTGGACTGCTTATTCTCTGAGTACTGGTGGAATATGTCTTTAGGAATAGACTGTGTAATCAATGCATAAACTCTTTTCTCTGCATTGTATTTAACTTTCTGCACATTCGTCATCCCTCCTAATGTTAGTTTAACTCCATCAGCTCCCACCGGCGTACTATATCCAATCTCGATGGCTTCCCACAGATTCGGATCCACTCCATTGAGGTAGATCTCAAAACGTTGTTTCCAGTGGGGAAACTCATCTAACGTTAAGAGCTTTGGTGGTTTATTATGATTACCCACCTCACTCTCAAACAACAGCAGGTTCTGTATCCTAGAATCCTTTCCAGCAGTAAAGGCTGACATTTGATCTTTCATGGCGAATAACTTTAAGTCTAATAAAACAAACTGTCAATGGTGCGACTGAAGGATGCGAATGGTCTAGTCGTGCGTATGAACTCTAGGACTGGTTCAATCCTGCGGCTGAACTAAGCGATTAGCTCAGTCGTGCGAATGAATCTGATGCGTATGAGCAATGCGAATGTACGGTTCAGTCGTACGAAAGGAGATACCACTTGTTAGGACCTGGTATTTGAATGAAATACCTAGTGATTAGCGTGTAAACCAGATCAAATAGTGCGGAATCCTATTTGATTGGCGATCCAATCAGTGAGAACACACGAAGAATCAATCAAGAATTGAAACTAACGTTTGAAATCGATTGGGAATCGATCTAATGTGTTCCATGAACTTGGAGAACGAATTGTGAGGCTTCTGGACGGCTAGGGTACGTCTGGAATCGTAATTAATCAAAGCTCTCTCTTTTTCACGAGTTGGGTTGTATTTATAGGTTAGTATTGTTCATTCGTGCGACTGAACCATTTGTATGGTTCAGTTGTGCGATTGAACCATGCGGTTGATTCATCCGCACGACTGAGTGTTTAGTCGTGCGACTGAGCCAATCTTATGTTACAATCATACGACTGAACCAGTCTCCTGGTTCAGTCGTGCGACTGAGTCATTCGTATGAAGTTATTCATGCGTATGTTCCATTCGCATGGGCCACTCGCATGAGAACTTCATTCTGTTAAGTTTGAATGTATTAATTATTTAATATAACATTATGTGTAACAATTCAAACAACCACAAACCTAATTAACCAATTCAACGTCGACTCATTAATGAAATATTAAACATTATAAATATCAAAGAAACAATATTATTTCATTAATCATTCCAAGCATTACCTCAGAATCAGACAAACAAGATCTATTACATTCATATCATGATCTAGGGACATGCATGTATCAACAATCGTAAAGTAAAGTTTGCTGCCCATTCTTCTGTGGACTCGGCTCTGTGCTGGTGGGACAATATAGTCCAAGCCAAGGGTAGCAGAGCTATTAGGAGGATGAGATGGCCGGAGTTGAAGAGGCTGGTGATTGAGGAGTTCTATCCTCATCGTGAGATGGACAAGGTTGAAAGAGAGTTCTTGTAGCTGGAGGTAGGAATGATGACACATGAGCAATATACTGCTAAATTCAACGAGATGGCATGTCTGGTGTCGGATCAGGTGACACCTCTTTCACGAAAGATAAAGAGTTATATTCAGGGCTTACCGGTGGACATCCGTAGGCACATGATCGCTGCCCGACCAAGCACGTTTAGGTCGACCGTTGACCTGGTGGGAAGGTTGTACGCCGAGCAGGGGGGTGATGGCGAGGACAGACGAAGGGGAGGAGCGAGCTTATGTTAAGAAAGGGAAAGGAAGGTGAGCCAATGATGGTGGATTTGTGTATGGAGGTACAGCGTCGAGGGACGATGATCGAAAGAGAATAGAAAGAAAATGAGAGATATACAACAAGTGTGGCAGAGGCCATGAGGGGGAGTGCAAGTGGGGACTGAATGTTTGTTTTCAGTGTGGAAAGGAGGGCCATAGAGCGAGGGACTGTCAAGTGGCTAAATGCTACGACTGTGGCAAGACAGGACACATGAGCAGAGACTGCAAGAAGTTGAGGGTAGGAAGCTCTAGTACGAGGAAGGAGAACAGAGGGTGAAGGCTAGAGCCTTTGCAATGACCCGGAGGAGGCTAGGTCAGACTCCAGGGTAACGTCAGGTACGTTCTTGCAAGTTTAGATTTATGCATCTATGCTTTAATTGTGACGCTAGTAGTAGTTTTGTTGCCGCTGTTTTCTGTGATGTTGCATGTTAGGGGTAGGAAGATCGATGAGCCCTTCGATGTAAGAATTTTTATTAGTAAGTCTACCAGGGAACCTAATACCCTAGAGGATTGAGCGATAGAATTGAGAGAGCGTGCTTGTTCCTGCTAGGCTGTTCAAGACAGACATAGGTAGGTAGACATGCATCTCTGGGTGAGTTGATCAGTAATCTATGACTCAAACCCGAAGTGTTGCAAGAAGATGGATTGCTCAACCATGCACAACCAAGAGTTCGGTGACGACCTACGACAATGAAGTATATGGAAGGCTTCGACCAGGAAAGCGGATTGCTTGGTTTGGAATCGAGTAAAGCTAATATTAAAGTGTAGAGAGTCATTCCCAGTTGTTGCTCAGGTAGGATAAGTGACACATCGACTGGAGCTACCCGATGAGTTAAGTGGAATCCATCTGAAGTTCCATGCATCTCGTCTAAGAAAGAGCTCAACCGATGAGGACATGACCATGCTACTAGAGAACACTGAGATGGACAAAGTATCCAACCACGAGAAGCAACTGGTAACCATTACTAATAAGAATAAGAGAATAGGCTAAGGAGGATGATGGTTTCACTTGTCCGGGTGTAGTGAAGCCTAAAGGGATCTATGTTTAAATGCAAGATCAAAGAAGAAGTGAGACAGTGCTACCCGTAACTGTTCGAGAAGCAACAAGTTTCAAGGATGAAACCTCTTTAAGAGGGGTAGACTTGTAACACCCTGAATATCTATTCAAACGGAAGGAAAAGAAAAGTAAATGGAAAGAATACAAATTGTGCACAAGTGGATAGGGATAAAGTGTACAAAATACAAAACCTTATTATTTCAAGGATTTGAGGGGCATGGTCGCCCATATCAAAGAAGAAAGCTGCTTTTGCTGTTGGAGGAATAATGAAGAGAGAGAGCCCTGGTTCAAGAGAGAGAAAGTGGATGGAGTAGCTTCAAAGGTAAGTCTTCTCTTATTTGAGCTCGGTTTCAGCTAGGTTTCGAGTTCTTGACCGAAGTTCTAGATGTTTAGTGTTTGTTTTCAGGATTCAAGAGCTGAATCAAAGGTGGGTCTCGAACTTGAAGTGTGTTGCTCAAAGGCTCCTCAAGGTGACTTTCTAGAACTCGTATTTTACTGATTTTCAACTTGTTTGGGGCTATTATGCATGCTAAGTAAACATTTTGAAAGAGACCGTGGGTTTATAGCTCTATGTTCGAAATGATGTATGTATGTATGTTATAGTGTTGATTATGGGTTAGGGATGATGTTTAGCATGCTTAGATGGCCTTAGTATGTTAGATCCGTGCTGGGTATGATTAGAATGATAATCGGGTGATGTTGATAACATAGAAAATATTTCAGAGTGCTTTGATGAACATGAACAGTGGCTCATACCCCCAGCATGTTGACCATGCACCTAAGTGTGGCCATGCGCCCAAGTGTTGGCCATGCGCCTAAACAGTGGCCCATGCGCCTAAGTGTTAGCCATGCGCCAAAGTGTTGGTCATGCGCCTAAACAGTGGCCCATGCGTGTAAGTGTTGGCCATGCGCCCAAGTGTTGGACATGCGCCCAAGTGTTGGACATGCGCCTAATAGTGCCCATGCACCTAAGTGTTGAAACGGCTAAGTGTTGGTGAAGCGCCTGAACAGGGCAGAAGTGCCCAAATAGTGTCCATGCGCCCATACTGTTTTGCACTTAGAATTTTTATGCTCATGCGCCTGGAAGTTCCCATGCATCCAATTTGGACTTGAGGTTTTTTAAGTGGTTCTTAAGGGGTATTATAGGGACATAGTCCTGGTTATGATGTGATGGCTTATGTTTGATGTGTGTTATACATGTATGATGTTGCCTGCATGGTGATGGTGTATGTTTATGATTATGTATATGTTCCTTATTATGTATGTATGTCTTCCCTTGGCTCTGCGTTGAACGTTAATGAATGTAATGAAGTATTACGTAACATAAAGTGGAAGATAATGACAAGACGAGCGTTAATGAATGAATGCATGCATGAATAAATGAATAAAAGAGAAGTATTGAAAGGCTTACAAGCACATGTATGAGGTGACCGACTCTATGTTGCAACAGACTCGAAAGATGTCCTTTGGCATATCCCGGGACTGTGTCAGTATTCGGACATGAGTCGGGGGTTTGGTTTCAGGCCCCGGCACAGTATCACTCTTAGGACATGAGTCGGGGGTATTGCATGAGACAGGATGCATATCGCGTACTCCGGTACTGTGTCAGTCTTCAGACATGAGTCAGCGGTTTGTGAGCAGGCCCCGGCACAATATCAGTCTTCGGACATGAGTCAAGAGTATTGCATATGACGAAAGTGACGGATAATGAGATCCGTGTCGCGTATCCAGGTACTGTGTCAGTCTTCGGATATGAGTCAGGGGTTTGTGAGCAGGCTCCGACACAATATCAGTTTTTGAACATGAGTCGGGAGTATTGCATATGACGAAAGTGACGGATGATGAGATTCGTGTCGCGTATCCCGGTACTATGTTAGCCTTCGGACATGAGTCAGGGGTTTCTTCATCAGGCCCCGGCACAGTATCAGTCTCCGGACATGAGTCGGGGATATTACAAGAGACGAGATTATGAGGTGAGCGACTTTGTGTTGCAACAGACTCGGATAGAGTTCAATCCCTGTGATTGAATCATATGGATCTTTGTCGCGTATCCCGGTGTTGTGCCAGTCTTCGGACATGAGTCGGGGGTTTGTGAGCGGGCCCCGGCATAGCATCAGCTTTCGAGCATGAGTCGAGGATATTGCATGAGACAAGATTCGAGTATAAAGAGTAATAAGCAAGGGATGAATGAACGTAAATGAATTATCATAATAAAGTACTAAACTAGATCCTTGTCATTCGACCTCAGTAATTGTGGTTGAGTGCCATGAAGAGGTAAAGTCTAACCGGATCTAGAAAGAGAAGTGAACGATAATGTAATATGTTGAATGAACAAAGTTAATGAACGTAATGACGAAGATAATAATGATATTATCTGTATGTACGTATGATGCTTGATCACAAACGATGTAAAGTATAGTGTGATTTGAAATAAAGTAAAGAACAGTTTTAACAAAGAAAAGTATGTTTTATTATAAAATTAGAACTCACTCAGTGTCGCTGACTTTTGTATGCATGATAATTGGCATGTACATGTTGATGCTGAGAAGTTACAGGCATGGATGCATAAGCTACTAGGAGCATTTTGAGGTTGGCATCCGTATTATGACATGTCATTGTATTTTGAGATGAAAACAAATGTTGTAAATGAATGAAATGACATGCTTTTAGTTATTAATGAAAGTTTTAAATTCCGCTGCAAAATTTACGTACGTTTTAAAATGTTTTAAGTGCAACGAATGACCAACTATGTGGTGCCTAGGAATGGGGCCTTACAAGTGAATAAGTCAACAAGCTGATTTCTAGTATCCCCTTTGACCAACTTGATTAAAATCTTTTCTAGACTATCTATCTGAAAATGGTATTTGATATTAATATGCTTTGATTTACTATGTTGAACTGGATTAGCAGTGATAAACATAGCATCTGAATTATCAATATATGTTGGAGTTTGTAGGAAATTGTAACCATAATCAAGCAATTGGTTTTGCAACAAAAGAACTTTAGAGCAACCAGCTGATGAAGCTGCGTACTCAGCCTCAGTTGTGGATACAGATACATTTGTTTGCTTTTTTCATTGCCATGAAACAAGACTTGGTCGTATAAATTGACATCCACCAGTTGTGGATTATTTGTTATTATTACATCCTCCATAGTCACTCTCTAAATATGAGTAGAGAGAGAAGTCTCCATCTCCTGGATTACATAGACCAAGGGTTGGTTTCCTTTTAAGATATCTAAAGATCCTCTTTACAATATTCATATGGGTCTCTTTTTGGATCTGATTGGTACCTAGCACAAACACATACAACAAACATTATGTCTGGTCTACTAGCAATTAAATACATAAGAGATCCCATCATTAATCTATACAATCTTTGATCAATAGATTTTCCGGTAGGCTAACATACAATTTTTCCAATTGTTGAAGTAGGTGTTTGCAAGAAGATGTATCAGCAAGATTGTACGTCTTTAATATTTGATGAATATACTTCTCTTGATTGATGAAAATGCCATCTGTTTTCTAACGAACATGTAGAACAAGAAAGAAAGTTAATTCTCTCATTGAAATTATCTGAAACTCAATTTCATCAACTATTCAAAGCTTTCACATAGTCTCTTGTTTGTTGATCCATATATAATGTCATCTACATTTATTTGAACAACTAAAACGTCTTGATGTTTTATTTGAGAAAGAGAGTCTGGTTAATAGTTCCCCTTTTATATCCATTCTTGAGCAAGAAAGATTATAATGTTTCATACCACTTTCTTGGTGCTTCATGAAGTCCGTAGAAAGCTTTGTCAAGCTTGTATACCCTATGTGGGTAGTCAGGATCTTCAAAACTAGGAGGTTGAGCTACATAGACCTCTTCATCAATTTTCCCATATACGAAAGAACACTTGACATCCATTTGATAAATTGTGAACATCTTATATGAAGCATAGGCTAGGAATACTCTTATGTCTTCAATTCTTGCAAATGGTGCAAAAACTTCATCATAGTCTATCCTTCTTCTTGAGTATAACCTTGTGCAATCAGCCTAGCATTATTTCTCACATTTACACCTTTGTCATCTAGTTTATTTTTGAAGAGCCACCTTATGCCATTGGATGTTGAGCTTTAGGTAGGTGAACTAGATTCTAGACTTTTTGCTTGCTCTTCCTACATAGCTTCTATCCAGCTATTATCGTTTAGTGCAGCTATGATGTTTGGAGGAATAACTGGTGAAAGAAAACAAGTGTACATATACATGTTTGCTTCTCCCTCTTGGCTTATTGTGCTCCTTTCATTAAGCTATCTAATTATGTTGTTTATTGGATGAGTCTTATGAATTCTTGTTGTTGGAGTAGACTCAACTGGAATAGATGATTCCAAGTTAGTCATATTCATTGACGTAGATTGGTCTAGGTAAGATGATGAATTTAGGAATTAATCAAATTGATCATCATTTTGATCATTGGAAGTGGAATGATTTTACTCATGATTTTGTACATCAACTACATTGTGAATATCTTCCGTAGGAACTTCTACGGATGTATGTTGTCGTTCCATAGGAGATACAACAACATATACGGATGGTATTAGTTGACTTGTTGGCATTAACTCTTTGGAATGCAATAGATAAACTCCATTGTGTGGAATATCTACTGATGTGGATGGAACATCTGCTAGTGAAATATTCATATATTCGGATGCGGAACACTCATCTACGGATGCAGAGTTAGCAACTGTTGATGAATGTTTTGCATCTGAGGTTGTAGTTCCATTTGGCGATTCTTGTGCAACATTATTGGTATTATTTGGTGTTCCTTGTTCTATGATACTTGATGTGTGTATTCTTGGAGGATCAGCAGATAATGACACTTCATTCATGTTTGGAGAAACAAATGGATAGCATGTATTATTCAAATAACCAGAGTTAAATGAGTCTGTGAGTGCATCTATATGAAACAACCATGATAATCTTTTTACATATTTAGGAACCAACAACTCATCAAATAACACATTAGGAGTTTCTTCCATAATGTTTTGTTGGGGAATGTAAATCTTATATGGTTTAGATTTTGAAGAGTATCCAACAAAAAACCATCATAGGCTTTCTTTAAGAATTTTCCCAATTGTTCTTTTGTGTTTAAAACAAATACATGACACCCAAAATCTCTATGATGACCTATATAATAAGGTCTTTTATTGTGTTATTTGACAATTAATGTCCTATTTTGAACATTGGATGTTGTATTCACTACTTCAACCCAAAAGGTGATTGGCTATTGTGAATCAGCTAGCATCATCCTTGCCGCTTTAATGAGAGTTTTGTTTCTTCTTTTAGCAACTCCATTTTGTTGTAGAGTTCTTGGTGCACTGAATTGTCTAGCAATGTCTTTATCCCTGCAAAAAGAGTCAAAGACAGTATTAACAAATTCAGTCCCATTGTCACTGCTGAAAATTTTAACTTATAATCAAGTTGATTCTCAATCTTGGTGACAAACAACATTAATGTTTTTGATGTTTCACTCTTTTGTTTTAAGAAAACAGGTCCATTTGAATCTAGTGAAATCATCCATAACCACTAAACTATTTTTCCTTTTACCAATGCTCATCACTTTGGTTGGTCCAAAAGCATCCATGTGTAGCAATTTAAGTGGTGTAGTATTTGTATTGATAATTTAGGATTTATGAGACACGCTATGTTGTTTTCCTTTATAACATGAAAGACAATGGTATGAGCAATAAAATTCTTTCTGTAGCAATCCACTAACTAAGTCATTTTCACTAATTTATTCATGTTCTTCATGTTGGAATGAACAAGCCTTCTATGCCACAACTGAGATTCGTCTTTTGATGACTTAGATAGTAGGCATATTTCATTGATTGTGAGTGTTGTATTTTTCATATCCAAAACATATGCGTTTCCTGTTCTTGATGCTTAAGAAGGATCCACTCTTTCAGAACTAAAAAACCTGGCTTAAGAATATAACAATTTGTGTTATCAAATAGTATGTAATAATTTTGATCATAAATTTGAGACACACTAAATAATTATATTGCAAATTTTCATTGTAATTTACTTTCTCAAATTTGAGTACAACATTAGTTATCATTCCTTCACGAATAATTTTACCTCCCTTATTATCCCCACCAAATGCCACATATGAGGCATTTTTATGTTTAAAGCCGTGGAGAAAAGAACAGTTTCCTGTCATATGCCTGGAACAACCACTGTCAACATACCACATGTTGTCAGCTCTCCATGATTGTTCCTGCACACATAAAGAAATCAATTAGAACTCGTAACCCAAGCTTTAATGATCTTGGGTTCTTCATCAGTGTCTAAAATTGTTACTCCTTCTTGAATTAGTCTTGACATTTGAGTATTAATATTATTCTTAATTGATCAATTATGTGTGCTGTTTGTAGTGAGGATGATTCTGTTGAAGATGAGCTTGTGGAACTTGGTTCTTGTTTCTGAATCTTTTCTTCATTCACCTTTTCTTTTTTGGTTTGCTGTTTTGATTTTGATGATGAACCTTGATTGTTGAAAGTTTCATCATCTTTTGATTTTGAAAGTGGTACATGAGTTCCTTTTTCAAAATTATCAAAGAAAGCATCATCAACACTTGTTTCCATTTCAGTCAAATCCACCTTTTTATGTGGTGTTTTGGATTGTTGTTGTGATTGTCTTTTCTTTAAAGATTTATCATCAGTAGTCGTATTCTTTAGTTTTTGCTGTTTATTCTTTGCTTTTGAATCTTCATGGCTTTCACTGGATTGAGAGTCTCAATCATCCTTCTCAGATTGTTGCTTGTTTGTTCTTATTGTAATATTCTTCTTGTTGAAATAGCATTCCTGAGTTGAATGGTTATTTTGGTTACAAATTGCAGAATGTTTGTTGAAGTAGTAGTCAGAGGTCATATGATTGTTCTTATTGCAAATAGAACAATGAGTGTTGAAGTAAGAATATTTAGTATTGTGATATTTTATGTCACACCAATTCAAAAACATTTCTTCTGATTCATTCTCAGAATCAATCACTTTCTTCTTCTTTTGTAGCTTTTGAGGCTTAAAATCTTTTTCAAATTTCACAGTTGATGTATCCTTGCCTTTCCTTGCACAATATCAGAGGATTCCTTTTTAGAATTTGCTGATTTCTACTTCTAAGGATTCACCTCTTTTTGGTTTGATCTCTTGTTGGTTGTTGCTTTTGCGTTCCGCATATCTTCTACTGACTCAGTAGATTTGGTTTTCCGTAGATTTGCTACTGAAGAATGTTTCTTCTTTCGGAGAAGTTTTGCTGATGGTTTCTTCTTTCCCTTTTCTACAAAAGATAGGTGTACTTCCTTAGTAGATGTACTCTTTTCAATCACTTCAGTTGAAGTTTTTGTTGCTAATAATGTTCATTAAGACCTTCATTTAACTAAGCTATTATTTTGCAAATAGTCTTCAACATGTTTCTTTGCTTTGGAGGATATGGCAACTTTGTTTCTTCAAGAACATTGGGAATGAGTGTTTCAACTGAAACATTGTTACCAATATCCAATTTATCATTTTCATGTTCATTAGAATCATTCAAGTTATCACATTCATCAAAGTCAAATTTGAAGTCATTTTGTTTGATTTTATCGTATCCAGAAGACTGAGTATCACTCTCCTCAGATTCATTGTTATTAACTTGTTGATTAGATTTTGTTTCAAACTTGGTGCATGGTACAAAATGATTTTACAAGTTGTTTGTCATTGCTACAGGTAAAGTTGTATAATTATCATTTAGAGGAGGTGCAACAACATTATTTTCCAACCCATACATGTTCTTTGATTCAATATGATAATTTAATAATTTCTCATATTGATGTGATGAAAGTTGAAACTTCTAAATTTTTACATTAGTTAATGCATGATCAGCCATTGATTTAGTTAAGGAAGTGGTTAGATGCTCAACTAGGGCTTTTAAGCGGTAATTTTTTGAAACAAGTTTATCTAAATCCTTTTATAAAGAGTTAATTTTCATTTGGTATAATTTATGTTCTCTTACATAAGAGTCATTCAAAATCATTGTTCTTTCACTTTATCAGCTAGTTGTTGAGCATGCACTCTATATCCTTCAACTTCCTCAACACATACTGATGAACACAGTCGATATCTTACCCTATCACCATGGTGGAACTTTGTTCTCCATGTGAGCCATTAAAGCTTGATTTTCTTCCAAGACTTCCTTCACATACATGCTCCAGTCACAGGTTCCATCTTGAAGTATGATCGGCACAGTTTCTTTAGAATTACTAGGTCCTGATGTAGCATTTGTGGCTGGTGGGGATGAGTTGGTTAACTGTGGTTGATTGAGAGATGTTTGAGATGTTGTGGGTTGATTAGATTGATGCTCATGAGATTGATATTGCTGATGTTGTCTCGTGTCTAGAGTTGATTGTTAATTACATTATTTATAGAAGTGTCCATAGAGATTGCATTTGAAACATCTTACCTTTGACTTATCAACACCTATATTTGATATTTTACTTGCTACAACCAAATTTTTATTTCTTCTTAGTTACTACTTGGCTTTATAAGCTATCATTGTCATTTGTCATTGAAGATCCATGTCCTCTACTACATTTGGATGTAGTTCTTCCAAATCTTGTTGGCAGATGTTGGTAGATGTTAAAGTGCCTCCCAAGTAAGCTTGAAAACTTGAACTAAAAGTTGGAAGGGCTGCCTTTTGTTCGTCAAAGTCCAAAATCACAGTGATGGGCTCTGCTTGGTTGTTGTTTGATGACGACATTGCTAATGATGTAGATACATCTTTTCTCTCATAAGTTCTTCCCTTATTCTTTCCTTATTTACTTTAAGAAGATTTCTTTGAAGGCCTTGATTCATAAAAAACTCAATTCTTCTTCATCTTCACTCAAATTACAAGAGTTGTCACTATCATTGTTACAAATAAAAGTACTTACAACACTTTTGGTTTCTTAAAATAATAAGGTGTGACATATGTTCTCACACTCTTGTTTCTTGATTGTTCATCCATTTCAAGAGCCTCAACTTTAGCTACCAATGTATCTAAACCAATTGCTTTGAGGTCAATGGTGTTCTAAACATGGACACTGTTTGCTTCCAATTTCAGGCAATGTATGGAGCTTCTTTTGTTTAATTCCTCATTTGTATACTTCAACTCCATGATGTTCATCTCGGTTACAAGTTGCATAAATCTATGGAGTTGTTGAGGAATTGATTCACCCTCAATATGATGAAATGTTTCATATTCTGAGCGAAGGGTGTCCTTCCTAATGATTCTAATTTCATCACTCCCTTCACAGAGTGTATGAAGTATCTTCCACAAAGAATTTACTATTTCATAACACCCTCAATATGATGAAATGTTTCATATTCTGAGCGAAGGGTGTCCTTCCTAATGATTCTAATTTCATCACTCCTTCACAGAGTGTATGAAGTATCTTCCACAAGGAACTTACTATTTTATAATTCTTACATCTGATTAATATTTCTTCAAGTAAAGCCATACTAAGTAGACTGGATGCTCTAATATCAACTTTAACCTTTTTAACATCATCATGTGACAGATCTTTTGCACTTATGGGATAATTATTGTCATTATAATCTGGCCCAAGAGTGGTGGAATATACGGACCTTTAGTTATTGATACCCATAAGTCAGAATCAGTGTAATTCACATGATTCTTGAGCTTGATAGTGTATTTCACTTGATTCCTACACTTGATTTTCCAGGATTTACAATCCGCTTTTGTTTCCAACTTTGGAGGTTGGTATCGTGATCTACCTAAGTTACTCAATTTTTAGTTAAATGCTTAGAATTCAACTAAAACTGAGTTTCTTTTGATGTGAATATAGATCTAAGTTAACCGAACATTGAAACAGTACTCACTGAATTGATTAATCACTGTTTTATTGTTTTAAAAATTGATTTACACCAAAATGATTTTACATAAGAACAATAGATCTAATAGAAAAATTGATAAATCTAATGAAATAAACAAACAATTAAACAATTCTTGCACCGATAGATCAACTAATATAAATCAATGAGCACTTAGCTCTGACACCACCTATGAATCCAAGGATCTCAATGAGGAATTATCAGTGTTAGATTGGAATCGAGTTAATATTTGTGGAATGATGAATAACCACTATATTTAATTTGAAAAAATCATACGAAATAAATATTAATTTTGAAGAACAGAATGATATCAACACAACAAATAAATGAACAAGAATTTATCAAAGGTATTTCATTAAACCTTGTTAATGATTACAGATGAATAAATAATGAATACTATGAACAATGAACAATGATTGCTTTGAACATGTTGATGTTTGTGATGTATTAATGTGACGACTTTTAGGGTTTCTAGTTGATCGATTGTGAGAATCGATATGATGCTTGGTGTTTGCTGTCTAGTTTCCCTAGTCATACTAGTCGTCCATCCTCCTTGATGTGTAACCTAGGACTTGTATCTATATGATTTATGTTTCTGTTAAAGTAACACCGAATGTCTTGGGATTCGTGATTGACTTGTTGAATTGTTGACTTGAATGACTTCAGTCATTTCACTACAAGTGATTAGTCTTCGCAACTATGTTGTCTTCCACAAGAGTTTGCTCTTCCTCAGGAGTCTTCACTTGAACTTCAGAGTTGGTTGTTAATTGATGAATCTTTAATCTTGTACTCTTATCCACACTGATATTCATCGATATATATTCTTCGGATGGACGTCTTGTAAGAAAGATATGTACAGAAGAACAAACATGTTCATCCATAGATGTTCCTTACACTTAGTCAATTTAGAAATTGACCAAGTATAGTGTTCCTACCTGCAGTTATACATATAAATCACCGCACATATGGGGTAACCAATACCATAATGTGTACATCAAAATAATGTATTACAATTATTCATTACAAGTATTGATTAAAGTTCTAAGCCTATACAAAATGATCTAGATCTATTGTTCCTAGATCTAACAAGTGTAGCTTGAGTGAAGTAGTTGATCTCCATTGAATCGAACAACCTTATGCTTTGAGCTATCTTCTTTGGATCATTTCTGAGAAGCACTAGCTCTTTAGTTTTTTCTACATTTCCCCATCCAGTTATGTGATATGTATATTGAATACCGCTAATAGTCTTAATTGTTGCTAAGCTCTTGTTTGTATATCAAACTCTTTCTAGAAATTCATCATCAACTAGAGTACAAGAGCTTGATTGTAACCTTCTTAGCATGTTTTTCCTTCTTTTATGCTCAGTGTCTTTCCTTCTAGCTTCCATCATCACATCATCTTTATGTTTTGTCTTCAACTTACCAACAATCACATAGAAATATCTTCCTCTTGCATTGATTGTCTAGTTGGTGATACGTAAGCTTTATAGGTCACATATATTAGAATCTGGGAGTAATAAGATTGTTTCAATCAATGGGAGATATTGTATCATCCCAGAAGCCCTCTTAAGTACTGCACAATCCTAATCTTGATCATATTTCTATGCAATTATCTTGTTTATTTTCAGCAGAACAAGGATTTGTGAGATGGTCAAACAATTGGATCTAGGTTAATTTTCATTAGTGATTTCCAAGACTGTTGTACCAAGAGGCCATATCTTGCCTGGAATCACCTCTCTTGGCTCTTTGATAGGTTTATCTTCTCCCTTATCCCTATCTTTACTTTCTATAGTAACTGGTTTAGTAGGAGTAGACTTTGCTTGACGAGCATAGGCAATGTCTTGTTCTTATATTCTGAATTTTACTCCTATTTTCAACTCTACCTTCATGACATATTCCATCATTTTCCTGAGTTCAACCACAGATCTTCCCTTTAGTTCATGAATTTTGTAATTGTCGCTTTGTAACCAACAAGTCATGTTGTACTTACTGACGTAGCTGTATCATAGTGACCAAAATCAAGCTTAATCTTTTGAATAGCTTGGAATTTGTAGAAGGTTTCATAGTTGCATACATGGAGCATGAATCTTTCTATTTCAAATTCTTTTGGAGTATTCTTCATCTTATACATGTTCATCTTTTCAACCATGTCAAAAGAAATCCATTATTGATCAAGGTCATGAACATTGATGATTGAGGCCTTTCTTCAAGAATACTATTAGTAGTGTTAGGACCGTGTACATATGGAGTACTAACGGAATCTATGTTAAACCAGATCGAATAGTACAGAATCCTATTTGATTGGCAATCCAATCAGTGAGAACGATAACCCAATCGATATAACAATGAACTAAACGTTAAGAATGAGTAGGAATTGATCAAGATCGAACTATCAAGTTGGATTGGCTATCTTGGACGCTCTAGACGGCTAGGGTTTATGTATATTCAAAGTATCCTCCAAGTGTTTGTTTTTCCATGAATTAAGTGTTATTTATAGGTTAGCAGTTTTCATACGACTGAGTCAATCTTATCTCTAAGTCATACGACTGACCTAGTCACCTGGTTCAGTCGTGCGACTGGTCCATAAGCATGATATATTGATGTGTATGGTCCATTAGTTTGAATAATCACCCGACTAGGTTGAACACATTTCCCAATCATTATTGACTTAAAATTGTATACAACAACCTCAAACCTATATAAAAAATTCATACATATGAATCAAAGATAAATAAACATCAGTGCATATATCATACTTCATTACATCATCACATTACACATATGTAAGACATGAATGAATTTTACATTTAAGCACATAAACTAGGAACATCATGTATCTACAAACTCCCCCTTAGACCTAGCTTACCCTATTGTCTAACATTCCTCATATGCTCTTGAATATTCTTGTACTTCTCTTCTCGGGTGACTCCCACGTGTATCTCAAACGTGAAGTAGAGCCATATAATGTGTTGGAATTGAAGAGCTTGTACAATGTCCTGCATGTCATAGAACAATGACTACTTATATAGAGTGTAGACATCTTCTGCAGACAAGTTGGTAAGCTACGTTGGGTCAAATACCCTGATAGTCTCTATCTTCCCATCTTTGTTCAACACTATGACCGCTTCTCCCATCCTCCAATCATAATACCACCATTTGAAGTGTGGAGTGAAGTCCGGAGGCATCTCCGTTAGAGGAATCTTAGACATTGTGCGTGGGGGACTCCACTTCAACACTACGTTAGGTCATCCAGAGGTAAGACCAACTTCACTCTTATGAATAAAATGTTTAGGTTATTAAGGCTTAGAGTTGACCCATGTGGTGTGGTATTCTTTCTTTAGAGCTGTGTCACACCATCCTAACATTTTCCTCGGGTTGGCATACAAAAGATCTAAATTAGCCAATCTATTAATCTCAAAACCAGGAAGAGTCTTTAGATCATATGGATATCTAAAGTACTAAATCCCTTTATCTCTCTTTACAACATAAACATTTAAGTCTTCAATATAAGCCCACACGATGATTTGGCCAGACACTTTCTCATGTTTCTTGACTGTGTACAGTTTGGTGTAGGCATTCAACTTTTGAGGTGTGTGCTGGGCTTTCATTTCAACAAAACATGCGGCCCATTCAGCTTTCTTAAGATCAACATTCACATCAGAAGCTTGAGCTTCACTTTCACCTTTCTCCTTTTCTTTCTCCATCTTCTTTAGCGTATCAAAAGTAGCACTGCCAAAAGTTTCACCCAAGTTGTGGATAACATTTCCCTCAGGGTCAGTGTACTCAGGATAGTGATCTACTGTTACATCTTCAATCTCTATTTCAACAACATCCTATAGCTCCTCATCACTTAGAATATTGACTTCGGGAGCATCTTTGATTAGTTCATCTGGATTTAGTCGAAACATATCAGCAAGGTGTTCGTCAATGAGATCGTGGATGATGTTTCCTTCCTCAGGAGTATAGCTCATAGATTGTCTTACGATCCCTTGCAAATCAAGAATCATAGTGAGTTGAGTCTTGATTTGCCGAAGGGGGGTGAAATCATATTCATCTAGAAGTTGAGCTTCATCTGTTTGATTAAACATTTAACACATCACACATAAATCATTAATCAAGACATTGGAACATAAATAACTACTAATAACATTAATGTAATACACAATTCAAGTATAAAATTTTCAAATACATAAACATCTAATCATTAATTTTGCCTTGATCGGTTGTCTCTTCAGCTTGAGGAGTTGAGGACGAGGCTCTTTGATCCTGATTTCGGTTAGTGCGCCTCTTCTTTGCTGATGGATTTGAGGCTGATGCAGCACCATCACCTTCTTGCTCATCATCATCATCTTTATCATCCATTTTGCCCTTTCCACTCGGTGCCGCTTCCTCATCATCATCATCATCTTCTTTAGATCCATCTTTAATGAGCTCATCTTCATCGTCCTTTTCATGACCAATTTTGATCTTTAAAGGCTCACCCTTAGATCCCTTTAACCTTAGCATAATCTTCTTGTTCTTTTTCTCTAGTCCCTTAATCCTTTTCACCGATGCCAACACCAACTCGTTTTGTCTCTTAGTGCATGGTGGGCTCGGCCTAAAACTCTCTCATATTGTGCATTCTTCTCACTGAGCTGAGCTATTGTTTGTCTTGAGCTGCATATACCGCCATTAGCTGGTTCATCTGAGTAGCTCTAAGATCATCAGTTGCGATCAGCTTAGGACAATGTGATTTATGCTTGCCAGCTATTCTTCTAACCCAACCATGGGTAGAGTAAAACCATGTCTCATTAGGGATCGGGTGGATGAACCAGCTTTTTGCGTGGTGGTTGTGGTGGTGGATGTGGTGAAGATGGAGTGTCAGTGGCAGTGGGAGTGAGAGTGGGTGTTGTAGTGGTAGTGGGTGAGGTGGAGGTAGGTGTATGAGTCGTGGAGGGAGTGTCAGTGGCAGTGGGAGTGAGAGTGGGTGCTGTAGTGGTAGTGGTTGTGGTAGTGGTGGTGGTTGTAGTAGTGGTGGTGGCTATAGTGATTAGGGTAATCCTCTGCCTCTTGCTCTTTTTGACGTAGGGTTAGGCCATCCTTTTCTTCCTCGAACCTTTGGCAATAGGAGCTTCCCCTGAGGTGAAATGAAGATCATGTATAGGTTGGACTCACCTTAGTTTATAATGTTTACTTTTGCTTGTAATAGGTCCTTTGTTAGTTTCCTTTTGTATGTAATTAGATTTATGTTGTTTTGCAATCCAGTGAAACTATAGTTTCGCTCACAGTCAACTAATTAGTTCGCTCGGCGAAACTACAGTTTTGGCAGAACAGTTTCGTTGATAGCGAAACTGTCTGCGAACGAAGACTGCTATATATAGTTTTTGATCATTTTCATTGTAGGTTAGCTTGCAAAACCCTACCTGTTGATCCTTGTTGCAATTCACCATTTCTAAGCAGTTATTACATAGAAATATGATTGTGCTTTGATGTTATTGAATGTTATGATCTTCATTGTCTTATATTGTTGAGTTGTTATTGTGTTCAATCTTCATGTTCATCTTGTTTAGGTTGAGTGTTTGATATTGAATGATTCTTCATTCATTTGCAATGTAATACAATCAAATGGACTGACACGATAGGCTGGTCAGGTGTGTAAGTAGGATCAGTGACGTCAGATCATCACCTGTAGTACGAGCTAGGCATCCACCAACCACCCTCTTTCCCTTTTTTGGTAGCCACAACCCGGCAACCGACTTCCCTGACTAGAGGTCCATCGTCAGATTCTTCCTCTTCATCAATGAGGAAATCTTAGTGGAAGGCAGCCTTCTCAGATCCACCTGGATCATCAGAGGTACATTGTGGAGATGGTGGAGACATATTATAAGTGCTAGTGGCCCTTGATTGACTCGGACCAGCATCTCCACCACCTTGACTATCATCAAGATCGTCATCGTCATCGTCTTCATCGTTGGGTACCACAATAGGCTCAACATCGGAATCACTATCATCGTGACGCCATTTCTTGAGAGCAGGCGCCATGTAGTCTTCATTGGCCAGATTCCCAAACAATCTCCTGATCGGGGGCTTCACCTGCTTCCCCCGATATACTTTCATCCTGCCTAAGGTGGTATCGTCCATCACCTCAAGCACCACTGCATCATATCTGTCTTTTGGCGGCATTGGAAGCTTCTCATCTATGATCATCTATAAAAAACATGGATACATACACAAGCCTTCCAGGCCTTTGGCTTCAAGGTTCTCTATCAGATAGGAGAAGAGCATGCGAGAAAACTAAACGGGGGGTTCAATACCAGTGCAACATATGCATTCTAGATTTGGTCCGACATTTCATCAAATCCTCCCGGCCTTGAAGCTATGCACTTTAGGATAACATGAGCCAACTACTTGAACTGGGGACACATGTTGATCTTGTTGAGCACACCTGCATTGATGTCCCGAGCAAACTTTATCCTTAGAATGCATCCGCGAACAGTCATGGGATGTAGCTTGGTTGGGTAGGCACCATCCTCACCCAGATTCGAGACTCGCCTCAGATCATCTTCGGTAATTTTAATCTTTTGTCCAAAGAAGGAGCTCCGAATGCAGCGGGGCTCAACGGACCTATCAATTGAGGCACCCTCCCAGAAGGCCTGTTGTATAGATCGGTATGGTTTGCATGGAGAAGAGATGGCCTTGTAGATCCTCGATCTATGTAAGAAGGCAATAATCCCCGTGAACTCAGAGGCGTTCCGTGAAGTAGTGTCGAGATAAGCACATAGTTGTGTTTGGTGCTCATCGTTCATCTATCAACCATGTTTCTATAAGGCAAGAAACATATACATTAGATTTGTGCATAAGAGATGACAGTTGGAACTTAAACTGTTTTGATCAAACTGGTTCAGTTGTGCGATTGAACCATACGACTGAGTTTTAGTCATATGATTGAGTTCAGTCATATGATTGAGTTCAGTCATACGATTGAACCTGCGTTTGAGCTTAGTCGTATGCTATGCCATCAGTCGTGTGATTAAAACCATACGCATGATTCATTCGTGAGATTGAGTCATACACCCAGCTCAATCGTGCGACTGAAGTTCATCTCATGCCCATTTGCATCCTTCGCTGTTGAACACCATGGATTGAATCTTTGTCAAAACATGACATTTTATTTCGTATTTATAATCATTCGGACCGCAGAGACTTGAAATAGCACTTAGTTTCAATTAAATCAACATTAGTGTCTATTTAAGTACACATTTCTTAAGAGTTAGTCTCGATTCTAGGTTTTAGCATTATCTGTCCTTAAAGGTGCGATTAAGACATTCATTTTGGCCGATTTCAGCTGCAAAGTACTTGTAGATGAGTAGGAAATCAGTTAGTATCACAAATGAGATTAATCACAACGATAAACAATTGGCATAGTATGTGTGTGTATGGGCGGTTTCAGAGAGTTTTGAAGGGTGGCAAGGGTTACAACCGACTGACCTCTTTATTTATAATGTTTTAAATTTTAGTCCTGCGACTGGACCCATACGCATGCTTCATTCATGCAACTAGAGTTCAGTCGTGCGACAGGCTTATACTCCTTAATCCATTCGTACGATTGGTTCAGTTTTATCGTCCAATCACATGGTTGTCCCATACTCATGGTCCAATTGTATGACTGGCTCATACTTATGATTCAAATGTGCAATTGGCTCAATTTTATGATTCAATCGTGTGATTGGCTCATACTTACGAATCAATCATGTGATTGGCTCATACTTATGAGCTTGACCTCATACACCTTCAAACACTTAAAATTTTAACTTTTGATAGATAACAGTATGACCTATGATCATCTCAAACATGACCCTTTTTAATTTAACATCATTTGATCACCTCAGGCGTGATCCTTTTAATTTAGAAAAGATTAGTCACTTCAGACGTGACCCTTTCAGTGAGTGATTCACAGATTTCATCTAGTTGTATAGTTTGACATCTACACAACAAAAGACTAGAAAATAGAATACAACTTTGAAATTTAATAGAAAACGAGACATATTTTTGTGGTTTTCGGTTTGAGATGGATGGAAACCTTTTAGAATACATCTAACCGATTTTACTTCCAGAGCAAAACAACTTCAAGTTAATTTGATCATTTCTAGAAAGATTCATCATGGAATTATATAGGTATATCATAATCATTTGGGACCTTTTTATTATGCACTTTGATGCTAGATTCTTGTTTTGTCTGAGAGTCAATAGCACTTTAAAGAAATCATACTAGAGTTATAAGATGCACACAATGATTTTGACTGTCAAGAGTTGCAGCCACGATGATTGTCTGTATATTTGTCCACTTAAGTTCATACACAGATTTTTGACTCACATTGGTGATGAATTAGGTTTAATTATTTCAACAAGCACTTGTGGATTCCACACTTATATGGTAATCAACATTCCTTAGGAGATTTTTAAGTGGTCTACGGGTGTATGACAAGAAGAAACTATCCTAAGAGCTTTCAAAGAGATGCCAAGCCTCAGGTCAGTGCCATCACACAACAGAGAGGCGCAAATAACAATGAATTCTAGAATATTTTGGTTATGCTTATCCTCAGGTCAAAACCCCACAAAGCAGTGAGGCACACAACCTATCCTCCTCTTAGAGCATTTGTTTTTCTTTTACACATAACGCACCAACAACATTAGTCATTAGCTTGATTGCACTTACCAGTTTTTCCATGTGCTTTGCTCATTTATATGGTCATCCGCACACATTTTTGACATTTATTTTGCTCGTCACCCCTTATTGGAAATACATTAAATGTGTTAACAACAGATAAGATATGAAACCATAGCAAGATGAACAAATTAGTTTGAATTTAATTCACCAATGAAGTCTACTCATCTATTGTGTTAAATTTACCTGCACATCATATAATGAGCTAGCAACCTCTAAGTCTACTTTCTCTATGTTACCTCAGTAGTAGACTGGTTTTACTATCATTTTCCTTTTATTGTGCTTAGACTTCTCAGACTTGTAATTTGAATTTAGCTTGTTGAACAAATTAGTTTTGAAGTCCCAAACTATTTGTTCCATGTGTACTATCATTTTCCATAAAATTTGAATCAAAATCACAAATTTGATTTCATTTCTTTCAGCTAATCTACCCTCCCCCTCCTTATTTTTTATGTAAATAAATACAGCAACTAAGTAAATACTAAACTAAACTATTCACCCCCTAAAATTCTAATACCCATAATGTTTTTGTGTTTTTGGATTTTAATAAACAGGAAAATAAAATAAAAGAAAATAAATATTAAACTAAGAAAAATACTTGTCGGACTAAGACCTTTCTTTTTCTTGAATCACATCAGTTTTCTTTTTCACTCCATTTACCTCTAAAAGATATAAAAACCGAGGTTTGTCAAATGCTTTTGTGTAGAGGTCGGCGCGTTGAAAATCTGTGTTAATTTTAACAACATCGATTAATTGTTTTTCAAAACAGTCACGTGTAAAGTGATATTTAATACCGATGTATTTAGTTTTCGGGTGTTGGACTAGATTTTTGGTGACAACAATTGCATCAAAATTATCAACAAAGATAGGGGTGTTAGAAAAATGCAAACCATAGTCGCGCATTTGCTGTTGAATCCAAATAATTTGAGAATAGCAACTTGCAGCAGCAACATATTCAGCTTCACATGTTGATAGGGCAACTGATGTCCGCTTCTTACACTGCCAGGTGACTAATCCTCTACCAAAGAACTGACATCCCGCATATGTTGACTTGTAATTCATCTTGCAACCACCATAGTCCGAGTCACTATACGTTGTAAGCTCAAAGTCATCATCATCAGGATACCACACCTCCAATGAGATGAGTTACTTTTGGTTTTTCCTGATATCTGGAACAAAGACACGTGGCATACATACTATCAGGACGAGAGGCTGTGAGGTGCATTAGAGATTTGATCATTCCTCTGTACATGGTGGCATCCACCAAATCACCATTTTCGTATGGTGCCACGTAATGGTTCGTGGCAAGTAGAGTTCCAGCAAGCATTCTCCATGTCGAATCGACTGAAGATATCTCCTACATATTTGGACTCATGCAGGAAGATTTCTTTTGGTGTCTAATCCACTTGTAATCCAAGAAAGAACTTCATCTCCCCCATGGCACTCATCTTAAACTCTGCTTTCATTATAGATTCGAATTCTTTACATAATTCTTCATTTTTGGAACCGAAGATTATGTCATCCACATATATCTGTACCAGTAGTAAATCACCATCCTTTTCTTTGATGAATAGCGTGTAGTCAATACCCCCTCTGTGAAAACCATGTTTCACTAGATGAGTTTAGAGTTTCTCAAACCAGGCTCTAGGGGCGTGACAGAGCCCGTAAAGAGCCTTGTCCAGTTTATAAACTCTACCCAATAATAAGGATCCTTAAATCCTTCGAGTTGACTGAAGTAGACTGTTTCACAAATTTCACCATGAAGAAATGCACTTTTCACATCTAATTGATAAGCTTTAATCTTCATGCAGAATGCATAGGCTAGAAAGATACGAATTGCTTCCATCCGTGCCAAAAGTGCAAACACTTCATTGTAGTCTATTCCTTCGACTTATCGAAACCCTTGAACCAAAAGCCAAGCCTTATTTCTAATTATAACCCCTTGGTCATCTTCTTATACTTCAGCACCCATTTAGTGCCAATGACCTTAGCACCTTTTGGTCTCTCCACAAGGGTCCATACTCCTAACTTTTTGAACTGTAGGAGTTCTTCTTGCAGAGCACTAACCCATGCCTCATCGTTTAAGGCTTCACTTGCATATTTTGGCTCAAATTGAGACACAAAACATTGATAAGCACCATCATAAAGATATCCTGTTTCCATGACTGAGGCATAATCAGCTGAGTATAGCTGATTTCTTGTATGTACTCCCGATAGAACATCCCCAATGATTTTGTCCTAGGGATGATACAGATTAATTCAAGATCCGGGAGTGGTAGGAACAACTACTTCAAGATCTAGAGTTTGAATTCCAGGTTCAGTATTTGTAGCTGTTGGAGTATGAGGTTCAGAAGTGTTAGAGGCATCAACATCTAATGCTTGTGTACTTTAATTGGTGGGAACTTGGTCCTCCTGGTCCACATTTGTAGTCTCAACCGCTTCCTTGTCAGAGAAGGAGTCACTTACTTCAAGCTCTCCCCCTGAATGACTAGAAGAATCGTTTAATGAAACCTATGGTGTCGAGTCTTGTGGAGGAGTGTTCAAAAATGCCGTACATCATTGTAGTAGATAACTCATCATTAGGATAAGAGAGAGGTTGGTTGAAGGACTTAAAAAATCCATCATAGTCAAAAAAGAAGGAAGGTCATTTCCAGTACGGGGTGGTGTATCTTTGAACATTGACCTTGCACCACACTTTGACCTTACCCGTTGAGTTGTTATACACTCTCTTGTCTAGTATACTATATCCGAGAAAGATACCTTCTTGTGCCTTCTCACTAAACTTCCCAGTCTGAGTTTTCTTTAACAACATGCATGGTGCACCAGATAGTTCGAGATACTCAAATTTTGGTTTACATGGCTGGAGCAGTTCATAACATGTTTTCCCATGACGTTTGACCACGAGGACTCGATTGAGAGTGTAGCATGCATTCGCCACTGCCTCGTTCCAAAATTGAATATGCAGTTTAGAGTCGGCTAATATTGTTCTCGTTGTCTCTATCAAGCTACGATTCTTTCTTTTAGCAACCCCATTAATACGGGGAGTGTAGGAAGACGTAAATTGAAGTACAATTCCTTTCTCTCTACAGAATGCCTCCATCCACTGATTTTTGAACCCTGTTCCGTTGTCTGATCGAATCTGCTTACTTTTAACTTGTAGAGTGATTCCAAAGTAGTTACAAGATGTGTGAATGATTCAAAAGACTTTGATTTAGATTTCAGAAACATCACCCAAGAAAATCTTGAGTAATCATCTGTTACTACAAGGCAGTATAGATCTATAGCAATACTCTTTGTGCTTACCGGGCCAAACAGATCCAAGTGTAGAAACTCGAGAGGAATATCATAGAATTAACTTTGTTGGACCCTGAAAGGATTATGCATGCCAATTCGATGGGTGAGTTGATGGTTGCTTTTCTGGAATCCCGCAAGTCCAAGAAGAAATGCGGATGAAGATCCTGCACAAGAAAAACCAAGTATGGTCTTCCGCATTTGTCAATGCAGAAGACATAAAACAAATACGGACAAGTATTTGTTCTTCCACATTAACAAATGCAGAATACCAGTTAGTAATATGTGCAAGAATTTGTTCATCTGCATTTGCCAATGCGGATGACCAGACAAATGCGCAGAAGTATTTGTTCATCCGCATTAACCAATGCGAATGACCAACATACTAATGTAGATGATCAAATGAAGAAATGCTGATCAAGTCAACTCATCCGCATTTGCCAATGAGGATGAACAAGCAAAGATGCGGATTAAGACTTAGACTGGTTTTGATGTAATAGGTCAGGGATAGTTTAGTCATTTTGTAATAGGCATCTTGTCTACCTATAAATAGACAAGAGAACCTCGTACATGAGGTGACAAAAATAAGATAATCAGAATATTTTTATTCTCTAGGTGCATTATTACTTTTCTTGCAAAACCCTAGCAGCCATTGTAATCATTGACCTTTATTAATATATAAAAAAGCATTTATGAGTATTTCTTCTGTATTGAATGTTTCTTGATTGTATGATTCTGCCATTCAATCATTAACTCACTCATCATATTCGACCCTTAGTGAGAATCTCAATCTCACTAACCCAGTCAATTGGTATAAGAGCAATCAAAGGAAACCTGACTTTTCCATGCACCTACACAGGCAACATAAATAGGATGTTATGTTGAACTTTGTGAAAGATCATAGTTTCTCAAAGGTTTGTCACTTCTTAACCCTAGCAAACTACTTCATCTCCCTCATCATAGATCACCCACTCTATGAGGATGAACTAGGCAACTGTTTGATTTCTTGGCAGAGTAAGAAACAAACATCTGTTGCTACATCCACTACTGAAGCAGAGTACATTGCTGCTGCAAGTTGTACATCTCAGGTACTCTGGCTTCAGAACCAACTATTGGATTATGCCATTACAGAGACTAAGACTCCATTATTAATGGATAGTGCTTCAGCTCTGTGCATTGTCAAGAATCCAATCCAGCACTCTAGGACCAAACATATAGAGATCAGACACCATTTTATTAGGGATTGTTTTGATAAAGGTCTGATTGATCCAAAGTTTGTGCCTAGTGCTGATGAGCTTGCAGATATATTTACTAAGCCTTTGGATTGTTCAACTTTCCAAAACATTATGTTAATGCTTGGTATGCTGCAGCTAGAATAAGTGATAACT
This sequence comes from Flaveria trinervia, assembly GCA_025506515.1. Classification (NCBI taxonomy): domain Eukaryota; kingdom Viridiplantae; phylum Streptophyta; class Magnoliopsida; order Asterales; family Asteraceae; genus Flaveria; species Flaveria trinervia. The sequence continues at coordinate 57,864,412 of CM046444.1, read as the reverse complement.
ACTGATGATATCAGTAAACAAGTACTGATGATCATTAGTAAACACGTCACAAATATGTACTAATTCTGTTAAAAGAAACTGATGCAGTTACAACTACTAATGTAGTTATAACTCCTGATGTCCGTAAAAACAGATAAGTACTGATGTCCTATGAAACAACTAAAATCAGCTAAAAAGTCTGATGAGTAAGTGTTGAGGACAGTATGAAATAGCTAAAAAGCTAAGAATTGACAAAAACTACTAATGAGAATTTTCACTTCAGTCGTTTCCACAAACTGTTGTTTCACTCTAAATAGCTGATGACAAAACCATGTCTTCAGTAGTTTCACAACTACTGATGACTAATACCAAGTCCTCAGTTGTTTACAACAGCTGAAGACAAAACCAAGGTTTTCAGTAGTTTCACAACTACTGATGACTAAAACCAAGTCTTCAGTTGTTTTCAAACGTCTAATAGTTAAAACCAAGTCTTCAGTTGTTTTCATAACAACTGATGCCTACACCAACACTTTCAGTCGTTTTCTTTTCAGCCTTTTCTTAACCTATAAATACCTGCACTTATAGCCAAACGTTTCATTAGCCGTTTTCAAACCTTTCTCTCTCAACAATGGCAACCATGAAACTCAAACCCCGACACAACTGTGTTGCCTACCTTTCGAAATCGGCCTTCTGGAACAAGTTTGAAACTGCCATCGATCTTATGGTGGATTCCACATACAAAACAGCCTTTCTTCTGAATCCTACCATATATCCTGACTGCTTATCCCAGTTCTGGACCAACGTCTCTGTAATAACTGGTGAGAATGATAGATAAATCACTCTCCAGTCATTGGTGAACCAGAAGCAGGTTCTCATCACCCCCGACATCATTCGCAAAACCCTAAATTTGTATGATGGCACCTATCCTAAAGAATACCCAAAAGGCACCACTGATATGTCTTTTCTCCATAACGGGTATGAAGGCGACTTAAGTGCTACAACCATACTTAAAAAGCACTTTCATGATGCTGAAAGACTTATCTTTCAGATGGTGAATGTCTGCCTTGCATCAAAGACATCTTCTTGGGATCAGATGTCTTCCCGATGGCAACAGGTATTGTACTCTATCCTTGAACGCCAAAATCTAAATTTTTTTGAGATAGTGTTCATGGAACTAAAGGATCTGGCTCAGAAACCTATGGCAAACAGATGGCTACTTTATCCCAGGTTTCTGATGGCCATAATTTTTAATCAATTAAAATCTGATGGCCTTGTTGGTCTTGGAGTCCTGCTCCAGCTGTTTTAGCTGAGATATACTCCAGACATAACTCAGACCCTACTCTAAAAGGGGCTGCCTGGATGCTAAAACCCAAGCAGAGGGAACCCACAGCCTCCACTTCCAGATCCAAAGTCCCCACCAAACCCAAAACCCAAAAACCCAAAAAGGCTACTTAGGGAGATGAGTCCCCTGGGGATGCCCCTGTACCACAAACACAGGAAATACATATTGTTATAACCCCCCAGTTATGTCCAAGACTCAACCTGCTGAAGCCGCACAAGTACCCTCTCAACAGGATCTTGTTGCAACCACAATTGGGGATCCCACATTTCTAGAACCTCTCTCAATTTAGAGGGTTACCATTAAAGAGCACCTCCCACCCCGGGTGCAATCTGCTTCAGACCAATCTCCACATGCAACCGCCGCTCAAAGCCCAACACTGATAGTTGCTAAAGTGCTGAGTCAGTTGCATTCCTCACCCCCTCCCCAGAAACCACTTACCACTGGGAATACTCAACTATTGAGGGGGAGGACCAAAATGCTTCTGCTAATCCACAGCATAGGGGTTACAATGTTCAATCTCCAAGTGTAGAAAAGGAAGTTAGAACATCTGGTAAAGCTTCCACTTCTACTGATTCAGCAAATGATCAGGATGAAGTTGGTAGCATCCATAAGACCTTACCAGAGGCAACTACCAATGAAGGACACAGTCTTGAGGCAGGAAGTCCCCAGTACCAAGAACAAGGGGCACATGCTTCTACTGATCTACACTCAGAGCATGTACATCCTGATTCAATCAGGAGGTCAGGTGATTCAGCACAGACTGATGATGACCTGGGGTTTTTCTATGATGTATTAGCCCATAATACCATCCTTGAGACTGAGGTGAGCAGACTTAAAGAGTTGTTAGCCAAAATGTCTCAGGATCAAAGTCCATCTACCCCTCAAACCCCACATATGGCACCTTCCATTGAAGGTTCCCCAAACACTAAGCCTACACACTTAACTGAGCCACCAACCACTACTTTTGGCACCACCTCTCAGGGATGGAAACCCTCTGAGTAGATAGTTGCTATCTTTCAAAACTCCTTACTTCTCATCACTCCTATAGTGCATAAAGCCATTGATGAGAGGATATCCTCAAATCTACAAACCCTCATTGATGATGTTGTTCACAAATCTCTTTCTGCCTTTCAAGCCCCTGATCCTAATGCAACCAAAAAGGGGGAGACTTTCAAGTCTAAGGCAGTTAAAGAAAAGAAAAGAAAAAGAGTTGATGATGAGAAAGAACCGATCTCAGAATTGTTGATCACAGATAAAGAGAAGGAAGATCAGCTGATGACATATAAAAGAAAGAAAAGTGCCGAGTCAAAAGCTGATGAAGATAAATCCTTAGAAGATCTTGTCAAAGATGCTGATGAAGCTCACAACAGATCCATGGATAAAATTATAGATAAGCTCTTTCGACAAGGTCATGACACAACCACACTAGACACTGAGATCAGAAGGCTGGAAATAGAAGAGATTCAAGCTAGATGGGCTGGTTATAGTGTGTTGGAAAGGGAAAGATTGGAGATAATGATCAGATTCATTGCCAAGCACCTTGGAAGATCATTGATAGAGATAAAGGACTGGTCCAGAGACAGTATCTTGGAGATAACCAAGAAGATCTGCTCTGCTGGAGGCTATAATAAGGGGTTGATAATTGAAGCACTGGATGAAGCAGGTGCAGGGAAGAGAACTGATATGGCAAAGCTCTCCAAAGCCAAACTCACCACCAAAATGCTAAGTCAGTCTTCTCACACTCCCACTCAAACACAACCCTTATCTCTAAAATCTCCGAAATCAATCCCTAAACCAAAGCCAACCATAACTCAACCCACAAAACCAATCCCTTTACCCCAAAAACCACCTCAAACCTTACCCAGTGATGCACCCAGAAGGAGGAGAAGGGTGTTGAGGGTAGAAGAAGATGAAGAAGAGGATGATGATGATGATAGTCTACCAATCTCTGCTGCTCTCAAACTCAAATCACATGAGCACAAAGTCAACAAGTGACTACTCTTGAATTGCAAATGCAGATGGTGAAGGTAAAGATTGAAGAAGCAGAACAGCAGAAACAGCACGATGAGAAGTTTCTCAAGATGGTTGATAAGGATTTCCCTTAGTCTTCATCCATTCAAGAAATGAAGAAACAGGCTTTGAGGCTGTACACTCTTAGACATACTTTTCAACATCAAAAAGAAAGAGTGCGGATCTGGCCAGACCCCAGGGTAAGTTCTAGAATTCATAAAAAGAATATACAAAGTAGATATCATGGCCAAGTGAAGAAGACCTTGAATGCTGCAGTTACATTGGCCATGGTAGTCTCACCCTGGGAAATCATTGAAGAATTCAAGAGAGCTCACAAATCCAAGACAACCCCTCAATCTATTCTTGAGAACAATATGATCAAGAAGGGGTTGTTATACAAAAGACTTCAAGATCTTCAGTAGAGTGAACTCCAGTTGTTGCTTGAAGGCTCTCACCCTGATGAATTTGCTTATAGAGAGATAACAACTGTGGAGTTGAAAAATGGAAAGACAATGAACTACCTGTCTGAGTATTATGGCCCAGAGTTCTTCTTCGAGGGAGAAGCAGAAGAACTCACCAAAGAGGGACAAGTTGTTCTCCTTGAGGCCTATGCTAGTGAGTCTTATAGACTCATTAATGGGAATTAGGTTTCATGGTTGGGACAAGACTCTGTGTCCAGTTTCCCAAGACAGAGTTCCCTTCCATACTTAGCCAATCAAAAGATTAGAAACCTTTTCTCGGCATGTGCTTAACTGATTACCTCTGAAGCTGATCAAGAGGGTGTTTCTGCCAAGAATAAGTGGGAACATCAATAAGTTTAGAGGTTTTGGCTGCATTGGTTCAGGGGGAGTTTGTTGGACCAAAAGAACTAATGAGCCTGATCAGAAAAACCTCTATGTCCCACAGATATTACAACTGCTGAAGAAGAACACAACAACTGAAGACATCAGCTGATTACAAGGTTTGAAGACAAGAACTGAAGACTACTACTAAAGACAAAGTCTGAAAGTAAAGAACTGAAGACAAAGTCTGAAGCTATCAGCTGAAGACAAAGTCTGAAAGTAAAGAACTGAAGATAAAGTCTAAGCTATCAGCTGAAGACAAAGTCTAAAAGTAAAGTAGTGAAGACAAAGTCTGAAGCTATTAGCTGAAGACAAAGTCTGAAAGTAAAAGTCCAAAGAACAAAGTCTGAAGAACAAAGACTGAAGACAAAGACTGAAGATCAAAGTGATGAGTAGTTGTCACAACAGCTGAAGTTATCAACTTCAGTAGTTGTGAAGGTTTCCTTTCGGTACTTGTAATATACTTTTTAGTAGTTATAGTTTCAGTAGTTTAGTTTCAGTAGTTTTATGTTTTTGTACTTAAGCATTCTCTGTGATGTAATCAGTAGTTGAGAACATTCTCAACAGTTTGCATAGTTTCAGTGGTTTGAATAATTCTGTTAGATGTCACTATGAAGTGACATCAACAGACGTCACATATCCTATATAAGGAATGTTGACCTAGTTGTAAAGCGTGACATTGAGCCACCATGAAAGCATATGAATGAAATATCTCTTTTGCACAATTCTCTTTTTCTATAACCATTTACTGTTACATTGAATATCAATTGTGTTCTTGTGAATTGTTTAATTCGTTGTTCCAATTCCGCTGCAATACTCTCTAATTAATCAAACTTAGATCACTGATCCTAACACAATTTGATCAAAACATATACTAACAATATATCTACAGGTTTAAAGGGTGTTAATCCTAAGGATGTTCGTGAGGACTACGACGATGGACCAACTAGTGGGCTTGGATGCACTAGTATTAGTACACCTGATTTTCAGCATTCTGTATTAGATCATAAATGTATTTTAAATTCTGTTTTTTGTCTCTAGTGAACCGGTAGCAAACACTGTCTCATCATGTTCTCACGTTATTCTATTTCAACTTTAAATTCTATACACTGTGGTGATGTTTCTTGTTCTAACTATGAGAATGGTGCAACTGATCTCAGCACAAAGACTAACAAGAAACATAAAACTAATAGTTTTGACAGATTCTTTTCTCATCCAATCCATCCTTTACTCCAACGAATATTTCTTTATCAAATGAAAGTACGACAACTTCATCTGATGCTAGCACAAGTGGTATTAGTACTACTTGTACTTCGGATGATCACTTATCTACTTCTGTAAATAATATTTCTTGTTCACATAAACACAAACCTCATGGCATGTATGAGACATATAGTGACACTGATTCTAGTATGTCTGAATGTGATGAGGAAATTCACATTGATCATATTCCTATCTCATTACATCATAGACCTAGACACAAACCACACTGTTTAAGGTGTGGCTAAGAGGATCATTTTGTCAAGAATTGTCCTAAACTACATCATGGTCATGCAAATAGGAATTATTTTGAAAATAAATTAACAAAATTAGTTAATAATTTCTTTTGTAAGAAATCGCTTCTTCTAAAGCTAAAACTATTCAAACTTAGGATCCTATCTCACCTGGTTAATATGTTCTGTATATGGTTGTAGGAGTCATCCACTAAGGTTGTAAATAGTGTATGGCATATGGATAGTAGATGCTCCCGACATATGACGTGGTTGAAAGATTTGTTGACCAATTATCGGATTAGAAATAGAGGCTATGTTGCTTTCGCTGGAGATAAAAAGGGTTGAAAGATGATTAGTCAAGGACAAGTATGCAATGGTTCTTTAACATTGGAAAAAGTTAACTATGTCCCTGAGCTTGCGTTTAATCTCTTGAGTGTCTCTCAAATCTGCGATAAAGACATTATGGTCTTGTTTAAATCCGATTAATGTCTATTTGTAAAATCTAAGATTGATATTCCAGAAGAATTGGTTCTTATGCATGCTCCGCGAAAGTATGATACATATCTTCTTGATATGAATTCAAGGGAGTCAAAGTCTACTCCTACCTGTCTTCTTTCAAAAGCTTCCACCAATGAATCTCTATTATGGCATCGCCGATTGGGCCATGTTAATTTTAAAATAATAAAAAAATTAGTCAAAAACAATCTTGTTAGAGGACTTCCTTTAAAAGATTGCCCTGTGAACAAAAAATGTGTGGGTTGTGCCAAGGGCAAACAACATAAGAAACCACATAAGCCCAAACTTGAAAATAACATAACTTGTCCTGGGGACTTGTTACATATTGATTTGTTTGGCCTAATCAGCATTAATTCAATTGCTAAAAAATCTTTCTATCTTCTTGTAATAGATGATTTCTTAAAATATCCTTGGGTGAGATTTCTTGCTCACAAAGGAGAGGTTGCTGAGGAATTGCAGAAGTTAATACTTTCAATCTAGACAATAAGCAAGAGAAAGGTTCTAGCCATGAGAAGTGACAGTAGTATTGAATTCAAAAATCAAATTCTTGATTCGTTCTTTGCTGAAAAGGGTATTATGAGACAATTTAATGCTGCAAGGACACCTCAACAGAATGGTGTAGCTGAACGAAAAAATCGCACCCTTATTGACGATGCTCATAGAATGTTGATAGAATCATCGTTACCCATTACATTTTGGGTTGAAGCGGTAAACTTTGCTTCATACGTTCAAAAACCGGGTGTTGATAGTCAAGGATAAAATGAAGACTCCTTATGAACTTTTTCATAAACGAAAACCTTTAATTGACTTCTTTCGACCATTTGGTTGTTCATGCACTCTCTTGAATACCTAATCCCTTAAGACGAAGTTCGGCTCTGTGTCTGATGAGTGATACTTTGTCGGTTTTTCTTCTTCTCAAAAGGCATATTGGGTATATAGCAAGAGAACACGTATCATTCAAGAGTCGTTCTATGTTTATTGGCAAGAGCCTAATTCTTCTGTTGTTGATCTAAATGAGCATGGTTCTTTGATTCTGATACTGTGTTTAATTCTTTTAATCTTCCAGTTTTCGACGATGGTGCATCCATCTCACATGTTCAAACAAATATCATTTCTTCAACTCCATTACCTGTCATTCCTCAAGTCCATTCCACCTCTTCAGCAAATGATGCCACATCAGTTGATGTTGCATCATCTTCATCATCATTTGATCTTTCACCTCCACCTATTTCTACATCCCTTCCTTCATAACCAACATCTATCCACCACAACCTATACCATCTCTCTTACCCTCATCTACTCATTCACAATCTGTCAACCAATCATCTCCAAACAACATGCCTTTATCCACTGATTTCAAAACTTTGAAAGATCATCTTCATGATAACTTTATTGGATCTATCACTCATGGAGTACGGACACAGTTTCAATCTAGTTTGATTAATATTTGTCTCTTCTCTTGCCTTATCTCTCAAATTGTTGCGAAAAACGTTCATGCAGCTCTCCAGGATACTTCTTCGGTGGAATCAATCCAATGGAGCTTCAATAATTCAAGAAGCTCAAAGTATGGACTATTGTTAACCTCCCTCCGAAAAAGTTTCAATTGGCACGAAATGGGTATTTAAGAACAAACCCAATGATCGTGGTGTTGTGGTGCGTAACAAATCTGTGAAGTCGCTGGATCGGTAAACATCCGAGCGTGTTCTCGACGGAAGGAAACAAAACAAAAACCAAGAGACAAACAATAAACATGAACCCTTAATTTCTCTACACAATGGTTTCATTGATAAAACCTAATGATTACAAGGTCTTTACAACATAAGAATCAAGACTCTTGGCAAGGGGAGATCAAGCATGATCTCCCCTCTTATCCGGCAGCACCTAGGCCCTGGTCACACTCCTTTCAAAACACTTAATCTCTCTACACAATGAAACTGGTATTTATAGGCTTCAGCCCATATCAGATGCGACAGCGCCCATTCGTGTGATTGGACCATGTGTATGGTTCAATCGTTCAAGTCGCATCTCTCAGTCACATGACTGGTCCATTAGCAACATTTCAAGGTCTATTAGATGGATATGAAGTGTGCTTTCCTTTACGGAGACATTGATAAGGAGATATATGTGTGTCAACCACCAGGTTTTGAGGATCTTGATTTTTCCAACAAAGTTTATAAGCTTGAGAAGTCTCTTTATGGTCTTCATCAGGCACCTAGAATCTAGTATGAGACCCTAACACGGTACCTCTTAAGCAATGGTTTCTCTCATGGCACCATTGACATGACTTTATTCAAGAGAGAAGTGAATGGTGAAATGTTGATTGTCCAAGTTTATGTTAATTATATTATTTTTGGTTGTACCAATTCTCAATTATGTTGGGAGTTCTAGGAGGTGATGCATAGTTCTTTTGAAATGAGCATGATGGGGGAGATGTGCTTTTTCCTTGGATTACAAGTGGAACAAAAGCCAGCGGGCATTCTCATTCATGAGGAGAAGTATGTTAAAGAAATTTTGAAGAAATTCAAGATGGATGACGCTTCTCCTAAAATGACTCCTTTTACTACTCAAACATGCCTCACTCCTAACAAGAACGTGAATCATGTTGATCCTCATCTCTACTCATCTATGATCGGCTCTATTATGTATCTTACAACAAGTCGTCCCGACATCACTTTTGTTGTAGGATATTGTGCTCGATACCAGTCTGTCCGGAAAGAGTCTCAAGAAAATGCCGTCAAAAGAATTTTTTGTTATCTCAAAGGCTCTTCTGGTTTAGGCCTTTGGTACCCCTATGGTGTGAATTTTCATTTACATGCTTATTCTGACAATAGTTCTAATGGTTGTAGATTAAACAGAAAATCAGTGACGGGAGGATGTCAATACCTGGGCAATTGTCTAGTTTCAATGCAAAGCAAGAAACAGACCACTGTTTCCCTCTTTATAGGGGAAGTAGAATACATTGCTACCTCTAGTTTTTGTTCACAAGTTCTTTGGAAACAACACCAGATGACTGACTATGGAATCAATTTTCTCCATACATCGTTGTTTTATGACAATGAAGCTGCCATCGGGATCGCTAAAAATCCTATTCATCATTCTAAAACCAAGCACATCGAAACACGGATTCATGCAATTCATGATGTTCAGGAAAAGGGTTTTGTTGATATTATTCCCATTGACACTAAAAATCAAAATGCAAATCTTTTCACAAAAACATTTGATAAACCTAGCTTTTATGAATTGATATCTATGCTAGGGCTGATATCTTTTTAAACCTCTTTTCTTTACTCTTATCTTTCAAAAAAATAACTATAATCATAATAAAATAAAATAAAAATATAATCATAAATTTCAACATTTCTCTTCATTATAGAAATTTAGAGGAAAATTAATTAATTATCTTGAAAAGAGATTTTGGAACTTGAGTCGAGATGACGGGAAATGATTGTATATCGTCTGGATATGCTTGTTTGTGCATGACTAGCGTTTAAAATGAGAAATGATAGTAACTGATGCTGCTTTCTAATCTTTTTTAATTACAGGTAAAAGAAAATCAAAGGGATTCTTTAATGATATGTTTGGTAGACTCAGCCTAAAAATTAAAATCTCTGCTTAAGGATATCTGGATTTATACAATCATTGTGGCCTGCATAAAAAACCGAGTCCGCACAAAAATTTGATTGAAAATTGATCTTTCACCAAGCATCTTACAATATCTCTGTGCATTGTTTGGTGTATTTATATGTCTCATGTTTGTGCTAATCTTCTGTGCTATACAGAAGTACTGACCTGGAGTGATGATCTCCTTTGCTGTATGATAGTACTGACCTGGTGCTCTCATCGGCACATGATTAAATGGTCATCTCCATTGTTATACATGAGTATAGACTGGAGCTCTCACCATTTTAGTCTTAGTCATGTCAAATCATCTAAATGATGAATTCATCTCAGAATGAAATATTCGGTCGATAATTAGTTACACACTATTGCAAAAGCCTTGTTCTCTAAAGATCGCCAGAAATTCAAGAAATCTTGAGGTTGGGTGAGGGTTTTTGCCAAATGATTGTGGGGTCCTAACATTTTAAAGCATCTAAATGTACCTTAACGAATCATCTGCTGTTTGTTGAAAAAGATAGGGCATGGGTCTAAGTGGACAAACATATCAGCAATCATTATTGAGATGTTTGATAATTTCTAAATTCTTTCAAAAACTGTGATTAGATTCAGTTATCAGTATCATCTCATTGCTTGTCAATGATTAAAGTAATCTTTGTGCTGATCTATATCTTGAGGATGTGATCTCTAATCGACTTAGATCTCGGTAATTAAATATTAATATTAGTAATAAATAACCTAATAAATATATAAAGTTGCAAAACTGTACTTTCGCTAACTGCTTCGCTAGACAAAATTGCAATTTCTCTCAACATTGTCATACTATGCGAAGTCAATTTCGACCTGAGTTCCGCATGTGGAAATTGCAGCTTCACTTGGCGAAATTGTAGTTTCGTCTAGCGAAACTCTAGTTTCGCTATGTGCAAAACTATATGCTATTTAAGTCATTTTGCGAAGTTAATTTCACACTTTCGCTCAATCGAATGATTAGGTTTCTTAGGGTTGTTCCGTGACCTCTTCATGCGCTTTTGTGATTCTATGATTTTTTTATCAATTTTTTGTTGATACTCGCAAGTGCGTTTCAAACTCAAGACCGTCATTTAATCTTGTTAATATTACCACATTATGAGTCTATTCGATTGAGACTCTTCGGTACCTTCGTTCTTCTTCCAGCAAAATTACCGATAGTCCAGTGAAACTGAACGAAAGTTCTTGTGGTCTTAGCGAAACTGTGAGGTTACGCTGTCCAAGCAAACTTAATAGTTTCATTGACGAAATTTCAGTTTTGCTGTGCCGAAACTATTGTTTCGGCTTGTCGAATCTACCTCAAGGTCTTGGCGAAAATAATGTGTTCTTGTTAGCGAAAGTATACTTTCACCGGCCGAAACTATATCTCATCCTATGAAACTATAGTTTTAGCCAGCAAATTAAATTAAATTTTTGATTATTCTTTGTTCTTTTCTTATTTTTATTATTTTAGTACTTAATATTTTACTCTAATGTATTTCATTCGTATTTAAGGTATAAATGGCAAATCTAAAGTTTGATGAGAGAAACAACATCATAGCCATTGTGGATGATACACATCCTAAAGCAGCAGCATTTAAAGAGTGTATACGGTGGCTGCAAGATGCCTTATAGCTTATGCTATCTCCCATTCTACTACCATCTATGATCTACACTGTTAGGTATTCTACCTTTGAAGAAATTGAAGATTTCCAACATTATTTGAAATTGAAGATTTGAAGAACAATAGCAACAAAATATTAGTCTTGGGTTTGTTTTGTAATTATTCTAAATGCTAGACTAGTATAAATATTGGAACATATTAGCATTGTAAAGGGTGACTAATTCACCACTTGTTAGGGTGAATTAAGTTCATCATCAACAACAATATATCATCATCCTTCAAGAATGATGATTTCAACAACATATCAATAAACACCAATCATAAACATGTTTGTGTTCTTCATCATGTTCATAATTATTATATTTTAGCTTCTAATCATTCAAGTTCTTGTCTTTATCAATATGAATCCTAAGATCCATGCTCATTGTTCCCGTTCATATCGGGAACACACAATTGGTATCAGTGCCGGAGTTGATGGATTTATATTGATTTTAATGATATTTCATGGTTAGTTTCCTGAAATTATTGAAGATTTTGAAGAAAACAATGCAACAATCAATCAACATTAGGGTTGTGGCTGCCTCACGATCAAAAAGCTGCGGATTTGGGGCTGCTTCTGAACCATTTGCGGCTTCCAAACAATGATCAAAAAATGCGGAATAGGGTTGCTTCCAATCCGAATGTGGCTACCAATTATGGGCCGCAAAAGAGGCTGCCAAAGGCAGCTTGCGAGCCAAGGCTTGCGGCCACATAGGGGCTGCCGATCAGGGATCTTGCGAGCCAGAATAGAAGCTACTGAAGGGACCTCTTGCGGCCGAATGGGGCTGCCAAAACTATGGTTGCCGAATAGGGTGTCTTGCTCATTAGGGTTTCGGCCGAATGGGGCTGTAAATAAGGATATCTAATGCCAAATGTGGCTGCCACATGCAACTGCTGATTAGAAACTCTTGTGAATTAGGGTTGCCAAAGGTGATCTTAGATGCCCTAATTAGGGTTGCCAAACCAAAATGTCCTTTGTGGCCACCTTAGGGAGGCAAAATTAGGGTTTGCAACCTAGGGTTGCAAATGGGCTCGAGAACATAATTGGTTTGTTTCTTGGGCTCCATCATTAAACAAAACCATTAGTTGGAATTGGGCTCAAGCGTTGAAGATTGGGCTTATGATAAACAAAAAAAATTTGGGCTTCGTATTTGGGCTCCATTATTGAATAAAAACATTAGTTGGAATTGGGCTCAAGTGTTGAAGATTGGAATATGATCAACAAAACAAATTTCTGCTTCGTATCTGGGCTCTCATCAACAAAAACAAGTAACATTGTTACATAATATAGTGGTACCAAAGTTTTGAAGACCTCTCTTTCGCATAAACAACAAAATTTCTTAATTTTGGACAACTATTCAACAAAAACAAGATCATGCTTCAATTCACATTGAAAATCTACAATTTAGGGGAATTATTGTTGGGTATTCTACCTTTGAAGAAATTGAAGATTTCCAACGTTATTGAAATTGAAGATTTGAAGAACAATAGCAACAATTAGTCTAGGGTTTGTTTTGTTATTATTGTAAATGCTAGACTAGTATGAATATTGGAACATATTAGCATTGTAAAGGGTGACTAATTCACCACTTGTTAGGCTCAATTAAGTTCATCATCAACAACAGTATATCATCATCCTTCAAGGATGATGATTTCAACAACATATCAATAAACACCAATCATTAAACATGTTTGTGGTCTTCATCGTGTTCATAATTATTATATTTTAGCTTCTAATCATTCAAGTTCTTGTCTTTATCAATATGAATCCTAAGATCCATGCTCATTATTCCCGTTCATATCGGGAACACACATACACATCAGAGACCGTTGGAGATCAGCTTAGTATGATATGAGAGGGAACACCCAAAGGATATATGCTAAAGTTTTGGAGAATGATGTGTCTATTATAGCTGAGATAGTTTCAAGGATCCTAAGACTAGAAGAAGATTCAGGAAAGGAAGTTTCTATGTTAGATGTTGAGGTGTTCACAACATTTAGGAGTATAGGATATGAGGGGCCAGCCTTTGGAGCAAGAAACGAGATCAAGAAGTCCTTTCTCTCAAAGGTATGGAGATTCATTGCCTATATCATTATTATGTGTTTAGATCAACGTAAAGGTGGATAAGATGGGCTGAACATAGACTGGGCAAAAGCTATGGTGCTATGCTGTAGAGGTGAAAAGGCAAACATTGCAAGGTTAATATTTGCATGTACGACAGAGAATGTGATGGCACTAAAGAAGGATATGTGGCTTTTGTATCTTAGATTTCTTCAGATGATGTAATTCCAAATGTGTCAAGACATAAGGAGGTCAAATGGTTGGTGTAGGTGAACCCACATATTTTTGTAGAGTGTTGTGCCATCCGACATGATTTTAGCAGGAAGATCACCATCTGGGGGGAAAACATGTACCTACCTGAAATATGGAACTATATTAGGTGGGCGGTTGAGACGGTGAATAAAAGAGCTAAAGAAACTAGAGCATAATAGACTGATGCTGCTAAGAAGAGAAAGAGATATAAAAAGAAAAGGATTATGATTTCGAAGATGAAGTGAATGAAAGGGCTGAAGAGATAAGGGTTGAAAAAGAGAGAAGATCGAAAAAGAAAGTTGTATAGAATAATCAGAAAGGAGAACTAAATATAGACATCAAGCATTTACTAAAACCCCAAGGAGGGAAGAAAGAGGAAGTTTAGATGAGGATGTGATTCGAAACCTTAACAACAAACTGGCTAATGAATTGAGCATGATAAAGACCAAATCTAATCAAGAGATGCGGGAAAGTCTAAAGGATGAGTTGATAGAAGGAATGAAGAAGATGCTAGTAGATCAAAACTTGCTGATAAAGAATTTATTTGAGGAAGTTACTCAGTTAGAAGATGCTGCTGGCCTGCCTAATCAACTAACTCAATCTAAGTTAGATGATTTAACTGATACTTCTAAATACCCGTTCTTGAACGTGGGTACCTCCTACAGCGCAGCAGGGGGCACATCTGGTACAACAACTGCGGGTGCGGAAAGGTTCTGGAACAAGGAATGAAGATGAAGATATGGAGAATGAGGAGGAGATTATGGAAGCTGGGTTTGTGAACATGGGATTTGATATAGAAAAAGATCTGGTTGGAGAAGAGGTTGTGAGGGAGAAGTCGGTTGAAAGAGATGCTAAAAAAGGAAAAGGGCTACTTGATGAAGAGGAGGACGATGAAAAACTAGTAGATTATGATTCTAAGCCAGAATTTTATGAAGTTGACGAGAGACCACTAATATATGTAGCCAAAAAAGAAGAACTAGATGAAGATGTCTTTGAGATGGCTAAAGAAGAATGGTTTATTAGAGAAAAGGAGCCTGAAGAACTAACTCCCTTTTCGGAAATTTCGAAGGGTTGAGTAAAAAGGAGGCTGATAAGAGGATTATTAGTTGGTGTTATAACCTCGGCCTTAAGATGTTCATGATCAAGAGGAGAGGGGGTGGAATTTCTTATATGCATAAGAGGAAGGCATTCAAGACCATGCCAAAATGGGATCTGAGGAAGCTGGCAGCTCTGCCGTTACTGAATGCCAATCTTAGTGAACGAGCCTCACTTTTGGAGAAAGAGATAAAGAATGGTTTAAATGACAACTTTGAGTCTTTTGGATACATGAAAGCATAGAGGAGACGATCAGAGAAAGACAAAGATTAGGACACTAGAAAAGGAAGAATTGTCCTAAGGGTAAAATCACCAAAGATTGTGAATAGAGTTAGGTTGGTAGATCCCCTTCCCCAACAGCTACAAAATTTTGAGAAGTGGTTTTATCATAATAACACGGGGGAGGTGGTGGTAAGAGTGAAGAATGGTAGAGAATTCAAAGTCTTTGACCCTATGGAGCTCTTTAGCTTTTGTGATGAAGATTTGCTGGTTTTGTGTGAGAATCATATCAAGGAAAGAAGTCGGTCCGTTTATGACTGTGGCAAATAAGATTAGAGGTGTGAGAACAGAAGTGAAAAGGCTTTTAGAGAGAGTAAGGGCTCAAGATGATCTGAACATGGACATACAAGTCCTGACAAGGCAGTTTGGGGAAGCAAGTGCTCATCCCGAAGGGGCTATTAAAGCAGGAAGAGACCATGGAGAATCATTTATTGTAGCCCCTAAGGAGGTTGTTGCAGGAGCTACTGAAGACAAATCAAAGGAATCGAAGGAAACTGGAGCTGACAAGAGAAATCAAGACGCGTAAAGGAGGTGAGTTCCAACCTAGGGAGAGTATTGAAGATCATACATAGGTTAGACTGACCTTATTTTAGAATGTTTTATTTTTGCTTGTAATAGGTATTATGTTAGTCTTCTTTTGTATGTAATTAACTTTATGTAGTTTTGCAGTCCAGTTTCACTATGAGCGAAACTATTGTTTTGCTCACAGTCAGCTACTTAGTTTGCTCGGCTAAACTGCTGTTTCTGGCGGGCGAAACTACAGTTTCGGTAGAATAGTTTCGCTCACAGCGAAACTCTCTGCGAAACTATGACTGCTATATATAGTTTTGATCATTATCATTGTGAGCTAATCTTTCAAAAACCCTAATCTTTTATCCTTGTTGCAAGTTACATTTGTAAGCAGGAATTTCACTAAAATATCATTGTGCTTTGTTATTGATTGTATTGTTCATCTCTATCTTATCTGGATTGAATTTTTTATGTTCTTAACCTTCTTTGTTCACCTTGTCTATTATTTTGTATTTGATATTGAACGATTCAACAACTCATTTGTACTGAAAATCAATCAAATAGACCAACAAAGATCATCCATAGAAGGGTCATTATTCTCATAAGGAGAGGAAAGAATCAGTGATGACAAAATGCAAAAGAAAGAACAGGATTAAAATAGCCAAGAGAAGATCAAAGAATTCTCAAGAGATCAACGCCACTTTCAACTCCAATAAAAACAAGTCTTTGTCTTTGTAGGATTTGAAGTGTTGAATAGTGAACCTCCAACTATGGACTCTAGTACAAGGAGTTGTTGTTCATAGACTATCTCTGTAGGATTTGAAGTGGTGATGAAGAAAAGAAGGCTCATTAGTTGTGTATCAATTCACATAGCCTGAACCATCCAGGTCAAAGAGCATGCCTCACCTTAAGATGCTGGTTGCAACATCTAAGAAGATGAAGATGGAAATGGAAAGTGATCAAGCTTAACTTTCTACTCAAAAGAAGGCACTCAGAAGTATGCCATATGCTTGCATCATGTATGGTAGTACTTCTTATATTGCTAAGGATTACATCTACAATCCCAAAAGTACTAAGCTTGATAAGGAGGTGTATGTCAAACAATCACCTACGTTGGTAGACCTAGATCATTCTGATTATGTCTTTAAGCTTGATAAAGTTATTTATGGGTTGCACTAAGTGTGAAGTCGCTAGATCGGTTGACATCTGAACGTGTTCTTAACGGAAAGAAAGAAAACCAAGAGACAAACAATAGAAAAAATAATAATAGAATGGTTTCATTGATAAAACCTAATGATTACAAGCTCGTTGAACATAAGAATCAAGACTCTTGGCATAGGGAGATCGAGCATGATCTCCCCTCTCATCCGGCAGCACCTAGGCCCCGGGCACACTCTCAAAACACTTACCTCTCTACACAATGAAACTGCTATTTATAGGCCTCAGCTCATATCAGATGTCACTGGGCCCATTCGTACATATGGACCATGCATATGGTTCAATCATACGACTGGACCATATGTATGGTTCAATCATACGACTAGACCATACTTGGTCCAGTCTTACGAATTGCCCAATAGCATCTCTCAGTCGCACGACTAGTCCATTTGCATGGCTCCGTCGTACGACTGAGTCTCATTTGCATATGCTCTTGTGAATGACTCAGTTTCATGTGTTTACAACATATCAGGGTTATTACATTAAGCCTAGACTATTCATCAAGTGACGAACACACTATATATGACAATATATTCTCCAACAAATTTCCCCTTAGACGTTACTTACGAATAGTAGATAACACCTCTTACAAACTTTAGTCAATCTTTGCTCTGGTTCCCAATAGAATCAAACGAAAAACCATATTATCCAACGTTTCTAATCCGTCAGGTTGCTACAGTATCCCTGAAAATGAATTTAGGCACAATAGCTTTCGTTTACTTTGAAGAACACCATCATAGCAGCAAGATTCCCCATATGAGTGATTTTTCCACATAATGAGATGAACAGTTTTCCATTGCACCAATCTTCACACAGGCTAACCTAATTAACATTAACACTTGCAGAACTTCCCCCTCAAATTCAGCATACCCCAATGTATAAACATTGTGCTCTCCTTACGTCTTCACACGATGTATTGGGCAAAAAGTAGAAGGTTCGAATCCACAACAGACAATCTCAAATAAATTAGCATGCACTTAGATTCATCATCAGAAACCAGCTCATATCATCATTTTCTGATTGCATCTTCAATTTCTCTATACATGGATTCCCCTTAAGAATCATAATCCTCTCTGTGCGGATAAATATAACTTGACTGGCCCATAAATAGTCAGATGCTCCTGACTACCCCACAAAATCAGCACCAACTGCTGACATCTTATCTTCTCTCTTTAATGTCCTAACTACATTCTTCTATTCTGGAAGTCTAACAAAAAATGGGGTATCTATCGAACTTATTTAACAAAAGAACCTCAGAGTGTGTGCTTTGCTGATCCTCAAATCTAGACAAGAGACAGTTCCAGACCTTTTTTTGGTCTGGAGCACCGTTCATTCGTATGACATGGAGGACAAATATCACATTCGTGTGAATGGGTGATACAAATGATATATTCGTGCGACTGTTCATAAGACTGGTTTAGTAGCATGACCGGACATAAGACTGGTCGAGTAGCAGGACTGAACATAAGACTAGTCCTGTAGCATGACTGGACATAAGACTGGTCCAGTCTCATGGTCCAGTCGCATGACTGGACATAAAACTGGTCCAGTAGCATGACTGGACATATGACTCCTCTAGTCACACGACTATATATAACACTAGTCCAGTCACATGTCTAGACATAAGACTAGTCTAGATTCATGGTCCAGTTGCACGATTGGACAAAAGACTGGTCCAGTATCATGGTCCAGTCATACGAATGGTCCATTAGCATGGTCTAGGCGCTTGAACGGATCTGCATGGAGATTTTTAGATCTGCCGCCGCCATGGCTGTCAAAAACCCTAATCTGATGAATTATTCATGAACTAAAACAAAATAGACATCATAATATTCGCAAGGGTGATAAGAACGTGGTTCCGAGTTCGATTTTAACAAAGAAACAACACACGTAACAAGATCTGAGCAAAACTCGAAGAACACGAAATGGGTTTAACATCAAAGAAGAAGAAATAGATCCAGAAATCAAGATTTCTGGTTACTAAAATGATTGTTAGATCATTCTAGTATTAACTGGCTCTCATACCAATTATGGAGTTGCTGTATCGGTTCACATCCGAGCGTGTTCTTGACAGAAGGAAAGAAAACCTAGAGACAAACAATAGAATGAAAAATAATAGAATGGTTTCATTGATTAAACCTAATAATCATAGCGGGTTAAACATAAGAATCAAGACTCTTGGCAAGAGGAGATCGAGCATGATCTCCCCTCTCATCCGGCAGCACCCAGGACCCGGGCACACTCTCAAAACCCTTACCTCTCTACACAATGAAACTGGTATTTATAGGCCTCAGCTCACATGAGATGCGACTGGGCCCATTCGTTCGATTAGACCATGCGTATAGTTCAATCATACGATTGGATCATACGTATGGTTCATTCATACGACTGGACCATACTTATGGTTCAGTCTTACAAATGGCCCAATAGCATCTCTGAGTTGCATGACTGGTCCATTTGCATGGCTCAGTCGTATGACTGAGTCTCATTCGCATATGCTCATGCGAATAACTCAGTTTCATGTGTTTACAACATATCAGGTATATTTCATTAAGCCTAGACTATTCGTCAAGCGACAGACAAACTATATATGACAATATATGCTCCAACACTAAGCTCCAAGGAAGTGGTATGACACACTATCTCAGTATTTCTACAAGCATGGCTACAAGAGGGGTACTATACATGGTGCAATCTTTATCAAAGGAATAGGGAATTACTTGAGGTCAAATAATACAAAGCTCTGTAAAGACTTTGAGAGGCTGATGACTAATATATTTGAAATAAGTGCCATGGGGGAACTCAACTTCTTTCTAGGAATTGAAGTAAAGCAGGTTAACAATGGCATTTTTATGAGTCAGTCTAAGTACGTACATGACATACGTACAAGATTCAACATGACTAAATGTAAGGTTGCAAAGAGACCCATAGTGATAGGATCAAATGAATATATCTGTGATGATTTGTAACACAATTCAATGAAATTCACACAAATTAATCAAGTCAAAACAAGATATCAATAAAATTCAAGTTTTCATTCATATCAAGCTAAGACAATTGCAAATATGAAAAGCAGATTCAAATATCTTGTGTATTCGTTACTATCTACCTACAAATCTAAGCTATTTATACTAAAAACACAAACTAAAGAAACTAACAAATTACAGAAATAGTCCCTATACTATTACAAAATACCAAAAGACAAATAAAGACCACATGTTAATCTTTCTTAGAGCACTTAACAATACTCCCCCTAAGATTGACATGGTCTTCAGTCTTCAAAATCTTCAAGCTTGGCTGCTAACTCTATCTTCAATTCTATCTTCAGCCTTGACTTCATCATTCAAAGAAATCTGCTGGTTCTTCTTTGACTTTGAACATTGGCTTCTGTTTGTACATATCTAACTCTTTCAAAGCTTTTGATATAGCAGACTTGAATTTACTTGCAAGAACGCCTTGTTTTGGTTTAGCTTCATTTGTTTTAATATCCATCTTGTCCATTCTTTCCAATGTATCTTTTGAAAGACATGAAATATCAATGTTAGCATATAACTCAATAGGTTTGTTACATTCCCTTGAGTACACTTCTAAGACCCCTTTCCTTGATATTCTCATGAATTCAATATCTTTAATATCTTTCTTAACAATGTTGGCATACGCAAGCGCTTTTCTCAATGAAATCCTTTCCATAGCAGCATTCATTACATTGATAATAGAAATGAAATATTTCTTGTCTTGCTCAGCCATTTCAGGAGAAACTTTCTCAAATTTTTGTACGACAAAAATGAGATATAACTTGGATGTAACAGTTTTAAGCTCAAAAACTCCAAATAAAGTAATCATGTCCTCATCCCATCTTTCTAGATTTCGGACTAACTTCAGCTCAAATGTCTCAATGTTATAAAAGCATCTGAGAATTGGCTTTGAGTTTTGATTACCGTCAATCACTTTTAGTCCAGGAGTTGTAACTTTTTCAAAATATTTTTCATAGATTCTATCAACGAATGTTCTTCTCATTGAACTCCCTTAAGTTCTTGTTTTTCTTCAAAGTAACAAAATACTCCTTGTCTTCTTGATCATATCTTGTGTTAAGAAAATACTTGATCTATCCAATCCACATCTTAATAATTCCACAAACATCTTCCCACGCTTTGAATCAGTATGATTGATCAGAGGTAATCTATTAAGCTCTTTTAAGTCTTGCACAAGAATTTTTATGATACTGGAGTAAAAATGATAAACATCACATACAACATTTACTCTCTTTATCAAGAAGGCATCAAACACTTCATCATACTTCCACGCAATGATCTTTACTGGTTTGTAAAATCTAGAGCAATCATTGCATTCAACAGTTCAGCAACTGATTGTCCTTTTTGCAATATATTTCTTACCAAATCTTCGGTTATTCTTGAACTATCGAGAATATGCCTTTGATCAGTTGATGCTTTACAAGTCTGTCTTTCTGGATCAGCAAACATTTCCATTAATTCTTTTCTATGAGCATGAGCATCAACAAATTTTGACATTTGTTTTATTTCCTGAGGTTTTAACATTCTTGTTCTTTTTGTTATCTCAAGATACTGATGGTTATCCATATCAAGCACTATCATTTTCTTCATTGTTTCTCAGTTTCTTGAAAGCTTCTTACAAGATTTCTCAGAGATACATATTGTAATCTCTTCAGCTTCCTCCAAGGGTAATTTCTAGCTTGCAACCATGATCTAAGAGCGGGAATACTCATATCATCAGGATCAGGATGGTGCAGCTCAGAACTAGACAATTCTTCTACATTTATAACCCCTTTGTTCTTATCCATTCACCATGCTCAACCACTATCTCATTTGGATCTATTGAAGCAACTGACTCAGCATAGATGCAATTCTCGTATTCATCATTAATTTGAGAAACAGTCAGTCCATCCAAATACACTTGATTGTATTTCATGTTCAGAAGATAGTTATATTTTTCTTCAAAATCCTATGGTACTTCATCTTGTTCTTGTATATGTTCTTGTGAAGAGAAATGTGATACAAATTCAGCTTCATCAATATCTTCATTCTCAAGAAAGCATCATACAAATCATCATTATATATTTCTTCAATATCATCGAAAGCATCAATCTGTTCTTGAATATTTTGCTCTTCACCAATTCTTCATTTCTTTGAAGCTTAGAAGAGGATTCAGTTTGATCAATATCTTCTAACTCATTCATTTTCCTTTTGCCTTTTCTTTGCTCAAGATTTTCTTCAACCTGCATCTCAGTAGTAATCACATGTATAGGTGATATAGATTTCTGAGCTTCTCTTTCCTTTATCAATTCAGCTTTGAGATTTTCATTTTCTTCAAATAACTTCTTGATTTCTCCTCAAGACTATCATAATCTTTAATCATAACTTCAAAATTCTTTATCACATCTTCTTTATCTTGGGCAAAACTAACAATTTTTTCATCTTTTAACACATTTTCTTCAGACAACTTTAAATTTTCATCTTTGAGCTTTTGAATTCTTTTCACAAGAACTGATTATCTCTTTCATTCTTCATTTTCAACTTTCAACTCTTCAATCTCTTTTTCTTTGTTTACATTTTCTTCTTTTAGACTTTCAATCTCATCAACTTCAACTATTTTCTCTGTTTGTATAGACACATTGTGTGACATACTAACAGGGATTTCTTTTGCTCCTTCTTGTATCAATTTCAAATATTGATTGAATGAAATATCATTGATAAAATCAGAATCAGATGTTTGATTTTGAGAATTCCTCTGTTACAGCTTTCTCAACATTTTCTTCAATCATAGCCTGTGGCTCATTTTTAGTATCTTCAACATTCCCTTCTTCATTTCCTTCTGGATTTACTTCAGTGATATCATTATTGTCATCATCATCATCATCACTTTCTTCACTTGATGAAACTTAGACATATCATCATACATCTTCATCAACTTCTACATCTTCAATCAGATCATTTGGATCTATTGGTTCTTCTTCAAGTTAGATAGAAGTGTGGCTGAGTAATATCAACTTCATCCATTGATACATTCCGATATAATCAAAAACTGGAATGTTTTGAGCACCAGTGATCATTGCCAGTCTCTTGTACACACTCTCTGACATGTGCTCTAGCTGAATCTTATCACCAATAACTTCTTCAGCATACAAATCTGGATTTGCATCATTAATGAGAAGTTGAAGAAATCTGGGTACATTAGATACTTATGCCTTACTCCTCTTTCCAGATTAAAAATGAATCCATTCATTATCCACTTAGCCATATTAAATATTCTGTTTGTGGATAAGGCTACAATTGGAGATGCAATGTCAACAGGGAATGAATCCCAACCCACACTTCTTTTTGACATGCAATGTTGAAAGATATAGCATAAAAGCTTCCAATGCTTAAATACACGAGCTTTGAAAAATTGTTCTTAGGGAAATGATCAGGATGACCCATCTGTAGAAAAACTTCTCTACACTCATTAAATGTATATTCAGATAAATCTTCGGGATCATTATCTCCCAGTCTTAAAGCTTGTCTAATTGCTTCTTCTCAAACTTCAAGCATTCTTTCTGAAGTGATAAAGGCTCATAAGACTTTATTTCCTTGATCATCTCTTTCAACTTGAGCAGTTCTCCAGAATTTTTTAATCATTCTTCTATTTAACGTGGGCCTTGCACACATGGCATACACATATTTGTTCTTAGTAAGAATCTGATAATATCTTATATCCTGTAGCTTCTCTATTTCATCATCTAAGAAAGCAGCTACATTGTGTTTTGGCTCAAATTTAATTCTGTCATCTGCAAAACACAACAAAAGAATTATGAAAACATTGAATATTGATTTAATGAAATTTATTTCCACATATGACTTTTGATTTGGACTTTTGAATTTGACGTTTTTATTTGTACTTTTGAATTGAGATTTCAAGTTGTAAAACATTAACTTATTCATTTTGAATTTATTTTCTAACATTTCAATTTTGATTTAGTTTTAATTTTTTTATTTTCTTTTGTTCAAAAATTGATTGTCTGTTCATCTTCTTCTTCTTCGACTACGCAAAGTCGACAGATTTCATCATCCACAAAATTTTTCACTTTAAGAACAAAACAATACATCAATAGACTTGAAAATGTGGTCTTATCAATAATCCAGTATCAATTTTTGATATGATACTCATTTGATCAGATTAAACTTGGATTATATTGGTTCGAACACCCAAATAGCATTCAACCGTCTATTGACAAAACACTGATTTAACCCAAAATTTTTATATTTGAATCACAAACTTATGTTTATATATTGAAATACAATGTATACTCAAAGGATTTGATTCGATTTCTGATGAAATAAGGATGTGTTGGTGCTCGACAGTCGCAGTTCGAGGGTTTTGGTTGTGAAATTTGAAGTGTGAATGAAAAATCCGCATAAGTGTTCAATATATATAAGTGAAATTTTAGGCGTATGAGCCCTGTTCGGACGTATGGTCCCTGTTTGAGCATATGAAAACCTAGAATTCACTTATTTTGTTAGACGTATGAGCACTGTTGTGCGTTTTAAATCAGACGCATGAGAACTGTTCAGACGCATAAGCATTGTTTAGTCGCTTT
The DNA here is from genome assembly GCA_025506515.1 of Flaveria trinervia. Taxonomy (NCBI): domain Eukaryota; kingdom Viridiplantae; phylum Streptophyta; class Magnoliopsida; order Asterales; family Asteraceae; genus Flaveria; species Flaveria trinervia. Next base: position 57,839,918 of record CM046444.1, on the reverse strand, counting down.
TGCACTGATCAGTCGCATGAACTTAGTAAAATGTCTAGCACTTGAATTTTGAAACTATTTAGATGTATGAGACATGACAAACGACTAACACACTATTTAGACGTATGGGATTATCACAAACGCCCAATACTTGAAATTTTTAAATGTATTACAACTGTTTAGACGCATGGGAATGAATCAAACGTCCAACACTTGTAATTTCATAGATGTATTACAACTGTTTAGACGCATGGAAAACGTCCAACAATTGTATAATCCTGAAAATTTCATCATGCTCCTATTGAGACGCATGTGCACTGTTTATGTATATACACTTGTGATTCTCAATTTTTTCACTTGCACACTTTTTACCATTTAGATCCCCAATTTGAACTTTTTGCATTTTGCACTTTCAATTTATAAAATTTTTATTTTATTTCTTCTTAAATTTTTTTTGTCCCTTCATTTTAGTCTCAACAAAAAAATCAAATATTTTCAACTTAAAAATCATTTATTTGCAAGATTAAGTATATTCATATTGTAATTTTCAAACACATTCTATTTTCAATTTACACAAATACTTTGAACATATAGCTCAGAGAATGCAAAAATAATATCATCTACATAAATTTGAACAAGTAGATTATGCTGCCCAGCTTTCTTAATGAATAAAGTCTTATCTATGGAGCCTCTAGTGAAATTATTTTCCAGAAGAAAGTTTGATAATGTCTCATACCAGGCTCTAGGAGCTTGTTTCAACCCATAGAGAGTCTTATCAAGCTTATACACCCAATTAGGATGTTTATTGTCCTCAAAACCTGGTGGTTGACATACATAAACCTCTTCTTTAATTTTCCTATACAAAAATGCACTTTTGACATCCATTTGAAAAACTTTAAGGTTGTGATAAGCAGCATAAGCTAAAAACAATCAAATTGCTTCCAGTCTGGCTACAGGGGCAAAGGTTTCATTATAATCAATACCTTCCTCTTGTGAAAACCCCTGTACAACCAGTCTGGCCTTGTTCTTAACAATAAGCCCATTTTCATCAGTTTTGTTCCTAAACACCCATTTAGTGCCTATTGCACACTTACTGGGGGTAGAGGAACCAGTTCCCACACTTGCTGTTTCTTAGAAGAGGATTCAGTTTGATCAATATCTTCTAACTCATTCATTTTCCTTTTGCCTTTTCTTTGCTCAAGATTTTCTTCAACCTGCATCTCACTAGTAATCACATGTATAGGTGATATAGATTTCTGAGCTTCTCTTTCCTTTATCAATTCAGCTTTGAGATTTTCATTTTCTTCAAATAACTTCTTGAATTTCTCCTCAAGACTATCATAATCTTTAATCATAACTTCAAAATTCTTTATCACATCTTCTTTATCTTGGGCAAAACTAACAATTTTTTCATCTTTTAACACATTTTCTTCGGACAACTTTAAATTTTCATCTTTGAGCTTTTTGAATTTCTTTTTCACAAGAACTGATTATCTCTTTCATTCTTCATTTTCAACTTTCAACTCTTCAATCTCTTTTTCTTTGTTTACATTTTCTTCTTTCAGACTTTCAATCTCATCAACTTCAACTATTTTCTCTGTTTGTATAGACACATTGTGTGACATACTAACAGGGATTTCTTTTGCTCCTTCATTTGTATCAATTTCAAATACTTGATTGAATGAAATATCATTGATAAAATCAGAATCAGATGTTTGATTTTGAGAATTCCATACTGTTACAGCTTTCTCAACGTTTTCTTCAATCATAGCCTGTGGCTCATTTTTAGTATCTTCAACATTCCCTTCTTCATTTCCTTCTGGATTTACTTCAGTGATATCATTATTGTCATCATCATCATCATCACTTTCTTCACTTGATGAAACTTTAGACATATCATCATTACATTCTTCATCAACTTCTACATCTTCAATCGGATCATTTGGATCTATTGGTTCTTCTTCAATTAGATAGAAGTGTGGCTGAGTAATATCAACTTCATCCATTGATACATTCCGATATAATCAAAAACTGGAATGTTTTGAGCACCAGTGATCATTGCCAGTCTCTTGTACACACTCTCTGACATGTGCTCTAGCTGAATCTTATCACCAATAACTTCTTCAGCATACAAATCTGGATTTGCATCATTAATGAGAAGTTGAAGAAATCTTGGGTACATTAGATACTTATGCCTTACTCCTCTTTCCAGATTAAAAATGAATCCATTCATTATCCACTTAGCCATATTAAATATTCTGTTTGTGGATAAGGCTACAATTGGAGATGCAATGTCAACAGGGAATGAATCCCAACCCACACTTCTTTTTGACATGCAATGTTGAAAGATATAGCATAAAAGCTTCCAATGCTTAAATACACGAGCTTTGAAAAATTGTTTCTTAGGGAAATGATCAGGATGACCCATCTGTAGAAAAACTTCTCTACACTCATTAAATGTATATTCAGATAAATCTTCGGGATCATTATCTCCCAGTCTTAAAGCTTGTCTAATTGCTTCTTCTCAAACTTCAAGCATTCTTTCTGAAGTGATAAAGGCTCATAAGACTTTATTTCCTTGATCATCTCTTTCAACTTGAGCAGTTCTCCAGAATTTTTTAATCATTCTTCTATTTAACGTGGGCCTTGCACACATGGCATACACATATTTTGTTCTTAGTAAGAATCTGATAATATCTTCATATCCTGTAGCTTCTCTATTTTCATCATCTAAGAAAGCAGCTACATTGTGTTTTGGCTCAAATTTTAATTCTGTCATCTGCAAAACACAACAAAAGAATTATGAAAACATTGAATATTGATTTAATGAAATTTATTTCCACATATGACTTTTGATTTGGACTTTTGAATTTGACGTTTTTATTTGTACTTTTGAATTGAGATTTCAAGTTGTAAAACATTAACTTTATTCATTTTGAATTTATTTTCTAACATTTCAATTTTGATTTAGTTTTAATTTTTTTTATTTTCTTTTTGTTCAAAAATTGATTGTCTGTTCATCTTCTTCTTCTTCGACTACGCAAAGTCGACAGATTTCATCATCCACAAAATTTTTCACTTTAAGAACAAAACAATACATCAATAGACTTGAAAATGTGGTCTTATCAATAATCCAGTATCAATTTTTGATATGATACTCATTTGATCAGATTAAACTTGGATTATATTGGTTCGAACACCCAAATAGCATTCAACCGTCTATTGACAAAACACTGATTTAACCCAAAATTTTTATATTTGAATCACAAACTTATGTTTATATATGAAATACAATGTATACTCAAAGGATTTGATTCGATTTCTGATGAAATAAGGATGTGTTGGTGCTCGACAGTCGCAGTTCGAGGGTTTTGGTTGTGAAATTTTGAAGTGTGAATGAAAAATCCGCATAAGTGTTCAATATATATAAGTGAAATTTTAGGCGTATGAGCCCTGTTCGGACATATGGTCCCTGTTTGAGCATATGAAAACCTAGAATTCACTTATTTTGTTAGACGTATGAGCACTGTTGTGCGTTTTAAATCAGACGCATGAGAACTGTTCAGACGCATAAACATTGTTTAGTCGCTTTTGCACTGATCAGTCGCATGAACTTAGTAAAATGTCTAGCACTTGAAATTTTGAAACTATTTAGATGTATGAGACATGACAAACGACTAACACACTATTTAGACGCATGGGATTATCACAAACGCCCAATACTTGAAATTTTTAAATGTATTACAACTGTTTAGACGCATGGGAATGAATCAAACGTCCAACACTTGTAATTTTCATAGATGTATTACAACTGTTTAGACGCATGGAAAACGTCCAACACTTGTATAATCCTGAAAATTTCATCATGCTCCTATTGAGACGCATGTGCACTGTTTATGTATATACACTTGTGATTCTCAATTTTTTCACTTGCACACTTTTTACCATTTAGATCCCCAATTTTGAACTTTTTGCATTTTGCACTTTCAATTTATAAAAATTTTTATTTTATTTCTTCTTAAATTTCTTTTGTCCCTTCATTTTAGTCTCAACAAAAAAATCAAATATTTTCAACTTAAAAATCATTATTTGCAAGATTATGTATATTCATATTGTAATTTTCAAACACATTCTATTTTCAATTTACACAAATACTTTGAACATATAGCTCAGAGAATGCAAAAATAATATCATCTACATAAATTTGAACAAGTAGATTATGCTGCCCAGCTTTCTTAATGAATAAAGTCTTATCTATGGAGCCTCTAGTGAAATTATTTTCAGAAGAAAGTTTGATAATGTCTCATACCAGGCTCTAGGAGCTTGTTTCAACCCATAGAGAGCCTTATCAAGCTTATACACCCAATTAGGATGTTTATTGTCCTCAAAACCTGGTGGTTGACATACATAACCTCTTCTTTAATTTTCTTATACAAAAATGCACTTTTGACATCCATTTGAAAAACTTTAAGGTTGTGATAAGCAGCATAAGCTAAAAATAATCAATTGCTTCCAGTCTGGCTACAGGGGCAAAGGTTTCATTATAATCAATACCTTCCTCTTGTGAAAACCCCTGTACAACCAGTCTGGCCTTGTTCTTAACAATAAGCCCATTTTCATCAGTTTTGTTCCTAAACACCCATTTAGTGCCTATTGCACACTTACTGGGGGTAGAGGAACCAGTTCCCACACTTGCTGTTTCTTAAACTGAAGAAGCTCAAGCTGCATGGCTTCAACCCATCCATTGTCCCTTAAAGCAATGTGATAGATCTTTGGCTCTTGTTGACTAATGAAGAGAGCATAGAAGCAGAAATTTGACAATTGACTTCTTGTTGAAATGCCAGCATTGATATCACCAATGATTTGAGACATAGGGTGATTCTTCAGATCTTGGTACACAATAAGATATGTGCAAGTGTTTGTAGCAGGCTCAGCAGCAACAGATGGTGATGGTGAAGCATTTCCTTGAAACCAATCAGTAGATGGTAATTCAAAGGAAGTTGAAGTTGTAGAAATCTCATCAGCATTTGTTGTGGATTGTGCTACTGAAGCTACAGGAACATCAGGTCTAGCTGAATCAGGCAGTTGATCACTAAACTTGAAAAGGTGATTACTGATATCATCATCATCAGTAACACCAGATGGGTGACTAGCTACAGAAGATGATGGATTCATATGATCTGCAACAGCAGGTGGTTGATAAGGAACATATTGCAGAATGTCCAGATCAAACAACTCCACGGGGTTTCGTGGAATTGTATCCTTAGGGGATTCATTGAACTTCACATGCAAGGTTTCTTCAACTATCTTTGTCCGACAGTTGAATACTCTATAAGCCTTGCAAGTGGATGAATACCCATCAAAATACCCTGCATCCACCTTAGAATCAAACTTTTGGAGTTGATCCTTTGTGTTGAGAATATAACAGGGACACCCAAATGCTCTAAAGAATGAAATCAAAGGGGCTAAATGATGTAAAACTTCATAAGGAGTTTTCATCAACCTCTGATTTACTAAGGCTCTATTCTGTACATAGCAGGCTGTATTAACAGCTTCAGCCCAAAAGGTTAGTGGCAAACCAGAATCAGCCAACATGGACCTTGCAGGTTGAATGAGTGTCCTGTTCTTTCTCTCCACTACTCCATTTCGCTCTGGAGTCCTTGGGATGCTATACTGCCTCTTGATTCCCTTTGACAAGTAAAACTCATCAAGAGTGTGGTTTCTGAATTCAGTACCATTGTCACTCCTCACACACTTAACTCGTAGGGAATACTGCTTCTCAACGTGTAACACAAAGTTCATAATGGACTGAGCAGCCTCATCCTTTGAATGCAAGAAGAAGGTCCATACATATCTAGAGTAATCATCCACAATTACCAGATAGTATTTCTTCTTTGCCATACTCATTACCTTCACAGGACCAAAAAGATCCATGTGCAGTAGTTGTAAGCAGGCATTAGACTTGGATTCTTCTATGGTTGGGAATGAAACTTTATGTTGTTTCCCTTTTAAGCATGCAGTGCAGATTTCATCACAATTGAACTCCTTGATTGGAAGACCTCTCACTAAACTCTTGTGGATCAGCTGATTCATGTTTTTGAGATTAACATGACCCAGCCTTCTATGCCACAGTTTAGATTCTTGGAGAGAGGCCTTGGAGAACAAGCATGGATGGCCTCTTAACTCAATTTTCTTTGACTGATCCAAGGCATATACTCTTCCTATCCTGTTAGCCTTCAGGAGAGTATTATCATCTAGTACTTTGTCAATCAGGCTCAGAACCTTGGATGATAGAATCATACAATTCTGGCTTGTGAAAAGAGCAACATGTCCTTTGTCACACATCTGACTAACACTCAACAGATTGTATTTGAGATTCTCCACATGGTTGACATTATCAAATCTAATATCTCCATTAGACACAAATCCCTTTCCAATGATGTAACCTTTAGCATCATTTCCAAATGAGACAATCCCTTCTTTCCCTGAGAGTAATCATGAAGAAGAGCTGCTCCCAGTCATGTGCATGGATCCTCCACTGTCCACATACCAGATGATTCTTTGGCATGCTGAAGAACCCTGCATAATCATAAGAAACTAGTTAGCTTTGGAGACCCAAACCTTTTTGGTTTTGGGACTGACTTTATCAACAGATTTAACCATAGCTGGTTTCTCATGATTAACAGCTCATGAAGATGGAGATGGTGCTGAAATGGATTTGGACCTGGAATTCCTCTCCAGTGGTTTGGTCATAGTGGCTTCAAGTTGGTTAACTCTCCCCAACAGATGCTGAACCATCATAACAAGTTGTGTCTGATTTGAAGCTCGAGCTTTCAGTTCATTTGACACTCCAGAGCTTGTTTTTGATGAGTTCCTGTGACCCACCATTTCCTCCTTCTTAGACTTCACAGACTTAGTCTTATGTTTATCATGAGGAACAATATCAGCTGTCTTCTGATAAACCGTATCCTTCTTAGTGGATTTGGGTAAGGCCTTAGGTTTATCAGGTTGAGATGATTGTGGTACAAACTTGGTCTCAAACTCAGTTTTCATTTTATTTATTTCTAGTTTAATGAGCTCATCCCTTTAGACCTTTAAACCCTTTTTGTACCAACATTCATGAGTTAGATGATTGAATTTACCACAAATTTCACATGGTTTATTCTTCATCTTGGACATCTTTACTGCTGAAGTGGAAACTACTGAAGGTGTGATCTTCAATACTTTCCTCCTATCAGTACTAGGTACTAAAGGATTTGTAACAGCTGAAGACTGATAATTCAACTGTTTTCCATCCGTCCTGATAGACTTGCTGAAGGATTCCTCAGCAGTTGTTAGTCCCTGTGTTTCAACTGATTTGAAATGCTTTTCAGATGTTGGGTCTCTTTCAGTACTTCGGGTACATTGAGGAACAACATCTGAAGTACTCAACTTCATATGAGTCTCAGTAGTTAGACCATCAGTCATTTATTTGTTGAGATCTTAACACTGGTTTCATTCTCTGATCTTGGATTATCATTAGAGAATGACTCACAAGATAATGTGGTTTGGAGATTGCTTTCACTTTCAGACTTAACTATGGAGTTAGGAGTAAAGTCTGTTGGTGGAGCAGTATGGTTGTAACCAATGCCAAACTTCACATTTGAAGCAGTTTGCTTGCTAAGAAGCATTTCAAATCCCTTGCATGATGAGACCCAACGTTCACACTCCACTTGGGTCACTGCAAGTTTTTCTTTGAGACTCGTGTGGTCTTCCAGAATAACCTCTAGCTTGGCCTTTTCATCATTTAATTGGCATTTAAGCTTATAATCTCATCACTTTTACTGTTAAGAGCAGACTCATACTCAGCTTTTCTTTTGAAAATGGTTTTCTCAAACTCAAGTTTTTGATTTAGTAATGCTACATTTGCCTCTCTAATAGAGACAAAGGCAGCTATGCATGATTCAGAACATAACTTGGCTTTAGCCTCTGAAGATACCTGAGTTACCTTGAAGATGATGCATTTGAACAGGAACCCTCAGTACACTCCAGGGCCATGAGAGCAAGATTTCCAAAAGGGTGTTCACCACCATGTTGACTAGCACCAGCATAGTATTGCTCAGTGTGACCAGACAAGTTATCAGGTAAGCCACTCCAGTCAACGACTCTAGGGGTGAAGAAGCTGTGATGAGGTTGTGATTGAGATGGAGATGGTTGAGGTTCTGGTAGTGCATGAGATTGTGGTACTATAGGAGCTTGAACTTGATTTGACTGTGGCAAATAATAGCAGGGATAAGGATATGGCATTTGACCCTGAGGAACAAAATATGCAGGAGATTGAGGGTGTGATGAATGACTAGAACCAGCAGAATGTTGCCCTTTGGATTGTGAATTGTTATTTGGAAAAGTCAAAAAGGGTGCAGAAGTGTTAGATCCAGTTGATCTACACTCTCTTGCAAAGTGTCCAAGCCTGTGGCATTTGTGACACTTCAACATGGTCTTGTCAAAACCGACTTTGGTTTTGTCAGAGAGTCCAGGAAATTTCCTGTCAGTTCTCTTGTAGAATTTCTGAGATCTGATATTGATCAAGGCCATTTGGCTCAAAATATCCATCTCTTCTAAATCATCATCAACAATGCCCTTCAAATCATCCATGATAAAGCATAGATTGTCACTATTATTACCAGAATGACAATCAACACTCACAAAGGCATGATTAGGATTGTTTGAGGTGAAATCAATATGCTCATCATAGTGGCATTCTGATCCTGCATGCTCTGACTCATGACTTACCAAGGCAGTGTTTCCTGGTACAAAATCATCAGTGAGCTTTCCAGATGATGACAGTTTTCATTTTTGTTCTATCTCTCTCTCAAATGTGAGCAATTTCCCATGGAGTTGGGTGAGAGATAGTTTGTCCAAATTTGCACTGGAGCGTAGGACAATAGTATATGTGTCCCATCTCTCAGGCAGTGATCTGAGAAATCTGTTGTTCATCTGGCTATTTGTGTACTCATGTTTGACCATTTTTAATTCAGAGATCAAACAAGAGAACCGCTCAAACTGTTGAGTGAGTGTCTCACCCTTCCTATGAGAGAATTCTCATATTGTTGGGCAAGGATTTCTCTATTATTTGCCAAGACCTCATCTGTTCCTCCAAATTGTTCTTTCAAGGCATTCCAGAGGTCATGGGCAGTTTCATAATGCATTAGCCCAGAATAGATTTCATTGGGCAGTGCCATGGCCAGAATTCCCTGGGCTTTTGCATCAATCTCAAACAATTTCTTATCCTCATCTGAGTATTGCTCCCTCCTCTTCGGAACCATTTGATTAGTTTCCGGGTTATTCACCATAGGCTTGTGTGGACCATGTACCACTGATGTCCAACAACCTGAGCTGTTAACAGACATGTGATGGAGCATTCGTCGTTGCCATATGTTGTACTCATTCCTAACCAGCATCGGAGGCTTGGTTGAGGAACCAGTATTGTGAGGATCATTGGAAGGAGTAGTCATTTTAGGTCCAAATACAATTTAATTCAGCTTTTAAAAGATTTTACATAGACCACAACAGACTCAATGAAAACCAAGAATAAATCTCAGGATGAATGACCAAAAACACAGAAAATTCAATCTCTATAACCGTTTCTTGCAAAAATGCTAATTCAATCAAACTTGGATCTTGGATAGCAGTTTCAATGATCAATTATTAGATCGATCAATGATTAACCAGCTCTGATACCATTTGACAGGATCAGTGATCTCAAGTTTGATGGATTAGAGTGCAACGTAGCGGAATAAGAACGAGAATTAGACAAATTATAGCAAGAATTTGATATTCGTATGCATTAAGAACAAATACGGTTGTAACGAGAGAATATATTTTTGTGAAAAGGAATGTTTTAATAATATCAAATGTTTATGCTCAATCATTCACAAATTACAATTAGGTTGACATTCCTTATATAGGGTGCAATCACTGCTGATATCAGGGGATAGTGACATCTCGCAGATTTAGTACAAAAATAACTAAAACTTAATAAACTACTGAAATGTTCACAACTACTGAGAACATATCAGAGTGCTAAGTATAAAACATAAAACTACTGATACGAAACTACTGAAACTACAACGACTGAAGAACAAGCTCTTCAGTCATTTTACAAAACTACTAAAAAGAAAAACATAAAACTACAGAAAGAAAACCCGTCACAACTACTGAAGAAGACCTCTTCAGCTGTTGTGACAACGACTGATACTTGGTCTTCAGCACTTGTCTTCAGACTTTGTCTTTAGCACTTGTGTCTTCAGACTTTGTCTTCAGCACTTGTATTCAGCTGTTGTGGACTTCAGCAGTTGTTGTGACGTCTGTGGGACTTAAGGTTTTTCTGATCCGGCTCATTGGTTCTTTTGGTCCAACAAAGGTAAAAGTGAAGACTTCCGAGGCTTTGAAGACAAAGTCTTTTGAAACAAATATAGTAAAGACAGATTTTTTCCGAATACTTTTAATGCATGCTTTATCTGATGTACTTTTCCATAAAGTTGGACCATTTTCCGCTGCAACTCTGATAACTCACCAACTTATACAAGTTGGTGAAAAGGTCCATGCTTCTTGTAACTATACATGGAGGTCTTGTGTTTGTAACTTTGTACATTACATACATTTATCTTTATTGTAATATATTAGGATGTGAGCTATGGCATGTTATATTCATTAGTCAAAAGGCAATAAGCCTTTTGATTCTACATTAATCCTATGTTTTCTAGCTCAAGCATATCCAGCTGGCCTTCCAAGTATGGTCGATTGTAGGATGTAGTATAATGTATCTTAAGTCCATCTAACTTATTTCTTATGCTTTGTAACACTCGTAATAGAACTTGAGAAGCAATTTACTACAATCTTGAAAACCAATTACTTGATGTTATTCTTAAGTTTTTGTCTGTTGTTTGCTTGTGTTCATAGTATGATAACCAAAAGTCCGAGTTCCTTATTTGATTTGTTAAATGTTCCAAACACTCTCTTTCTTGTAAGAATAAGTGTAACTGATAATCCCATCAATGGTCCTGCATATTGTCTATATGGATCGGAGTCTCTTGCAAGTTGAATCCATAGTCCAACATCTGTTTCTAAATACAAGGCACTTGAGCATAGCAGCTAACAACATCTATGTATTCAGCTTCAAGAGTTGATGCAGACACATAAGAATGTTTCTAGCATTGTCATGAAACTATTATGACACCAAGTACCTGACATCCTTTGATATAGACTTTGCAATCATATTACAGCCACCATAGTTACTATTCATATAAACATGCAGGTTGAAGTAAAAATGCTTCAGATACCAAAGGCCTAGTTTAGGAGAACCTTTGAAATATCTAAGAATCCTCTTGATAGCAACTAGGTGTGACATCCTCAGGTTGGCTTGATATCTTAGGCATGTACATGCGACAAACATGATATCAGGCCTGCTGGTTGTGAAGTACATAAAAGACCCAATCATAGTCTTGTAAAGGTGTTCATCCACACACTCCCCCTTAAGATCTAGTCCAAGGTAGTGGTTTCTTACTATGTGTTAAGTGCTCTAAGAAAGATTAGCATGTGGTCTTTATTTGTCTTTTGATATTTTGTAATAGTATAGGGACTATTTCTGTAATTTGTTAGTTCCTTTACTTTGTGTTTTCAGTATAAATAGCTTAGATTTGCAGGTAGATAGTAACGAATACACAAGATATTTGAATCTGCTTTTCATATTTGTAATTGTCTTAGCTTGATATGAATGAAAACTTGAATTTTATTGATATCTTGTTTTGATTTGATTACTTTGTGTGAATTTCATTGAATTGTGTTACAAATCATCACAGATATATTCATTTGATCCTATCAAATGGTATCAGAGCTGTTGGTAATCTATTAGTGTTTGATTTTCGATTTAAGTTCATTGAACTTGAAAACCTAAAATCTCACTGAATCTGTGATTGAGATACAATTCAAGTGAAAATTTGTGAATTTCAGTTGTGTTTCATCATCAGAACATGATTTGAATCACAATTAGCAGATCTATTCATCGAATTCAAGCCAATTTGCTGAATTTGTTGTTTGAAAATGACTTGAAGTTTCGAACTAAAATTTCAAAAATTGAGTGATTTGTTGTTGAAATTGATATTAAGAAGAATTTTTATCGACATAAAACATGCTTAATTGAAAATTTTCAATTGAATTCATCAACATTTGAAGAATTTAGATGATTTGAGTCTATTATATTCATATGAACATGATGAATGTGACGCATTAGGGTTGAAGTTTGCTGAAAAATTGTCTAAGTGTTAGGCGTTTGACTACTTTTAGTCGCAACAACACTGTGTAGACGTTTTCAGTTCAGACGTTTGATCACTGTTTGAGTGTCTAGATGTATCATTGTTGAGAAGTTTTTGAACTGTTTAGACGTTTGATAACTGTGTAGGCGCATCAACACTGTGTAGGCGCATCAACACTGTGTAGACGCATCAGCACTGTGTATACGCATTACAACTGTTCAGACGTTTTACAACTGTCCAGACGTTTTACAACTGTTCAGATGCATCAATTTTAGACGTTTTTGGAAAAAAATTTTAAGGCATTCCCTTAGACGTTTATCAACATAGACGCATCAACTGTTGAGACGTTTGAATACTGTTCAGACGTTTTAACCTTGATACTTCGAATTTTTTTTTATTAAAAAAAATTCTTTGAAAAACTTTTTCAAATTTAAAAAAAAAATCAAAAATATAAGAATGGTAAAATCAGAAGATTCTGAAAACAGAGTTCCAAAACTTAAAAATAGAGCTGATTTCAAAAATTGGTCTCTTAGACTAAAACAACATTTTAATTCCATTGACACTGATCTCTGGAAATCTATAGAAAAAGGACCATACACTCCTATAATAACTGATGGACCAGACAGAGGATTTGTGTATACTAAAGATTCTCTAGAACCTTATCCAGAAGATGATCTTCAAGGAGATAATATGAAAAGAGTTAAGAATGATATTAAAGCCTATTCATTGATGTGTAAAGGACTACCTTTGGAAGTTCTTACAAGGCTTGATGCATATCAAACTGGATATACACTATATAAAGCATTGAAGATCATTTGTGAAGGAGGTAAAGAGATTCAAAATTTAAAGAAACAAACTGTAACACTACTAAAGCATACTGAGAAGTTTCCAATGGATCTAGATCTTCTTATTGCAAAAATACAATCAGTGGAGATTGATGAAAGCTCAAGGAACTATGATAGAGCAGCATCAATGTCTCAATATCAGTTTGTTGTTTCACCTGCAACCACCATAGAAAATGCATTCATGGCAAAGAGTCAGAAAAGTCCTGAAGAAGAAGGAGACTTGTTTGTAGGAGCAGGATTTTTCACTGACTCATCATTTACCAGTGCACCTGCATATACAACTCAGTCTCATTCTTAATCTCCTCCTAAACCACAGTCTCAATCATCAAATATTCAGACAGAGACTTCTTCATCATCTAACTCTGCTAAATCTAGCAAAGTTAAAGATGTGATTAACATTCTATTAGAGGATGAAGAGTTCAAAACTGCATTCACTGCCTTTATGGCCAGCTTTCAAGCATATCAAGGTAGCCATTTAACTTAACTAGATTTTGTTTTGCAGGATTTATTTGAGATGGATCCTGAAGATGTTGAAGAGATGGAACTGAACTGGCAGATGGTGATGATTGCCTACACGACTCAAAAACATTCTTATGTCAACAAGAAATACAAGCCTAGTGCAAACAAGACTGTTGGATTTGACAAGTCAAAAGCTAGATGTTTTAACTGCAACAGTTATGAACACTTCTCAAGAGAATGCAAAGCTCCAAGAAATAATGGAGGAAGTGCTCAATCAAGCTCAAACAATCAAAGGTTTCAACAAGCTCAGAAGACTTTACAAAAGCCTTATCAAAGTCTTCCTATGCCAAAGCTTAAAGATGAAACCAAATCATCTGATGAAACAAAGAAAGCTCTAGTAGTAAGCATAAATGATGGATATGATTGGAGTGCATATGCATATCAATTTACAAATGAATTAACATCAAGTTTATCTCTTATTGCAGAAATTCAAGAAGAAGATTGCTCAGAAAACATTGACCCAAAAGTGGAAAGTGATGAAGAGGAAGATAACTATGATTGGAGTGACAAGTCTGACCCTAAAGAGGATACAGAGGAAGTAGCTCCAATGGTTCAGTCTGATCAACCAAAGGTTAAATCTTCTACTTCATCATCTGAAACCACAGTTCCAAAATTTCCCGAAATACCATCAAAAGTAAGAGAAAAGCTTTGCACCAAATCATGCTTTGAACATGTTGAACACTACAGAAACTATTCATTCAAAATCTGTGAAAAGCTAAAACAAGAGGAATCTATGCATAATCAACTTAAATATGATCATAAAACTGCAGATCAAAAGATTATCTCTCTTCAAAATTCATGGAACAAAACAATCAAAGATTTAGAAATTGTTACAAAACAACTAGAAGAGATGACCAAGAATCTTGAACTAGAGAAAATAGCACATGCTGCTACTCAAGTTGATCTAGCAAAAGTAAACAGTTCAAAAATTATAGTAGAAAAACTAATCAGTGAAAGAAAAGATAAACAAAAGGCAGGATTAGAATTTCAATACTCATGATCATTCACCTGAAAATAAAGCAAAGCTTAAAGCCTTTCAGATCAAAACCAAGAATGCAGAAGAAGAAAAAGAAAATGTCCAAGTGTTTGTTGAAAAAGATCAAGAAAAAATCAAAAATGGACATCCAATCAAGATAAAATCATATGAACCAAAACAACCAAAACAAAATATCTCTTCTGATCAAATTCATAATGTAATAGAAGAAGTCAGAATTCAAAACAAGGATAAACAACAGATAGCAACATCAGAAGATTCAAACACAATCAATATCAAACAATTTCAATCAGAAAAGGAATCTTCTTCTCATGATGTTCAATCTGAAAATAAACCAAGCTCTTCTAAATCAAAGAGTCAAAGAAGAAGAAAGAAATCTGCAAAAGCAACATCTGAACAAAACAAAAGTTCAGAAAATTTGATTAAAGCAACAAATCAAACATCAAAACTAAAACCAATTAAATTTGTGTTAGCAGGTATGTTAAATATGAATTCTCTTCCAAATAATAAAGCAAATATTATGAACAAATCAAACTCTGATCTGAAATCTAGTTCAGATTCAAAGACTTCCACTGTAGCAAAAAGGTTTGTTTCTAATACATTCAAGAAGGAAGTTCATGTTAAACAAATGAACAATAATCTGACACAAAATCAAACTGTGAAAAATGAAAGACAACATTTTAACTATATGACACCAAAATCAAACATTATGTTATTGTCAAAAGTTAACAAAAGGTTGTTTTTAACTTCACAAAAGTACTGTGAAATTTGTGATATGAAAAATCACAATACTGCTGAGTGCTTCTTCAACAAGTACTGTCACATATGTGACATGAGAAATCATTCGACAGCAGATTGTTACTATAACAAATATTGTACTTATTGTGATGAAATAGATCTCTCACTAGAAACTTTGCAAAATCAAACATAAGCAAAGGATTTGCTAATCCACAGTATTTGAGAAATCAAACTAATGGATTTCAAAGAGACATTAATCAACCTAATGTAGGTTTGAGATCTTTTCTTAAGATCAACTATATATGCTCAAAACATAATATGCAAGAACACTTTATACCAAGATCTGTAAGGATGACTATTAAAAATGTTAAACATCAATACATTTCAAAAGATGATCAATCGAATGGTATGATTGTTCACAAAAATAAATCAAACAATTTTCAGAATAAAATTAGTAAATTCATCAAAAATAAACCTGATTTGAATAATCTCCATTATAAACAATTTACAATTGTTGATAAATTTGGAAAGCCCAAGACCATTTCGGCTTGGGTAGATATTTTAACTTAACTTTCTTGTAGTGCAGGTACGCCCAAAAAGACCAATCAATACATGGTATGTGGATATTGGGTGTAGTCGGCACATGACAAGCAATACTGCAGTGTTACAAGATTTTAAGTCAAAAGACGGAACTCACGTCACCTTTGGTGGTGATGCTGGAGGAAAAATAACTGGAGAAGGAACAGTATCCAATGGGATAATAAGCTTTGATAAAGTCAACTTTTGTTCACAGTTGAAATTTAATCTTTTAAGCGTATCTCAAATATGTGACAACTCTTATTTTGTTCTGTTTGATAATTCATTCTGTTATGTTTTGAAACCAGGTTTCAAGATAAGCCAAGATTGGGTGATTGTTACAGCTGAGAGAGACAGAGATGTATACAAATTGGATATGTCTCAAGTTGATCCTTCAACTGAAACAACATGCCTAATTGCAAAGGCATCAAATGATGAAAGCCCGCTTTGGCATAGACGTCTCGGTCATTCAAATTTCAAGAACATGAACAAGCTTGTAGCAGGAAATCATGTCATTGGACTTCCATCCAAGAAGTTTGCGACAAATGATCACTGCTCAGCATGTTTGAAGGGAAAGCATCACAGAGTGTCTTATAAGTCCAAGCCTATAAACTCAACATCCAAACCTCTCCAGTTGTTACATATGGACCTTTTTGGACCAACAAACGTCAAGAGTATTGGACGAAAATCATATTGTTTAGTTATCATTGATGACTTTACAAGATTTTCATGGGTTTTCTTTCTTTATGACAAATCTGAAACAACTGAATTATTAAAAGGATTTATCATTAAAGTTGAAAATCAATTAGACATCAAAGTGAAAATAATAAGAAGTGATAATGGAACAGAATTCAAAAATGCTAACATTGAAATGTTTTGTGCACAGAAAGGGATAGCTCATCAGTTCAGTGCTCCCAGAACTCCTCAACAAAATAGAGTTGCTGAAAGGAAGAATAGAACACTGATTGAAGCTGCTCGTTCTATGTTAGCTGATGCAAAAATACCTATCACTTTTGGGATGAAGCAATATCAACTGCTTGTTTCGTTCAGAATCGAATCTTAATTGTCAAAGATAAACTGAAAACTCCATATGAGTTAATGTTTGGCAGAAAACCGAACATAATTTTTTTAAAATCATTTGGTTGTCCTGTTATGATTCTTAATTCAAGTGATCAATTAGGAAAATTTGATGCAAAATCTGATAATGGATTTTTCATTGGATATTCATCAGTTTCAAAAGCCTATCGAGTCTACAACTCTAGGACGAATGTATTCTTGAACATTCAACGTTAAATTTATGGAAAATTCTTTTCCATCAGTTTCAAATGGTCCTGCATGGTTATTTGATCTAGATTCGTTATCAAACTCTTTTCAATCCAATTTGTTTGATCAATCAAATTGTCTTAATTCTACAGATAAGAAGAACTCAAAAGGAGATCTTGAATCTTTCAGTGAAGATTCAGATTCTGATGACCCAGATGATTCAAACTCAGACTACCCATTTTTATCATTTGTCAAGGAAGAATCACAAAATATTCCTAATGATGGTAATGAGTTTGTGATACCTGAGTCTGAAACATCATCCATTTTAGGTGATGTAGTTGATACAGGTAACTTTGATTACTTTGTCAACTCACCTACTCAAGTTCCAAACTTCAATCCACATTCTTCTACTTTGATACATGAGTTTTCCAACTTTATTCAAACAAATCTGGATGTTAATGTTCAATGTGATGAGATTACTACATCTCGCATTCACAAGAATCATCCAATTTCTCAGATTATTGGTTCATTGAATGAGAGAACAACAAGGAGTAAATCAGAACAAGCAAACATATGCTTATACTTTTGTTTTCTTTCTCAAATTGTTCCTAAAAATGTTACCAAGCATTAAAGGACAATGGTTGGATAGAAGCCATGCAAGAAGAATTACTTCAATTCCGCAAACAAGAAGTGTGGAATTTGGTGGATCTACCTGAAGGAGAAAATGTAATTGGCACGAAATGGTTAGTTAGAAATAAGACTGATGATTGTGGTGTTGTAATAAGGAATAAAGCAAGACTTGTTACACAAGGATGCACACAGGAAGAAGGTATAGATTATGATGAAGTGTTTGCACCAGTTGCAAGACTTGAATCAATTCGAGTTTTCCTGGCTTATGCTTCTTTCATGAAATTAACAGCTTCTAGACCAGATATTATGTTTGCTACATGTGTTTGTGCTAGATTTCAGGCTGCACCTAAGGAGTCTCATTTGATTGCAGTCAAGAGGATCTTTAGATATCTGCAAGGCACTCCATCTCTAGGTTTATGGTATTCTACTAGACATTCTGGTAAATTAGTTGCTTTTTCTGATAGTGACTATGCAGGGTGTAAGTTGACAAGAAAGTCCACTTCTGGAGGATGCCAATTCTTAGGCAACTGCTTGATTTCTTGGCAGAGTAAGAAGCAGACCTGAGTTGCTACATCAACTGCTGAAGCAAAGTACATTGCTGCTGCAAGCTATACATCTCAGGTACTCTGGCTTCAAACCCAATTATTGGATTATGGCATAACAGAGACTAAGACCCCATTGTTAATGGACAGCTCTTCAGCTCTTTGTATTGTCAAGAATCCTATCCAGCACTCTAGGACTAAACATATTGAAATCAGACACCATTTTATTAGAGATTGCTTTGAAAAAAGTCTGATTGATCCAAAATTTGTTCCTAGTGCTGATGAGCTTGCAGACATTTTCACTAAGCCCTTGGATAGCACAACTTTCCAAAACCTAGTGTTAAGGCTTGGTATGCTGCAGCTAGAATAAGTGACAACTACTGGTGATCTCAGCTCACAAGTACTGATGATCATTTGTTTATTATTGTCATATATATAAGTACTGAAGTTATTTTCTCTCTGAAGTTTTCTTTAAACTACTAGAGCTTAACTTCTCAGTACTCAAGTACTTTATTTGTTAAAACAATTGATGTAGTTACAACAGCTGATGTAGCTACAACTCCTGTTGTCAGAAATACAAATACGTACTGATGTCCTATGAAACATCTGAAAACAGATGAAAACGTCTGATGAGTATGTGTTGAGGACAGTATGAAACAGCTGAAAAGCAATGAATTGACGACAACTACTGATGAGCCTTTTTCTCTTTAGTAGTTTCCCACTGCTGTTTCTTTCTAAACAGCTGAAGCAAAACCATGTCTTCAGTAGTTTCACAACTACTGATGACTAACACCAAGTCTTCAGTTGTTTTATAACAACTGATGGTAAAACCAAAGTCTTCAGTAGTTTCCCAACTACTGATGACTAATACCAAGTCCTCAGTTGTTTCATCACCTGAAGTCAAAACTGTCTTCAGTAGTTTTATAACTACTGATGACTAAATCTTCAGTAGTTTTATAACTACTGATGACTAAATCTTGAGTAGTTTTATAACTACTGATGACTAGATCTTCAGTAGTTTTATAACTACTCTTGACTAAATCAGAGACTTCAGCTGTTTCAACGTCTGACGGTTAAAACCAAGTCTTTAGTTGTTTTATAACAACTACTGATCACACCAATACGGTCAGTCATTCCAAACCTCTGAAAGTTAATACTACATCATCAGTAGTTTCAACAACTGATGACTAACACCAAAACCTTCAGTCGTTTTCGAACCCTACCCTTTAAATACCTTATCCCACCTTCAGAGTTTTTACTTTCTTCTCTTCTCAAACCTAACGTTCAAAAACTCTCTAAACTCTCTTCATCAATGGAGACCATGCAACTAAAACCCCAACACAACTGTGTCGCACATATCACAAAATCACCATACTGGACCAAGTTTCACAACGCCATTGATTTAATGGTTCAGTCACCTTACAAAACGGCTTTTCTGTTAAATCCCACCATATATGCCGAATCTCTTAACCAATTCTAGACAAACGTCACTCTTGTCTCTGAGGAGAATGACACAGAGTCTCTTCAATCGTTTGTCCATCGTCAAAAAGTGGTCATTACTCCAGACACTCTTCCCCAAACCCTCAATCTGGATGATGCCACTTTCCCAACTGGTTATCCAAAGGGCACAATAGATCAATCATTTGCCCAGCATGGATACCAGGGTTACCTGAGTGCATCTACCATATTGAAGAAACATTTCCAGGATGCCGAACGTCTCATCTTTCACATGGTAAATGTCCGCCTTGCCCCCAAGACTTCATCATGGGATCAAATGTCCACAAGGTGGCAATAGGTAATGTACTCCATCCTTGAGCAACAACCTTTATATTTTTCTGAAATACTATTTTTAGAGCTCAAGGATATGGCCCAAAAACAACTTGCTAACCGTTGGATATTATATCCTCGATTCATAATGGCCATAATTGAAAACCAGCTTCAAGCTGAGGGACCTGTTGGCCTGGCAGTCCCTGCTACGGCTGTATTGCCTGAAGTATACTCCCGGCACAACTCTGACCAATCACTAAAAATGGCTGCCAAGCTGCGCAAACCCACGCAGCTAGAACCCACAGCCACCACCCCCAAATCCAAAGTCCCCACCAAACCCACTAAAAAGATGACAAAAAAGGCTACTCAGGGAAATGAGTCCCCTGAGGATGCCCCTGCAACACAAACGCAGGCTATATCCACTAGTTATAACCCCCTAGTGGATACAAGGACTTCACCAGCCACAGCCGCTCAGGATTCCTCTCAAAAGGAGCCTGCAGCAACCGAAGAAGGGGTACCCACTAATCTGGGATCTTCCTCATTTGAGGAGATTGCCATTGAAGAGCACCATTCTCCCCAGGTGCATACTGCTTTTACCCCATCTCCCACTGCAACCGCCCCACAAAGTCCTACTCTCATTATTTCAAACGTGCTGACTCAGCTGCATGCCTCTCCTCCTCCCCAATAAACACCAACAAAGGGGAAAACCATAACAATTGAGGAAGAGGATCAACATGCTTCTGACAGCCCACAACACAAGGGTTTAACTGTTCTATCTCCTGGTGTGGACATGGAGACCAGAACATTTGGTGAGGCTACCACCTCTTCAGAATCGGCACATGATCAGACTAAGGCTGGTAACATAGCTAAGTCCTCACCAGAGGCAACAGCTGATGAAGGATATCGTCCTGAGGCTGGAAGTCCCCAGTTCCAAGAAAAAGGGGCACATGCTAAAACTGGTCTACACCCAGTGCATGTACATCCTGCTACAAGCAGGAGGTCAGGTGATTCAGCATCTGCTGATGATGACCTGGGCTTCTTTTATGATGTTCTGGCCCAGAACACAATTCTTGAGGAAGAAGTCAGTAGACTACAAAGACTACTTGACCAATTCTCTCAAACAGCAAGTCCATCTGCCACCAACATTAACCCACAGATGGCACCTTCACCTGAAGGTCTCCCACACACTCAGCCGCTCAAAACTTCCGAGCCACCAGCTTCTATTTCTGGCACTGCTTCTCAGGGACAGAACCCCTCTGAGCAAACAACTGCTATCTTTCAGCAATCCCTACCTCTCATCACCCCAATGATCATAGACATTATGATCAAAACCATGGATGAGAGGCTTCCTCAATCATACAACCCCTGGTGGAGGAGATTGTGAGCACAAGGCTTTCTGCTACTCAAACCCTTGCAACCAATGCAACCAAAACGGGGGAGAGTCAGTCAGTGAAAGCAAAGAGGAAGAGCGTAGAGGGGAAGAAAGAAAAGGAGACTGAGAAGGAAGAGGAGTTTGTAAAGGGAGCTGACATTGATCAAGTGGGTGAAAGTCACAAAGACTTTCATGTCACATATAAGAAGAGGAAGGTTGAAGGAAAAGAAAAAGAACTCGAACTCGATGAGATGATCAAAATGGCGGATGCTACACACAGTAAATCAACGGACTCCATTATTGATCAACTGTATAGACAGGGATTCGATACTGCACAGCTTGACTAAGAGATTAGGAGACTTGAAGTTGAAGAAATTAACTTAAGATGGGCAAGCTATGATGCATTAGAAAGAGAAGACTAGAGATCACGATCAGATTCATTGCAAAGTACCTTGGGAGATCATTGATCGAGATTAAGTCATGGACCAGGGACAGTATCTTGGCAATAACCACCAAGATCTGTTCGTCTGAAGCATACACTAAGGGATTGGTGATTGAAGCACTAAATGAGGTAGGTGCTGGGAACAGAAAGGAACTAGCAAAACACTCAAAAGCCTCACTCACTACAAGAATGCTAGAACAACCTGCAAAACCTCCACTTCAAAATCACCACTACCCCAACCCACTAAACCAACTCCTTTACCCTCAAAACCAACAGCCAATGATGCATCCAAGAAGAAGAAGAGAAGGGTGTTGAGGCTAGAAGAAGAAGAAGAAGAGCATGATGAGGAAGAAGACAGGCTGCCTCTTTCTGCAGTCCTAACTTTGCCTAAAGCCAAACCTATGCCCATCACTCCCACCTCACAGATGGAAGCTGTGAGAGTAAAGATAGAAGAAGAACAGCAGCAAAAGCTGCATGATGACGAGATGCTGAAAAGCATAGACAAAACTTATGCTGCTTCTTCATCAATAATCAGTATGAAGAAAGAAGCTCTGAGATTGTACACCCTTGCTAACACATTTCAATATCAAAAGGTAAAGGTGAGAATATGGCCTCATCCTAGGGTGGCTCACAGAATTGTGAAGAAAGACATTCCTTCAAGATACAAGGGCCAAGTAAAAAGGATCGTAGATGAAAAGATCATAGTGGTCCTTGTAGTATCACCCTGGGAAATTGTAGAAGATTTCAAGAAGGCCTATGAAACTAAACAGCCACTCCAAAAGATGTTAGAGAACAGAGTAATTAAAAAGGGGTTAGTCTACAAAAGGCTTGAGAACTTCAAACAAAATAAGCTCAGTCTGTTACTTGAAGGTACTCACCCAGATGAGTTTGCATACAAACAGATTACAATAGTTGAGCTCAAAAATGGCAAACAGGCTAAGTACATTTCAGAGCTGTATGGGCATGAAGGATTGTTTGATGGTGGAGCTGAAAATCTTGCCATGGAAGAACAAATTATGTTTCTCAGAGCATACACCAGAGAATCCTACAGGCTTATACATGGGAAGTAGAATTCATGGGTAGGACCACAGCCCTGTGTCTAGTTCCCCAAAGTCAGGGCTCTTATCCATACTACGCCAACCAATTTCAGAAATCTATTCCCAGGCCAGTGCTTAATTGGGTCATCTTCTTAACTGCTCAAGAAGCAAAAAGACCAATCTTATCGCCAACAATAAGTGGGACCTCAATAAAGTTAAGGTTTTGGCTGCATTGGTTTAGGGGGAGTTTGTTGGACCAAAAGAACCAATGAGCCGGATCAGAAAAACCTTAAGTCCCACAGACGTCACAACAACTGTTGAAGTCCACAACAGCTAAAGACAAGTGCTGAAGACAAAGTCTGAAGACACAAGTGCTGAAGACAAAGTCTAAAGACACAAGTGTTGAAGACAAAGTCTGAAGACACAAGTGCTGAAGACAAAGTCTGAAGATACAAGTACTGAAGACAAAGTCTGAAGACACAAGTGCTGAAGACAAAGTCTGAAGATAAGTGCTGAAGACCAAGTATCAGTCGTTGTCACAACAGCTGAAAAGGTCTTCTTCAGTAGTTGTGACGGGTTTTCTTTCAGTAGTTTTATGTTTTTCTTTTCAGTAATTTTGTAAAACGACTGAAGAGCTTGTTCTTCAGTCGTTGTAGTTTCAGTAGTTTCGTATCAGTAGTTTTATGTTTTATACTTAGCACTCTGATATGTTCTCAGTAGTTGTGAACATTTTAGTAGTTTGTTAAGTTTTAGTTATTTTTGTACTAAATCTGCCAGATGTCACTATCCCGTGATATCAGTAGTGATTGCATTCTATATAAGGAGTGTCAACCTAATTGTAATTTGTGAATGATTGAGCAGAAACATTTGATATTATTAAAACATTCCTTTTCACAGAAATATATTCTCTCGTTACAACCGTATTTGTTCTTAATGCATACGAATATCAAATTTTTGCTATAATTTGTCTAATTCTCGTTCTTATTCCGTTGCGTTACACTCTAGTCCATCAAACTTGAGATCACTGATCCTGTCAACCTTCAGAAGATGTTGGTCTTGGCTTTGAAAGATTTCATACATAGAATATTTTCTCGTGTAGAGTATGAAACTTCCAAATCAACTTCAAGTTTCACCATTTAGGGGAATCTTATGTCATGCTAGGAATCTCTTCTGATAATCAGCCAGTGCTTAATGGATCTCCTGCGTTACGTGCATACATGCAGGAAGGACTTGGGTTATTTTTGGGTGCATTAGACTTTCATTAAACCATATAAACTCTCCCTAGGATGATGCTAATAAAGACTTTAGATATTGGCAATCCTCATCATGATAATGACCATACCCTTCTTCATCAGATGGTCAGGATCACTCAAACTTTCAAAGTATCTTCTAATTTCAAAGAGATCATGCAGAGGTAGGTTAAACATGTCCTACCACATGTAGACATATTGACCACCTCGATTTGTATTGACATACCATCTTTCTAGATTAGTAGTGAAGTTCTAGGACAAGATGGGTAATCCTGATGAAATAGTAGCTATTTGAATTGGAGTTGGTTAAGTTGTGTCTTGTTGCACTTCCTCAGGATGTTCTGACTTATCTTAAGGTTAACAGGTGGAAGACTTAGACTTCTTCCTTGACTTTTCCCTTTTGGCCATTCTTTTCTTCCTATTTAAAGTCTTTGACTGATAAATTGGCCTTTAGCACGAGGTTGTTTTGTTTTGTCTTTCTCAATTGGGTCCACCTCACTCACAGGTTCAGAAAGAGAGGGAGTTTGACCCCACTATGGATCCGAAGATGAAGCTTGCTGAGGTCCAGTAGGATATCTAGATTGTGTTGTCTCAACTTGTTCAACCTTAACCTCCACTTCCGGAGGGGCTTAACTTAGTAAGGAGTGCAAGTCAACAAGCTCTCCTGCATGGTGGATAGAGACATTAGGCCATGTCTCCTTCAGGAAAATACATACAACTTCAAGAGCCAATCATCCACTACCTATTAGCAGGTTTCTTTTGACTCTTTTAGATGATGGCTCTTGACTTCACTGCTTCTTCCCTCACATTTCTGTTAGCAGCTTTTTGCTCTTTTTGAACATGTAGCTTAAGCTAGTTGATATATTCAAACTCAATGTGTTTAAATGATATGGGAAGAAGTATAGCTGCTTGATAGAGACTTGTGGCACTCAGGTAGTTAATAATGTTTTGTATGTCAGCCTCATTATCTACCTATGGTTGTTTAGTTGCCACAGCCTCTCTTGCAACTGTCTTCTTTCTTCCTTAACCCTAAGGAGCAACTAAGCATCCTCTACCTCCTTTCTCTCCTTAGACATTTCCATGTCTGCGAGTTCATTCAACTCATCTAAAGGGAGAAAGATGATCTCATCAATATCAAAGTAACTGGTTTGTTGGTAGTTAATCCTAACTGTTGTTAACTAATCATTTTGAGTTTTTGGTCTAGGAGCAACCCTGATTGTAGCTTCCATGAAGCCTGAAGACATAATAGAACTTTCTCCTTATAGCTTCTTCTTCCTCTCTCCCTCTACCTACTCAATCTCCTCATGAGTCATTTTCTTTTTCCCTTTGTCACCCATAGATATTTATGACTCAGGGTGTAGAGAGCTTTAGCCTTCATTGCTTGGAGTAGCTTCCAGTCTCTGGCCAGAGAGAGGTTGTGATACCCCTTCACTAGCAGGTGTTTCACTGAGAGGTTTGGATGCTCCAGTTTATGGTTCTACAACAGTGCTCACAGGTTCTGTCATTGGGCCTTTAATAAATGTTTTCTATTTGGCGCTAATCTTAGGGTCCACCTCAACATCCATTTGACCAATGGCACTGTCTGCTCGCATTTGTCTTCTTAGTTTGAACAATTCGGCAATCCAGTCTTGAATCCTTTGAGCCATTTTGATAGCTTGCCTGAATTGACATGGGTTGACAAGTGGCATGTTGACTAGATCAAAACCTTCATAGTAGTCCATGTTCAAAAAATTAGAATCTCATGCTACCCTTGACTCTTTGAGGTATGAAGGCTCTTTTAATAGTATCATACCTCTATCCTAGTATGTAATTTGAGGCACCTTGGGGTGGAGATAACATTGCCTTTGGAATTCCATACTCTAGAAGAATCTGAATGAGTGAGTCCACATCCATGTGAACTTAAGGAGGTTGATGAGTATGGACAACTACAATAGAGGATGGTGAGTCCTCAATGTCCATACTTGTTAAAGCCCTAGAAGATTAGCATTTAGTCTTTAGTATTTGTTTTTGTCATAGTTTAGGGAATTATTTGTAAATATTTGTTACTTTTTTTTCTTTGATTAGTATAAATTGAATGATACGCATTTTGTGTAGGTAGCATTGAGAGCTCTCTCATAATATGCATTGTAGTTCTTTCCTAATATTAATAAAACTTTGTGTGAAGTTTTCTTATATTTGCATTGCCTGATTACTTTGTTGATATAATTGTTAATTTCATTACATCATTAACACAGATCGATCCATTTGAACCTATCATATGGTATCGGTGCCTTCGGTTTAGTGATTTGGAGCTTAAAAACGACTTTTGAGCCCTTATAAATCAGTTGAATCTGTGTTTTAAAAGCAATTGTTCAATTAATTGTTGATTTCAGTTGTGTTTCATCATTAGAAACATGAAGTGAATCACAATTAAGTGATTTCACACATTCAGATCTAAATTTTCATCTGATCGTGTGTGACTATTCATCATATTCGAACATAAATTTTAGCAAAATTTCAGACTAATAGTTGTTACTTGAGAGAAGTGATGCTAAAGGACTGGTTATTGGTGCTTAATACACTTGTTTGAAGGTTTTCAAATCAATTAATCAAGTTTTAAAAAAATTGTTAAGATCAGGTTATTATGAAAATGATGAATTAGGCATTTGGAGTGTTAGAATCATCCGAAATTCACCAAACTATTTTGCCGCAAGAACACTGTTACGCTCTTTAACACTATTTAGGCGTTTCAGAGTGATCGTTTTGACACTGTTATGGATGTTTTAGTACTATTTGGATGTTTTTAGAAACTAAGTCCCAATAGTTTAAATGTTTAGAACTGTTGGAGCTTTTTGATACTGTGCAGCCGCTTTGTCACTGTTTTGGCGTTTTTACACTTTTCAGGCATTTTGGATTTTGGGCATTTCAGAAATTCAATAAGGCATTTCTTTAGGAATTTCTATATCAAAAAGGGTGTTTCAGAACTATTCAAGCACATTAGAATTCAGACTTGTCTCTCAACACTTATATATATATATATATATATATATATATATATATATATATATATATATATTGTTGATAGATATATGTCCCTAGTTTATGTGCTTAATGTAAAAGTATGTCATGTCTTACACATATATAATGAATAAGTTGATTGAAATATAATATGTGGTTGATACTTATAATGTTTAATACTTCATAGTATTTTTGTCTGTTAAAGTACAATGAAATTACTATATAGGTTTGAGGTTGTTGTGCATAGTTCTTAGTCGATAATAATTGAAAAATGTGTTCAAACTTAATCGTATGAGTCTTTACGCGATTGGACCATGCTAATGGACCATACGCATGAATACCTCATGCTAATGGACCAGTCGCATGACTGAACCAGGAGACTGGATCAGTCGCACGATTGAGACATAACATTGACTCAATCGCACGACTGAACCTTTACTCGTGCGTACGGATCAATCGCATGATTCACTTGCACGTCTAAGCCATGCTAACGGTTCAGTCGTACGAATGAAAGCCCATATTGTATAAATACCACCTAATTAGATGAATTGGAAATTTTTGAAACTTTTGACACATACTTGTAACCTAGCCGTCCAGAACATCCAGAAAGCCTGTTCCAAGTTCATAGTTCGCGTCTGATCTTGTTTTACACGTTCTTAACGTTTCTTTAATCTTTAAATTGATCGGGATTGCGTTCTCACTGATTGGATTGCCACTCAAATAGGATTCCGCACTATTTGATCTGGTTTCACGCATTATCAGTTAGTTCTCCATACGTACACGATTCTCTAACATATATATATAATATATATATATATATATATATATTCATTTGTTTATTTCATTTTAAATCTCAAACAACGAAAATGGTATATGTTCAAATCCTAAAAATGATTAAGTCTGAAGATTCTGAGAACAGAGTTCCAAAGTTGAAGAACGGAGCTAATTTCAAGAACTGGTCACTCAGACTTCAACACCATCTAAACTCTATTGATACTGATCTATGGAAATCAATAGAGAAAGTACCTCACATTCCTGTTACATTTGAGGGTCTTGATAGAGGTTTTGTGTACACCAAAGATTCATAACAGCCTTATCCAGAAGATGGTTTACATGGGGATGATCTAAAGAAAGGGAAGAATAATATTAAAGTGTATTCTCTCATAAGTAAAGGGTTACCTTTTGATGTATTATCCAGGCTTGAGGGTTACCAAACTAGGTATACTATGTATAAAGCCTTGAAAATAATCTGTGAAGGAGGAATATATATTCAAGATCTCAAAAAGATAGAAACTAAAAAGGCAGCTTCAGCTGTTTTAGCATATCTTTGTAGAAACCATGAGATGAAAAGATATGTGCTACTTATAATAGAAATATTAACTTTAGGGATTAAGAATAATCTTAAAGACCTAAATGATAGACTATTAAATGCACTTCCATCATTTTCGAAACAAATTGTGACTTTGTTGAAACATTCTGAAAAGTTTCCCATGGACCTTGATCTTCTTATTTCAATGATAAACTCAGTGGAAATTGATGAAAGCTCAAGGAATAATAACAAAGCTGCATCTACTTCTCAGTACAAGTATGTTACTTATCTAGCAAATACTGTAGAGAATGCATTCCCTGCTAAGGATGAAGCTACTCCAAAAGATGAGGGTGACTTATTTGTACGAGTAGGATTCTTTACAAGTGTACCTGTCTACTTAACTTAGCCACAACCATAATCACAGTCTCTTCCTAAACCTCAAATGCCTAAAACTTAAAATAAGACTCCCTCTTCTAACTTTGTGAAACCTAGAAAAGTTAGAGATGTTATAAACATCCTTCTACAAGATAAAGAGTCCAAAACTGCATTAATGGCCTTTATGGAAAGTTTTTAAGCATATAAGGGTAGCCATTTAACATAAGTTGATTTGATTTTACAGGATTAGTTTGAGATGGATCCAGATGATGTTGAACAAATGGATCTAAACTAGCAAAGGGTGATTACAGCTTATAGAACATAAAAGCATACATATGTGAAGAGAAACTATAATCCAAGGGCAAACAAAATAGTTGCTTTTGATAAGTCAAAGTAGCTCTAACAGTCAAAGGTATCATCAATAGGCTTAGAAGACATTTCCAAATCCAAATAAGAATCTAACAATGCTAGAATGAAAGAAGAATCTAAGACCACGAAAGAACCAAAGAAAACCCTAAGAATGGATATGATTGGAGTGCTTATGAAAAACAAATTACAGTAGATCTTACTTTAGGTTTAGCACTGATTGTTGAGATGAACAACGAAGACTGGTCTGAAGACAATGATCTAAAGACAGGTGAATTAGACAATGAGGAAGACTATGACTGGAGTGACAAATCTGACATAAAGGAGGAATCTGAAGAAGTTGCTCTCATGGCATAGTTAGAACAACCCAAAGTTGTAAACTCATCATATGAGTCTTCAAATTCATACCCTAAAAGTGTGAACTTGAAAAAGAGGGTGAAAATGTTAATGAAATTAATAACAAAAGGAAAAGGAGATTGAAAGAAGAGAAATCAGAAACTTCATGTTCCGATCATTCAAGCTCTAATGAATCAAATCAATGCAAAGAATCTAAAAAGGAATCTTCTCAGAATGTAATTAAAATCCAAAGCACTAAAACTTCATCAAGAACAAGAATTGAAAGAAGAAGAAAAGCAACTACTAAAGCTAAAAATGAACCAATCAATCAATCAATTCAAATTAAAACTGTGAAGTTTATATCAGCGGGAACTTTTGACATGAACACAATATTTGAAAGGATATCAAAACCTAAGATCAAAACTTAGATCTGAAAACAAGTTTAGGTCCTAAGTCTTTTGTTGTTCATAAAAGATTTGTGTCTAAGAAGTCAAAGAATTGTGAAAATTTTCAAAAGACAAATCCTAAAAATCAAAAGAACAAACTTCTAAAACAAAACAAAAGATTACTCTTCCTACCCCTAAATCTAAACAAGATTCAAATGTGGCGTCCACATTTAAATCAAGGATTAATCAAATGTTGTTCAAACAACCACAAAGGTACTGTGACATATGTGATATATACAATGATAACACACCTGAGTGTTATTTGAATAAGTACTTCTTAGGACCGTGTACGTACGGAGTACTAACTCATACTGTGTTATAACTGATCAAATAGTGCAGAATCCTATTTGATTGGTGGTCCAATCAGTGAGAGCATTAACCCGATCGATATAGGAATAGACTAAACATTAAGAATGAGTAGGAATTGATCAGGAACGAACTATGAACTTGCACAGGCTGTTTGGGACACTCTGGACGGCTTGAGTTTATGAGTATGCATAATATCTCTTCAAGTGTTATGTTTTTCCACAAATTAGCTGGTATTTATAGGTTATTGGCTTCCATTCGTGCGGCTAAACCATTAGCATCGTTCAGTCATGTGACTGAATCCTGCGATTATTCCATACGCACGACTGAAGGTTCAGTCGTGCGATTGAGTCAATCTTATGTCTCAATCATAGGACCGATCTAGTCTCCTGGTTCAGTCATGCGACTGGTCCATAAACATTACTCAATCATTACTCAATCATTATTGACATATAATTGTGTACAACAATCTCGAACCTATATAAGAAGTCATACATATGAATTAAAGATAGATAAACATCACATCATATATCATATTTCATTACATTGTCAAATTACACATACTTAAGAAATGAAAGACTTTTATATTTAAGCGCATAAACTAGCTACATATGTATCACAAGAACACAATTGATATTCAATGTAACAGTAAATGATTAATTGGAGAGTATTGCAGCGGAATTCGAACAACGAATTAAACAATTCACAAGAACACAATTGATATTCAATGTAACAGTAATGGTTATAGAATAAGAGAATTCTGCAAAAGAGATATTTCTTTCATATGCTTTCGTGGTGGCTCAATGTCACACATTACAATTAGGTCAACATTCCTTATAAAGGATATGTGACGTCTGCTCATGTCACTTGATAGTGACATCTAACAGAATTATTCAAACTACTGAAACTTTGAAAACTACTGAGAAAGTTTTCAACTACTGATGACATCTTAGAGAATGCTAAGTACAAGAAATATAAAACTACTGAAACTAAACTACTGAAACTAGAACTACTGAAAAGGAAATTACAAGTACCAAAAGGAAACCATCACAACTACTGAAGTTGATAACTTCAGCTGTTGTGACAACTACTGATCACTTTGGTCTTCGGTCTTTGTCTTCAGTCTTGGTTCTTCAGACTTTGTTCTTCAGACTTTTACTTTCAAACTTTGTTTTTAGCTGATAGCATCAGACTTTGTCTTCAGTACTTTACTTTCAGACTTTGTCTTTAGCTGATAGCTTCAGACTTTGTCTACAGTTCTTTACTTTCGGACTTTCTCTTTAGTAGTAGTCTTCAGTTCTTGTCTTCAGACCATGTAATCAGCTGATGTCTTCAGCTGTTGTGATCTTCTTCAGTAGTTGTAATGTCTGTGTGACTTAGAGGTTCTGAGGAAGAAAAGTCTACTTCAACGTTAGAATCACCAGAACTAAAATCAACAAACTTTGTTCTCATGGCTGATTCTTCTTCTACATCCCAGGTAAGTACCACTGACAAACTGTTTAATAATCATGCTTGCTTAGCATGTAATAAATTTAGAGAAAGCATCGATTCAAAATTTTCTAGGTTATTAGATCATAATAATAGCTTAGTAAAGGACCTGGAACTGTGCACAGAAGCTAATAGAGTCTTGAAACAAAACGAGCACAGTTACAAAGAAATGATAGACCTATTGAATAAAAAGCTTAGGGAAACCGAAGTAGTTGCTTTTAATCAAGCAAATGACATTAGTTACTATCTGAACTTCCTAGAGGACACTAAGAAACAGAAGGCGGTTTTAGAAGTAGAAGTCAATTCTTTAAAACAGAAACTGCACAGTTGGACAAGCTCATCACACATTGTCCAACACTTAGTAACAAAGAGGAATAATGGGGAGGGACTAGGATACAAAGTGGTTCCACCACCACCTGAGACCTTGATGAACACCAAATATAAACCAATTAATAATAACTCCATCAAGGATCACGTGATGTCCACTCCTCTGGTTAGTGATCCAGATTCCATAAGTCAATCATTTGAATCTGACTCTAAAAAGAAGGAGGCCATTTCAAAGGCAATAGGAAAGATGCCTTGTGTAAACTTGGAAAAAGATTTTGAAAGGGTAAAATTAAAGTCAGGGTCAAACAAAGTCAAACCAGAACCTAAAAGGACCATAAAACCTAATCAATCACGTACATCATGTCACAGTCCAGGTAAACAAGAGATCAAAGATGTAAAACCAGGAAAGCAATTAAGTTTGTGAAACCAATTCATATCTCTAACCAAGAAGTGTCTCAGTCCAAAAAGAATAAGGTCAACAGTGTGACATCTACATCTCCACCAAAACATAGAAACCATAAAGTTGAAAGCAGATCCTGCTATAACTGTGGAGAGTATGGTCACATAGCATCTCACTGTCCTTATTACCAGACACCGAGGAAGAAAGTTGAACTTTCTACCTCAACATCTAGCTCTTCTAAGAGGAACTCTATGGCGCCTCCAAAAAGAGCAAATGAACCCAAAGTTCAATCCATCAACCAGTCGTCTGTTTATCACAAACAGGCCTTACACACATCTGGTCTATGGAAAGAAAAAACCTTCTCAGTGCCTGAAGATAAGGACATACCAAATTTCGATCAATCCTTAACCTCAAAGGGTCAGTGGGTTGAGTTTGTAATATGTGATGCCTCAGGGAAACCCAAGCCAATTAAGGCTTGGGTTCTTGACATGAACTAATGTTTTCACTAACTGTGCAGGGTGTTCACTACAGTTCTAAGACTAACACGTGGATTGTTGATAGCGGAGCATCCAGGCACATGACAGGGAACAACACTCTTTTATCAAATGTCAGACAGATTAAAGGAGGGCATGTTTCGTTTGCTGGGAACAAAGGAGGTTACATCACAGCCCAAGGAGAGGTTGGAAATTAGAAAGTTAAGTTTGATAAAGTGAACTACGTTCAACAACTTCAAAACAACTTACTTTCTGTTTCCCAAATATGTGACAAAGGATTTAAATTCATATTCGACAACAAGAAGTGTTACGTCCTAAAGAAAGACTATGTGATTCCGGAGGACCAAGTTTTGATGACTGCTTCAAGATATAAAGACCTTTATGTTTTGGATCTCTCAACGGCTTCTACAGTGGATCATGAAGTTCAGTGCTTCCTATCAAAAGCTACTGATAAGGACTCCATTTCCTGGCATAGGAGAATGGGACACATAAATCAACGGAAGATGAATCACTTGATTCTGAGGGATCTACTGAGAGGTGTTAATGTCAAAAATTTCCAACTTCCTGATCTCTGTGTAGCATGCAAGAAAGGCAAACAGACGAAGAAGACTCATAAGGAAAAGAAAGTTCATTCTATCGAGCTTCCTCTTGAACTTCTTCACATGGATCTGTTTGGTCCAGTTAGTACAAAGAGCATTGCTGGTGACTTGTACTGTTATGTGGTTACTGATGACTACTCAAGATTCTCTTGTGTAATATTTCTGAAGTCCAAGTCAGAAACATTTGAGTCATTCAAGGAATTAGTAACCACACTGGAATCTCTCTACAAGCTGAAGGTGAGACAGGTACGCTCAGACAACAGAACTGAAATCAAGAATCAGTGGATGGAGGCTTACTGTAAGGAAAAGGGAATTGTACACCAGTTCACTTCTCCCTACACGCCTCAGATGAATGGTGTTGCTGAGAGGAAGAATAGAAGCTTGATAGAGACAGCACAGACAATGCTAGCAGACTTGAAACTGCCTATCCAATTCTGGAACGAGGCAGTGGCAAATGCATGTTATACATTAAATCGAGTTCTGGTAGTCAAGCGCCATAGCAAGACCTGTTACGAGTTACTACAACAACGTAAACCTAATCTGGAGTATCTCGGACCATTTGGGGCGCCGTACACACTTCTGAAGAAGACTCAAGAAGGGAAATTCAGTGAGAAGGCTGCTGAAGGGATCTTCCTAGGATACAACTACCAAACAAGAGAGTTTACAACAACTCAACTGGTTTAGTAGAAGTGTGGTGTAACGTTGACGTTCAGAGATATACCACACCACCTACTGGGAAAGGACCCGCTTATTTTTTCGACTATGATGGATTCTTCAAGTCCTTCAATATCCCTATATCCTCTTCTGATGACAAGTTAGCTACACAAATGATGTATGATATCTTGAATACACCATATCTTAATTCAACATCATCGAGCTCACATGGAGAATCATCTCATCACTCAGGGGGAGCACTAGAAGACAGTGACTCCTCCTCAGAAGATGAAGCTGAAGAGATTGACCAGAACAATCAGGATAGACAGGTTCCAATCCCTGCAAGTCCACAAACATCTAACAGTGATGCCTCTTCGACTTGGAACCTCAAACTCCTTCTACCTCAGATGCAGAACCAAATGTTCATAATCTTGGCTCTGAGGTAGTTGTTCCTACCACTCCAGGATCACGTCTAAATGTCTCTCATCCCCTAGACAATGTCATTGGGGATGTCAGATCAGGAGTGCAGACCAGAAATCAGCTGTACTCAGCTGATTATGCCTCGGTAATGGAAAAATGATACATTCACGATGGTGCTTATCAGTGTTTTGTCACGCAGGTTGAGCCAAAATATGTTAGTGAAGCACTGAATGATGAGGCATGGGTGAGTGCTATGCAAGAGGAACTTCTTCAATTCAAGAAGTTAGGTGTATGGACACTGGTAGATAGACCTCAAGGTGCTAAGGTCATTGGCACCAAATGGGTCTTGAAATGAAAAAAGGATGACCAAGGTGTCATTATCATGAACAAAGCTCGACTGGTAGTTCAGGGATTTCGACAAGTCGAGGGGATTGATTATAATGAAGTGTTTGCACCCGTGGCAAGGATGGAAGCCATCCGCATCTTCCTTGCCTATGCATCGTATATGAAGATCAAAGTCTATCAATTAGATGTGAAGAGTGCATTCTTCATGGTGAAATTCAAGAAACAGTTTATGTCAGTCAACCTGAGGGATTTGAAGATCCTTATCATCGGGACAGAGTTTACAAACTTGACAAGGCCTTATACGGGCTTTATCAAGCTCCAAAGGCCTGGTATGAGAAACTCTCGACTCACCTTGTGAAACACGGCTTTCTCAGGGGAGTCATTGACTGCACACTGTTTATCAAAGAAAAGGATGCAGACTTACTGCTAGTACAGATCTATGTCGATGACATAATCTTCGGTTCAAAGAACAAAGAGTTATGCAAAGAATTTGAAGCAGTAATAAAGGCGGAGTTTGAGATGAGTGCCAAGTGCCATGGGGGAAATGAAATCCTTTCTCGGGTTACAGGTGGATCAGACATCCAAAGGGATTTTTCTACATCAGACCAAGTATGCGGGAGACATTCTCAGTCGGTTTGACATGGAGAATGCTTCTGCAGCTGGAACTCCACTTGCCACAAACCATGATATAGCACCTGATGAAAATGGAGATCTGGTAGATGCAACAATGTACCAAGGAATGATTGGATCTCTCATGTACCTTACTGCCTCTAGACCTGATATCATGTATGCTACATGTCTATGTTCTAGATATCAGGCTAAGCCAAAGGTTAACCATCTGATCGGGGTCAAGCGGATATTCCATTATTTGAAGGGCACACCCACACTTGGGTTGTGGTATCCTCATGATGATGACTTTGAGCTCATGGCGTATAGTGACTCGGATTACGGGGGCTACAAGATGAATTACAAGTCTACATCAGCAGGGTGTCAATTATTTGGGAGGAG
Source organism: Flaveria trinervia (assembly GCA_025506515.1). Taxonomy (NCBI): domain Eukaryota; kingdom Viridiplantae; phylum Streptophyta; class Magnoliopsida; order Asterales; family Asteraceae; genus Flaveria; species Flaveria trinervia. The sequence continues at coordinate 57,803,801 of CM046444.1, read as the reverse complement.
ATTAGTGACCTGGCAGTGTAAGAAGCAGACCTCGGTGCGCTTTCAACCTGTGAAGCCGAATATGTTGCAGCTGCAAGTTGCTGTTCTTAAATCATTTGGATTCAACAACAAATGCGGGACTACAGTTTAAATTTCTCTTCTACGCCTATTTATATTGATAACTCGGCTGTAATTGCAGTAACTAAAAATCCGGTACAACATCCTAAGACCAAACAGATCGGTATAAAATATCATTTTATACGGGACTGCTTTGAAAAATTTTTTTCGATGTGGTAAAAATAAATACGGATTTTCAACGCGCTGACCTCTATACAAAAGCTTTTGACAGACCATGTTTTCTATATCTATTAGAGGTCAACGGCGTTAAAAATAAAAGTGATGTTATTCCTGATGATGATCATGTGTAGTCCGATACAGTTTAGTCTATTTTTCTTTTTTATTTTCTTTATTTATTCTATTTTGTTTTAAATTAAATTCATGTATTTAGCTGTCCATTAAAATCCTAAAATATGTAAATCGGTTATGATTTTAGAATTTTATATGGAGAATAGGCCAGCTAGTAACATTAAAAAAAAAAAAAAAGAGGAGAAGGAGAGGCTAGCTGACAGAAGGTGGATCGTATCTGTGATACCGATTCAAATATTTTGGAAAATGATAGTACACAGGAACAAATCAAGAGGGACTTTAATATTTAATTTAGAAAAGATGCAAACTTCAAAGTCTAAGTCTGTGTAGTCTGAGCAATATAAAAGGAAATATGATAGAAAAACTGGTATCTACTAAGGTAACACAATGAAAGTAGACCTAGAGGTTGTTAGACCACAGATGATATGTTGGTAGATTCAACACAATAGATGATTAGACCTGACTGGTGATCTCAAGATCAAATTAAGTTGATCAACTGACTGTGGGCTCCCATCTTATCACTGGTTAACACAATCAAAAATATTACAATAAGGGGTAACGAGCATGTAAACGCCACAAATGTGTGCGGATGACCATAAATAGAGCAAAGCATGAAAAAAACAAATTCTATCAAGCTAATAACTTATGTTGTTAGTGCATTATGTGCTAAAGAACTTAACTATGCTCTAACAAGAAGATAGGTTGTGTGCCTCTCTGCTGTGCGATGGCACTGACCTGAGGATAAGCATAACCTAGATATTCTAGAATTCATTGTTGTTTGCCGCCTCTCTGTTGTGCGATGGCACTGACCTGAGGATTGGCTTCTCTTGAAAGCTCTAAGAATAGTCTCTTCTTGTCAAAATGCCTGTAGACCGCTCAAAAGCTCCTGAGGAATGTTGATTATCATATAAGCGTGGGATCCACAAATGTTGGTTGAAATAATAAACCTTAAACTATCATCAATTTGTGTCAAAAGTCTGTGTATGGATTTAAGAGGACAAATATACTGACAATCATAGTGGATACAAATTCTTGAAAGTCCAAATCAATATGGGAATCTAATAGTACTAGTATGATTTCCTAAATTTGCTAACGACTCTAGATGAAAACCGAGAAGTGAGCATCAAATGGTGTTGATAACAAGTCCCAAATGATTTGACTTGCATGTATGATTCCAAAATTGATTTGGTCCAGGTATGGTCAAACTAAATAGAAGCTGCCTATTCCAGAAACAAATCGAGTAGATTTCTATTAGGATCTACCTCTCACAAAAAGTTAAAAACAAGTTTATTTTTGTACTTTAGTTTAATTTTCTATTTATTTAGTCATTTCAGTTTATGTGTAGTCGGACTACATCCTGGAATTCAGTAAGGGTTTAATTCACCTAAAAGGGTCATGTCTGAGGTGACCACATGTGTTTTCAAAAGATAAATGGGTCACGTCTGAGGTGACAAAGTATTTAAAATGATCACGTCTGAGGTGATCAAAAGTTTTTCAACAAAAAAGGATCATGTCTGAGATGATCAAAGTGCATAATGTTAATTCTAAAGCTTAAAGAAGGTTTAAATGGCAAATGGTAAGAAATGCAGAAGATTTCATAAGTATGACCCATTCGCACGAATGGAACATAAGTATGGACATATCATGCGAATGGGAGCTAGTCGTACGAATGGACCATGAGTATGGACCATTCAACCGAATGGCCCATACGAATGAACTAGTCGGATGTTTCAGAACGAACAAATGAGTAAGTCGCACGACCGTACTCCAGTCAGACGATTGAAGGGGGCCAACTGAACCAATCGCACGACTGAGGCCCATTCGCCCGAATGAAATGTGCGTATTAGCCCAGTCGTCAGATTGAATTTAGGCTAAGTATAAATAAAGGGTGAACCGGTCGCAGAGACTCACCACTCCAAAATTTGCCCTAATTCGCACGACTAACGTTACTCTGCCCAAATTTTGTTTTATCACCATAAACTCTTGATTCTTGAGTACTGACCATTTGCACTGATTTTACAGGTAATTTGCGGTGCAGAACCATTGTTATATCACTCAAATTGATACATAATCTTGACAATCGGACTCCTTAGAAAAACCGTAACATTTGTGTTCAAATAACCTAACTAAACGACGTAAACAAATGAAATTAAAGATGTTAGGTGTTAAACAAATGGATTGCGAGTTTAATGAACCAGACACGAAGTCTAAAATTCAAAAATGGTAAAAAATTGAATTGGAATTGAACAGTCAGAACAACATGCGAATGGACAGGTTGATGAACCTCAGTCGCATGACTGATGTGTGCGACTAGCTAGACCGCACGACTGAACCATGCGTATGAGTTCAGTCGCACGACTGGTGTAACCGCATGAGTTTACATACGCATGAGTCTAGTAGCACACTCAGTCGTACGAATGGGTTAATTCGCACGATTGGAGTTCAGTCGCACTGCTAATGCGCACGACTTGATCTCAGTCGCACAACCTCATTCGCATGATAGGAAAGAAGGTTTTCAAGTCCAAGTGATTCAAGACATTCTTAGAAAATGGATACTAATGTTTACTTTCATTGTGTAACAGATGGCAAGTCGATGGACATTGAGTACGAAGCACAACATATGTGCTCATCTAGATCTGACATCCAGAAATGCTTCAGACTTTTTTGGCATTCTCACCTTTCTAAGGAGATCGAGAATTGCACATGCTATATCTGCTCCATGTACTCCATATCGTTCTATACAGCAGGCCTTCTGGGAAAGTGCAGTAGTTGACCGATCTTCTGAGCCTCACTGTATCAGAAGTACTATCTTTGGAGAGGCGATTGAGATCACAGAGGAAGATCTCAGGATTGTGCTGCAGTTGGGGGAAGATGCTTACTGTCATACTAGACTACACCCCCTTACTGTCAGAGGATGTTTTCTTCGAGCTAAGTACTCTAGGGACATCAATGCAGGGGTGCTCAACAAGAGCAACCTATGTCCCCAGTTCAAGTACCTTGCTCACGTACTGCTGAAGTGCATAGCGTCCAGGAAGGGAGGATTTGAGGAGTTGTCAGATCAGATCCAGAACGCCTATGTAGCGTGGTGCTGAACCATCCGTTCAGCTTCTCCAGGATGATTTTCTCCTACTTAGTGGAGAACATTGAGAGGAAAGGGAAGGAGGACTTCTGCATGTACCCGATTCATGCAGATGACTATAGGCCAAAAGCTCCCTTCCTGCTAAAGGACAAGGAAGATGCAGTAGTGCTTGAGGTGATGGATGATACCACCTTAGGCCAGATGAAGGTGTACAGGGGAAAGCAGGTGACACCCTCTGTCAGGAGACTGTTCGGGCGTATGGCCCGTGAGGACTATATGGTGCCAGCTCGGAGGAAGTGGCGTCACGATGATAGTGATTCTGATGTTGAGCAGATTGCCCTACCCTTCGATGACTCTGATGATGATGATAGCGGGGATGTTGGAGATACCATGCCCATTCCACCGAGGGGCACAACGACTGATGGTACACCTCCAGTATCTGCCCCCACTGGAGATATAGCAGTCGGCTGGGTTTCACCAGGATTTCATACCTGGTGAGGATGATGAGGAGTCAGATGAGGAGCCACTGACTAGGACTGTGGGAAGCAAAGTCGTTCCCACAGAACATGGACTTCGGGCGGTTAGTGAACGCCCCAGTGGATTGGGAGAGACTGCCGCTGACCCGACCTATGCTCTAGAGCCGTCCAGCCGTGTTCTAGGGGGAGCATCCTCCTCGACAGGATCGAGGAAGAAAAGGATGGCTTAGCCCCATAGCATGAAGAAGAAGCGCAGACACACCTACATCGCCACCTCAGCCACACCACGACCACCACCATAGCAACCACTACCATTCCCACACCCCCTACCACTGTCACCACACCACCCACCACTACATATATCCCATCCACCACCATATCATTCACACCTACATCACCACCACTATCATCTAGACCTAACCCAATCTTCACCACTGCCACACTACTACCACTAGCCACCAAGCCGGCCTCTTCACACATCCCACCCACCTATATGGATCACCTCTACCTCCCATTGAGGTAAAGGAACACCTATCAGCGCTGAACCGTATGGTGATGCACCTGTTAGCAGCCAATGACGAGAAGACTGTGCAGATTCGCAGCTGGCAGATCTCACAGCTGCACAGTCCCAGCAGATCTCTCAGCAGGCTCAGCTGATTGAGCAGCAGGCATAACAAATGGCTGCTCAGAGCGAAGAGATTGCCCAACTCCAGAGCATAGAGTCATATCAGCAAAGAAGATTGGGGAGTTGGAGGATGCTAAAAAGTATATTATGCTCAGCTCAAAGGAACTAAAGATGGGCCTCTGAAGATAAAGGAAGGAGATGGTGATGAGGGTGAGGATGATGATGAGGATGAAGATGAAGAGGGTGATGATGATGACGATAAGAGAGTGATGATGATGAAGGGGATGAGGAAGAAAAAACTGAGGACAGGCAGAAGGATGATGATGATGAAGGAGGAGATGCACCTGCATTTGCCTCAGCTCAGGGTCAAGAAAGAAGATCAAAGAGAAATCAAGACCAACGAGCTTCCTCTTCTCCGCACCAAGTGATGATCCAGCGATTCAAGATAAAAGTAATGATTAGAAGATTATGTATTTGATAGCTTTTGTACTTGATCATGTATTAAACTTATGTATTTGATGTTTATATTAAGATTAATGTATTTCTGTCTTGATTATTAACTAATGTTTGATGTGTTACATGTTTACAATAAGCAGATCCAAACTTTCAAAGAGACAAATTTGATGTTGCTCCCCTTCAACAGATCAAGACTCAATTGACTATGATTCTTGATTTGCAAGGGATCATCAGGAGATCTATGCATTATACCCCTGAAGAAAGGGAAATAATCATGATCTTTCAAATGAGCAACTGGCTGAAATGTTCAAGCTAAACCTAGATAAGATCATTAAGGATGCTCCAACTGTTGGTCTACCAGTGAAGAAGAGCTAAATGACATTAATGAGATAGAGATAGAAGACATCACAACAGAGCACTATCCTCAGTACGCTAACAACGAGGGAAATGTGTCCCCAATCTGGGTGAATCCCTAGTTAGTGATACATTTGAGGTATTGGATCAGATGGAGAAGGAGTCTGAGAAGATTGAAGGAAAAGCCCAAGCCTCAAACGACGATGTTGATATCAGAAAGACAGAATGGCTGCTTGTTTCGAAGAAATCCGAGCCCAACCCGCAGCTCCTAAACAAAATGTCTACACCAAACTCTACAGAGTGAAGAAACATCATAAGGTGTCAGGCAGGATTATTGCGTGGGCACATTTCGAGGATCTAAATGTTTATGCAATAAAGAGGGAAAAGGGCATAGAGTACTTTAGATTTCCACATGATCTAAAGCTTTACCTGGTTTTGAACTCAACCAGCTGGCTAAATTGAAGTTATTATATGTTGACCCAAGGAAGATGTCAGGCTGGTTTGAGGCTGCCCTAAAGAAAGAGTACCACACCAGGTGGGTCAACTTCAATCCTCAACAACCTACGAGGTATATCAGACGATCTGAAGTTGACTCCATCACTGGTAAGCCCAAGATAGTGCTGAAGTGGAATCCTCCAAGAACAATATCTAGAATCCCTCTCAGGGAATGCCATAGGACTTCACTCCACACTTTAAGTGGTGGTACTATGATTGGAGAACTGGGGAGGCGGTCATAGTTCTAAATAAAGAGGTACAAATGGATACCATCAGGGTGTTTGACCCAATGTGGCTCACTAACTTGTCTGATAATGATGTCTACACATTATACAAGTGGCCACTATTCTATGACCCACAAGATATTATACAAGCCCTCCAATTCCAAAATGTCATAAGACTCTGCTTTGCGTTCGAGATACATGCAGGAGTCACAAGAGAGGAAAAGTACAAAGAGTATGAAGAGGTGATGCAGAAGGTAAGACATTAGATAGATCTAGGTCTAAGGAGGAGTTTGTTGATACATATATGTACCTAGATCCTGATCTGAATGTAATATGTCTTACACTTATGTAACTATTGGGTACTTAATGAAATACAGAATGTTTGGTTGTGTTTATAATGTTTAATATTTCATTAATGAGTTGATTAACGTATATTGACGTAATTATATAGGTTTGTAATTGTTTGAAGTGCTATGCATAATGTTATAATATTGAATACACTCAAACTTGGTGAAGTGAGGTTCTCATGCGTCCGACTGGACCATGCGCCCCAACAGTGGTCATGCGTCCGAATGGCCATGCGACTAAGTGTCCATGCGCCTAAATAGTCCATATGCCTGAACAACTTCATGCGACTGACTCAGGCGCACGACTGAACACTCAGCCGTGCGAATGGATCAAACGCATGGCTCAATCGCACGAATGAACCATGCTAATGGTTTAGTCGCCCGATTAAGCAATACTAACCTATAAATACCACCAGTTCGTGAAAAAACGCAAGCATTGATTCCTATTCGACTCCAGTCGTCCAGAAGCCTCGAAGTTCGTACTCCAAGTTCATAGAACGCTGCAGATCGATTCCTAATCAATTCTTAACGTTAGATTCAATTCCTCATTGTTTCTACGTGCGTTCTCACTAATTGGATCACCAATCAAATAGGAATCCGCACTATTTGGTTTGGTTTACACGGTAATCAGTTTGTATTTCGTTTAAATACTAGATCCTAACAAGCTTAAACAAGCTCGAACTTATTTTACGACTCATTTAATAAATGATTATAAGCCTGAGCTTCATATGTCGGATCGATCCGACTCGTAAGGCGAATTAACGTTGTATTTATACGATGTTTATTTTTTCTTTTATGTATATACTTATATAAATGATTATTACTATATATAAATTTATGTTTAAAACAATTATCTAATATCATTATTAGAAAATTACATAAGTCATTTAGTTTTATTAAAAGTTCTTTTCTATATAACAAGTATTTTATAAATAGACGTTAAAAATACTACTCATGAAAGAGTATTAATATTTTTTATGAGAAAACGTTATTGAAAAAGAAAACATTCATAAAAAACAATAATAGAACATTTTTTTTAAATCATGAGAGATGCTAAATTGATTTGTATTTTATTGAACCTTTTTTCTTTTAATTTTATTTAATAACATTAGTAAAAACAGAAATAATTTTATCTAATTATATTATGGATAAGAAAATTTCACTTTTTAGTAAAAAAACATTTTGGTAAATATTTTTTAAAGCACTCATTTTGTTAAATTAATTTTCTATCAATCATACTTTGAAAAAAAACTCATTACAAAAGACATTGTGATGGTTTCAATATAAAATTTAAAAAAGATTATAAGTTATAAATTTACAGTTCACTGTTTTTTTCCATCCAAAAACAAGTTTACTCTATCCCAACAATTGTGAATTGAAATGTGTTGGATTTTTGTTTATTCAAACAAGTAATTAAATGGTGGAATCATTCATACGTCGTATGTATTGGAGAATAAACCCCATATGCGTCTTCTATTCCGAAACGATTTTATATTTTATCAAACCAAATGACAGGATCAACGATCACATGTTTGACGTATTAGGATTCAAAGCAGCGGAATATGAACAAGAAGTAGACAAATTGTAGCAAGCAATCGACACTTGTAATCACTAAGAGCGCATACGGTTATAGGGAGAGAATATATGTTTCTGATTTCAAAGAATGTTTACAGATGTAGAATATTCCAATCAATCATCATTACATTCCATTCATTCATCCACCTGTTACAATAGGTTGTCACTCCTTATATAGAGTGCAACAATCACTGCTGTTATCACGGAAAGTGACAACTGGCAGATCAAATACAAAAATAACAAACTCTTAACAAACTACTGAAATGTTCACAGCACTGAGAACATATCAGAGTGTTAAGTACAAAATATAAAACTACTGAAACTACAACGACTGAAGAACAAGCTCTTCAGTCGTTTTACAAAACTACTAAAACATAAAAATATAATACTACTGATATCACAACTACTGAAGAAGTACTCTTCAGCAGTTGTGACAAACTACTGAGGCTTCAGTACTTGATCTTCAGACTTTGACTTCAGGTGTTTCATCAGCTGATGACTTCAGTAGATACCATCAGCTGATGTCTTCAGTCTTTGTCTTCAGACTTTGTACATCAGTTGTTGATCTTCAGTACTTGTAAATTCTTCAGCTGTTGTACTTCAGTACTTTGGTCTTTCAGCTTCAGCACTTGTGTTCTTCAGCTGTTGTACTTCAGTACTTTAGTTCTTCAGCTGTTGAAGTCTTCAGCACTTGATCTTCAGCTGTTGAGGTCTTCAACACTTGTCAAACTGCTGATGAGTCTTTCAGCAGTTGTTGTGATACCATGTGGGACTTAGAGGTTTTCTGATCGTGGCTCATTGGTTCTTTTGGTCCACAAACTCCCCCTGAACCAATGCAGCCAAAACCTCTAACTTATTTATGTCCCACTTATTGATGGCAAAATGTTGGTCTTTTCCTTCTTGATCAGTAGAGAAGATGACCCATGTAAGCTCCGGCCTGGGAAGAAATCTCAAATATTTGTTTGGCAGAGTATGAATGGGAACTCTGTTTGGGGAACTGGACACAGAGTTGTTATCCCATTCATGAGATTTACTTCCCCATAATGAGTCTGTATGACTCACGAACATAGGCCTCAAGGAGAACAACTTGTTCCTCCTGAGAGAGTTCTTCTATCCTCTTTTGAAGAAGAACTCTGGACCATAGTACTATGATAAGTACTTCATGGTCCTGCCATTTTTCAGCTCCACCGTAGTTACCTCCCTATATACAAATTCATCTGGATGGTTGCCTTCAAGGAGTAACTGGAGCTCATTCTTCTGGATGTCTTCAAGCTTCTTATATAGCAACCCCTTCTTGATCATCTTGTTTTCTAGTAAAGCTTGAGGGTCTTCTTTGCTTGGTGAGCTTTCTTGAATTCATCAATGATTTCCCAGGGTGAGACTACAACGGCCAACATGATGGTAGACTCTATTGTTTTTCGTACCTGGCCGTTGTATCTGTGTGGGATAGTTCTTTTATGGATTCTAGAACTCACCCTGGGGTCTGGCCATACTCTCACTCTCTCCTTCTGATATTGAAAGGTGTGCCTGAGAGTGTACAGCCTTTGAGCATGCCCTTTCATGGCTTGAATAGATGATGACTGAGGGAATTCCTTGTCAACCATCTTCAATAGTTGCTCATCGTGCTGTTTCTGTTGTTCTTCTTCTTCTATCTTGACTCTGACCATTTCCCTTTGAGAGTCAGATGTGATCATGGGTTGACTTGGGGTTTTGGTAGCTTCAGAACAGCAGAGAGTGGCAGACTATCATCTTCATCCTCCTCTTCTTCTTCTTCTCCATCCTCAGCACCCGTCTCCTCCTTCTGGGTACATCACGGATGATGGTTGTGTTGGTGAAGGGATTGGTGTTGGTGAAGGATTGGTTTTGAAGAATGAGGATGTTTGGATTTTGGCTTAGAGATTGGTTGGGAGATTTGAGGGATGGGATCTGTTTGAGGGGTGGAAGGGAAGTTGATCCAGCATCTTTGTAGTTAGCTTCGCCTTTGTGAGTTTAGCCATCTCTAACCTTTTACCAGCCCCAGCCTCATCAAGGGCTTCCACAATAATCCCTTTGTTGAATTGCTCAGACAGACAGATTCTGGTGGCTATAGCCAGAATGCTGTCCCTGGTCCATGCGCGATCCTAAATATTTTGCAATGAAGCGGATCATTATTTCCAATCTCTCTTTCTCAAGAGCATCATCCCTGCCCATCGGGTTTGTATCTCTTGTACTTCCAGCCTGAATCTCACTATCCAATGTGGCTGTGTCAAACCCCTGCCTGAAAAGTTGTTCAATTATTTTATCCATGGATCGGCTGTGTGTAGTGTTAGCTTCTTTGACCAGCTCCTCCAAGGATTTGTCTTCAGCAGTGTGTCATCAGCACTTCTCTTTCGCTTGTAAGTGAGCAGAGGTTGCTTTTCTTTCTCCTCCTCTTCCTTCTTCTCTCTGTTCTTTTCCTCGTCTTCTCTTTCACTGCAGTACTCTCCCCCTTTTTGGTTGCATTGGAGAGGGGTTTGTACCGCAGAAAGAGTCTTTTGGACAGCAGCATCAACAAGGGCTGTAAAGTTGAGGAAAGCCTCTCATCAATGGCTTGTTACAATATCAGTGATTAGTGGTGTGATGAGAGGGAGGGAATTTTGAAGTGCAGCACCTATTTGCTCAGGAAAGTTCTGTTCCTGAGAAGTAGGGCCTGAAGCAGAGGCAGATGGTTGAGTTTGGGTGGCTCAGTGTTTGGGGAACCTTCAAGTGAAGGTGCCATCTGTGGGGGGGTGGAGGCAGATGGTCTTTCTCCTTGTGAGAGTTGGTCAAGTAGGTTTTGCAGCCTACTGACTTTCTGTTCAAGGATTGTGTTCTGGGCAAGAACATCATAGAAGAAGCCCAGGTCATCATCAGCTGAAGCTGAATCATCTGACCTCCTGCTTAGAGCAGGATTTACATGCACTGGGTGTAAACCAGTTGATGCATGTGCCCCTTGTGCTTGGTACTGGGGACTTCCAGCCTCAGGACAGTGTCCATCATCAGCTGTTGCCTCTAGTGAGGTCTTAGCAATGTTACCAGCCCCACTCTGATCATGTGCTGAGTCAGAGGAGGTGGCAGCCTCACAAGATATTCTAAGCTCCTTGTCTACACCAGGAGATAGAAGTGGTAAACCCCTGTGCTGTGGGTTCTCAAGTGCACTGTGTTCCTCCCCCTCAATTGTAGAGGTATTCCAGTAGTAAGTGGTTTCTGGGGAGGGGGTGAGGAGTGCAAGTTGAGTCAGCACTTGTGCAACTATTAAAGTTGGGCTGTGAGGGGTGGTTGTTTGGGGGGTGAAGGGATAGAAGCAGTGTGCACCTGGGGAGGAGGTGGTGCTCTTCAATGGCAATCCCCTCAAGTGAGAAAGATCCCAGATATGTAGGTACCCCTTTTGTGGTTGCTGCAGGCTCCTGTTGGGAGGGAGACCTGAGCGGCTCTGGCTGGAAGAGTCATTGTATCCACTAGGGGGTTTGGACTAGTGGATATATCCTGCATTTGTGTTGCAGGGGCAACCTCAGGGGACTCAATTCCCTGAGTAGCCGTTTGGGTTTCATTTTGGTGGTTTTGGTGGGACTTTGGATTTGGAGGGTGGTGGTTGTGGGTTCCAGCTGCGTGGGTTGTCCGCAGCTTGGCAGCCATTTTAAGTGTCCGGTCAGAGTTGTGCCGGGAGTATACTTCTGGCAGAATAGCCGTAGCAGGGACTCCCAAGCCAACAAGTCCCTCAGCATTGCTGGTTTGTAATGATGGCCATTATGAACCGTGATATAGTATCCAACGGTTGGCAGTTAGTTTTGAGCCATATCCTTGAGCTCTAAAAATATTATTTCTGAAAAATTTAGTGGTTGTTGCTCAAGATAGAAACATTACCTGCTGCCATTTTGTCGACATTTGATCCCAGACTATGTCTTAGGGGCCACATACATTCACCATGTGAAATCAGCGCTCAGCATCATTAAAATGTTCTTCTTCATGATATGGAGGCACTGAGATCGCCTTGATATCCATGTTGAGCAAATGATAGATCTATGGTGCCCTTTGGATATCCAGCAGGAGAACTACTTCTTTGTTGTTTACGACCGACTGGAGGGATGGTGTTGTTCTCCCCCTGGGTACAGTACCGTTCATCCAAAATTGGTTCAAGGATTCGGATGTAGTATGGGATTCAGAAGAAATGCCGTTTGTATTGGGACTGAACCATAAATCGATTGCAGTATCGAACTTAGTCCAGATAGGTGATTTAGTGAGGTAGGCAACACAGTTGTGTCGCGGTTTAATTTGCTGGACGCCATGGAGAAAAGGAAAATTTTGGAGAGGAACGTTAGTTTGAAGAAGATGAAGCTTGAGAGCTTCGTTTAGGGGTATTTATATGGTATGGGTAAGAAAACGACTGAAGGATGTGGTGTTAGTCATCAGTAGTTTTAACCGACCGTTGACATGGTATTATCCTTTCAGACGTTGAAACAGCTGAAGTCGTGGTGTTAGGCATCAGTAGTTAGAAAACTACTGAAGACCGTTGTTTTTGACTTCAGATGATTGAAACAACTGAGGACTTGGTGTTTGTCATCAGTAGTTATGAACTACTGAAGACGTGTTTTCATCAGCTGTGGTAAACACTGAAGACTTGGTATTAGTCATCAGTAGTTATAAAACTACTGAAGACTGGTTTTGCTTCAGTTGTTTAGGATGCAACAACTAGTACAAACGACTGAAGACAAATTTCTCATCAGCGTTTTCGTCAATTCTTAGCTTGTCAGCTGTTTCATACTGTCCTCAACACATCATCAGCCTTTTTAGCTGATTTCAGTGTTTCATAGGACATCAGTACTTATCTGTTTGTACTGATTGCAGTAGTTGTAGCGCATCAGTAGTTGTAACTACATCAGTAGTTTAGAACAGATGAAGTACTTCATACTTGTGAACATTTTAGCCTTCAGTAGTTATAAAAACTGCTGAGGGTAAAGAGCTCATCAGTACTTCTATGTGACATAGTTACTAATGATCATCATTACTTATTACTAAGATCTCAGTAGTTGTCACTTATTCTAGCTGCAACATACCAAGCCTTAACACCAGGTTGGAAAAGTTGACTATCCAAAGGCTTAGTAAAAATGTCTGCAAGCTCATCAGCACTAGGCACAAACTTAGGATCAACAGACCTTTTTCAAAACAATCCCTTATCAAATGATGTCTGATCTCTATATGTTTGGTCCTAGAGTGCTGGACTGGATTTTTGACAATGCAAAGAGCTGAAGCACTATCCATTAGCAATGGAGTCTTAGTCTCTGTAATGCCATAATCCAGAAGTTGGTTTTGAAGCCAGAGTACTTGAGACGTACAACTTGCAGCAGCATGTACTCTGTTCACAACTGAGGTCTGTTTCTTGCTCTGCCAAGAAATCAAGCAGTTGCCTAGGAATTGACATCCACCAGAGTTGATTTCTTTCACTTACACCCTGCATAGTCACTGTCAAAAAAGCAACTAATTTACCAGAATGTCCAGTGGAATACCATAACCTAGAGATGAAGTGCCTTGCAGATATCTAAAGATCCTCTTGACTGCAATCAGATGAGACTCTTTAGGTGCAGCCTGAAATCTAGCACAAACACATGGGCAAACATAATATCTGGTCTAGAAGCTGTTAAATACATCAAGACCCAATCATACATCTGTAAAAGTGTTTCCCAACCCTTTACCTTTCTGATCTGTATCCAGTTGTGTGGTGCTGCACATGGGGGTAGAACAGGACTTATATTTTTGTAATCAAACTTTTGCAAAAGATCTTTTGTATATTTGGACTGATGAATAAGATTCCATCAGCCTTTTGTTTGATTTGCAACCCCAGAAAGACTGTAATTCTCCCATGCACTCATTTCAAACTTCTGTTGCATCAACTTTGTAAAGGCATCACACAACTTTGGAAAGAGGATGCAAAAATGATATCATCTACATAAATTTGAACAAGTAATTATGCTGCCCAGCTTTCTTAATGAATAAAGTCTTATCTATGGAGCCTCTAGTAAAATTGTTTCCAGAAGAAAGTTTGATAATGTCTCATACCAGGCTCTGGGAGCTTGTTTTAACCCATAAAGAGCCTTATCAAGCTTATACACCCAGTTAGATGTTTATTGTCCTCAAAGCCTGGAGGTTGACATACATAAACCTCTTCTTTAATTTTTCCATACAAAAATGCACTTTTGACATCCATTTGAAAACTTTAAGGTTTTGATGAGCAGCATAAGCTAAAACAATCGAATTGCTTCCAGTCTGGCTACAGGGGCAAAGGTTTCATCATAATCAATACCTTCTTCTTGTGCAAACCCTGAACAACCAGTCTGGCCTTGTTCTTAACAATAGCCCATTTTCATCAGTTTTGTTCCTAAACACCCATTTAGTGCCTATTGCACACTTACCTGGAGGTAGAGGAACCAGTTCCCACACTTGCTGTTTCTTGAACTGAAGAAGCTCAAGCTGCATGGCATCAACCCATCCATTGTCCTTTAAAGCAATGTGATAATTCTTTGGCTCTTGCTAACTGATGAAGAGAGCATAGAAGCAAAATTTACAATTGACTTCTTGTTGATACTCCAGCAGTGATATCACCAATGATTTGAGACATAGGGTGATTCTTCAGATCTTGATACACAATGAGATCTGTGCAAGTGTTTGTAGCAGGCTCAGTAGCAACAGATGGTGATGGTGAATCATTTCCTTGAAACCAATCAGTGGATGGTAATTCAAAGGTTGAAGACGAAGAGATCTCATCAGCATTGGTTGTGGATGGTGCTACTGGAGCTACAGAATATGAGGTCTAGCTGAGTCAGCAGCTGATCACTAAACCTGAAGAGGTGAGTACTGCAATCATCATCATCATCAGCAGTACCACCAGTGGTGATCTGTTGACAGGAGCAACAGCAGGAGTTTGATAGGAACATATTGCAGTATGTCCAAATCAAATAAACTCCACAGGGCTTTGTGGAATCTTGTCCTTGGAGATTCATTGAACTTAACATGTAGAGTTTCTTCAACCATCTTTGTTCTGCAGTTGAAGACTCTGTATGCTTTGCAAGTAGATGAATAACCAACAAAGTACCCTGCATCCACCTTAGGATCAAATTTATGGAGTTGATCCTTTGTGTTGAGAATAAACAGGGACACCCAAATGCTTTGAAAAATGAAATCAGAGGAGCCAAATGATGGAGGACTTCATATGGAGTCTTCATCACCTCTGATTTACTAAAACTCTATTTTGCACATAGCAAGCTGTGTTGACAGCTTCAGCCCAAAAGGTTAGTGGCAAACCTGAGTCAGCCAGCATGGACCTTGCAGCTTCAATGAGGGTCCTGTCTTTCTCTCCACTACTCCATTTTGTTCTGGAGTCCTTGGAATGCTGAACTGCCTTTTGATTCCCTTTGAAAGATAGAAGTCATCAAGTGTATGATTTCTGAACTCAGTTCCATTGTCACTCCTAATACACTTGACTGGAAGGGAATACTATTTCTCAATATACAGCACAAAGTGAATAATCTTTTGTGCAGCCTCATCCTTTGAATGTAGAAAGAAAGTCCATACAAATCTGGAGTAATCATCCACAATTACCAGACAGTATTTCTTCTTTGCCATGCTCATTACTTCACAGGACCAAATAGATCCATATGCAGTAATTGCAAGCAGGCAGTGGACTTAGACATTCAATAGGAGGAATGAGACTTGTGCTGTTTTCCTCTTAACATGCAGTGCAGGTTTCATCATAGTGGAACTCCTTTATTGGTAAGCCTCTGACTAAACTATGTGGGTAAGCTGATTCATGTTTTTGAGATTAACATGACCCAGCCTCCGGTGCCACAGTTTAGATTCTTGAGAAGAGGCTTTGGAAAATAGGCAAGGATTTCCTTTGTGATCTATCTTCTTAGAAAGATCTAAGGCATACACTCTTCCTGTCCTGTTGGCTGTCAGGAGAGTGTGATCATCCAACACCTTGTCAATCAAGTGTAAAACTTTGGATGACAGAATCCTACAGTTTTGACTGGTGAAAAGGGCAACATGGCCTTTATCACACATTTGACTGACACTCAAGAGATTGTACTTGAGATTTTCCACATGATTAACATCATCAAATTTGATTTCTCCATTGGAGACAAAGCCCTTACCGATGATGTAACCCCTAGCATCATTGCCAAAGGAGACAAATCCCTTTTTTCCTTGAGAGTAGTCATGAAGAAGAGAGCTGTTCCCAGTCATGTGCATAGATCCCCCACTGTCTACATACCAGATGCTACTTTGGCATGTTGAAGAACCCTGCAATATAAACAATTAGTTAGTTTTAGAGACCCAAACCTTTTTGGTTTTGGGCCTGGTCTCATCACCAGATGGTAAACTAACAGGTTTATTTGAAACACAGCCTGAGAGGAAGAAGATGGTGTAGAGAGAAGTCCTTTGGCTTGACCTCCTTTTCTGTGGTTTCATCATAGGAGCATCTAGTTGGTTAACTCTGCCCAACAGATGTTTTAACCATCATAACCAGCTGTGTCTGATTTTGTGATAAAGCTTTCAGCTCATCAGACACATTGCTAGTGGAGTTTGATAAGTTCCTATGTTGCACCTTCTTCTTCTGAGCACCCTCAGCTGTCACCTGTTTAACCCCTTCCTTTTTGGATTTCTTTGAGGACTTGAGGATTACAGTTTTTGATGTTGCTGATACAAATGGTCTCAAACTCAGTTTTCATTTTTACCATTTTCTCATTATTTCTTCTTTTAGTTTGAGTTTGGAACCTCTTTTGTACCAACAATAATCTGTAAGATGATTGAACAAACCCATACTTCACATGGTTTCTTCTTCATCTTAGGTTGATCATCAACTAAAGAGGAAGAAGCAACAGAAGACTTGTTCTTAAATGCTTTGGAAGCATTGTTTGCTTTCTTGACAGCCTCTTTAGTAGTCTTCAAACTCTTCTACTGCCAGTTTTCTTCTCTTCAGTACTGACAGCAGTTGAAGTTTGAACTTCAGGTGTTGAATCCTGCTCTCTAGTCCTTTCAGGACCTTCAGAATTAACTCCTGAGTTGATCAAATCATTAATCATGTGAATGTCAGCATTTGAACCATCAACATCAGCTGATAGGTTCAAAGAGGGCTTGATGCTGACTGCTACTTCTGATTGTGCTATATCAGAAGTAGATCACATGATGTGATGGATTGGTTATCACTCTCACCATCAGATTCTACCTCTGCTCTTGGGGTAAAATCTGTAGGTGGAGCAGTGTGATTGTAACCAATTCCAAACTTCACATTTGAAGCAGATTGCTTACTAAGAAGCATTTCAAAACCTTTGCATGATTGTACCCATCTATCACACTCTACCTGGGTAACTGCAAGGGTTTCTTTGAGATCTTTGTACTTCTCTAGAAGTACTTCTTCTCTAGCCTTATCATCATTATTTGGCAATTCAGTTTATAAATCTCATCATCTTTATCTTTAAGCACAGACTCAAACTCAGCTTTATTTTTGGAATTGTTTGTTCTAGCTCAATGTCTTATTAATTAGAGCTACATTTGCTTCTCTAATGGAGGCAAATGCTGCTATGCATGGTTCAGAACATAATTTGGCTTTTGCCTCAGAGGATACCTGTGATACCTGAGATGTAGAGGCATTAGAACATGAAGTATCAGCAGACTCCAAAGCCATAAGAGCTAGATTCCCAAAAGGACTGTCACCACCATGTTGACCAGCACCTGAGAACAGTTGATCATGACCAGACATGTCATCTGGTAAACTGCTCCAGTCAACAACTCCTGGGGTGAAGAAGCTGTGTTGTTGAGGTTGAGTTTGTTGATGAGATTTGGAAGGCTGAGGTTCAGGTAGTGCATGAGGTTGTGGTGCCATAGGAACTTGAACTTGATTTGACTGTGGCATGTAATAACAAGGGTAAGGATATGGCATTTGACCCTGAGGAACAAAATATGCTGGAGATTGTTGTTGAGGATGATGACTAGAGGTGACAGGATGTTGCCCTCTGTGTTGTTGACTATTACCAGGAAAAGTCACAAAGGGTGCAGTGGAGTTAGATCCAGTTGATCTACACTCTCTTGCAAAGTGTCCAAGCCTTTGGCATTTGTGACACCTCAATTTGCTCTTGTCAAAACCAACTTTGGTTTTGCCAGAGAGTCCTGGGAATTCCTTCCAGTTCTTTTATAGAACTTCTGAGATCTGATATTTATCAAGGCCATTTGGCTCAAAATATCCATCTCTTCTAAGTCATCATCGGCAATGCCCTTGAGATCATCCATAATGAAGCATAGATTGTCATTATTACACCCCAGTAATTGACCATCAACACTCACAAATGCAGAATCAGAATTGCTTGAAGAAAATTAATATGCTCATCATACTGGCATTCAGATGAAGCATATTCTGACTCATGACCCACCAAGGCAGTGTTGCCTGGTACAAAGTCTTCAGTGAGCTTTCCAGATGAAGACAGCTTTCTCTTCTGTTCTATCTCTCTCTCAAAAGTGAGCAGTTTCCCATGGAGTTGGGTGAGAGATAGTTTGTCCAAACTTGCACTGGAGCGTAGGACAATAGTATATGTGTCCCATCTCTCAGGCAGTGATCTGAGAAATCTGTTATTCATCTGAATATTTGTGTACTCAAGTTTGACCATTTTTAGTTCAGAGATCAAACAAGAAACCGCTCATATTGTTGAGTCAGTGTCTTACCCTTTCTATGAGAGAATGTCTCATATTGTTGGGCAAGAATTTCTCTATTATTTTCAAGACCTCATCTGTTCCTCCAAATTGTCTTTCAAGGCATTCAGAGGTCATGGGCAGTTTCATGATGCATTAGCCCAGAATATATTTCATTGGCAGTGCCATGGCCAGGATTCCATGGGCTTTTGCATCAATTCAGCAACTTCTTATCCTCATCTGAGTATTGCTCCCTCCTCTTCGGAACCATTTGATTGGTTTCCGGGTTATTCACCATAGGCTTGTGTGGACCATGTACCACTGATGTCCAACACCCTGCGCTGTTAACAGACAGGTGATGGAGCATACGTCTTTGCCATATGTTGTACTCATTCCTAACCAGCATCGGTGGCTTGGTTGAGGAACCAGTATTGTGAGGATCATTAGACGGAGTAGTCATTTTCAGTTCAAAAACAATTTAGTTCAAGCTTTTAAAAGTTTTAAACAGACCACAACAAACTCAATGAAAACCAAGAGAAGATCTCAGGATGAATGATCAGAAATACAGAAAATTCAATCTCTATAACCGTTTCTTGCAATGACAAAAGCTAATTCAATCAAACTTAGATCTTGAATAGCAGTTTCAATGATCAATTATTAGATCGATCAATGATTACCCTGCTCTGATACCATGTGGGACTTAGAGGTTTTCTGATCTTGGCTCATTGGTTCTTTTGGTCCAACACCAAGGTCTCAAATAATCAATTCAGGGTTTTGATTTTCGAAAATCATGATATCGATTTTCAAAGGGAAAGATGAACCATTTCATATCGATTTTCAAACGGAAAGATGAACAATTTCATATCGTTTTCAATTTACAAGCATATCATGGTTTCGATTTACCTCAAATCACGTTATGTTTCATGTTCAACTCACTAATCCTTTTACGCATTCATTGATCTATTTAATATCATTCACACCCCAAGTTTTAAATCACAAAACTCTTCTTCAAAGTCTCAGTTCAATTCTCATATATACAAATCTCGATTGCGATAGTAGTAGTGGTTCGTACGATTTACGGATTTGATTTTGATTTCAATATAAACTTTAGTATGTTGGTTTTTTAACATCAATTTGATTAATTTATATTTTTGTTTATGGATTCATAAAACTTTGATTTACTTTTAATTGATGTAAGCAAGAAATTAATTTAATTTTTTGGTCAACAAAAAGAGAAAATTACATATGGTCCATGGGGTTTAAACAAATTGCATGTTTGGCCTGCCTCAAACTTTAAAAATGACAATGATAGTCCAAACTTTTGTGTTATCATTTTATGTTTTGTTCATGACATCGATTCAATCTCTATTTTCATTATCTCAAGTTACAAGTAGACATGAATTAAAATTATTATTATTAGACAATGATTGTAAAACTACAAAAAAAACATCAAATTTTATATACAAAGAAGTTTTTGGATGTTTATAGATTTTCTAATGTTCAATATAATTTGATTATTACCTAAAGTTTTTATTGATAAGTTAATTTAATTTCATATTATAAATTTTTTAGATTTATAAGCATTGATAAAGAACTACTAATATAATATATTAGTGATTTTAAAAAAGTTACATAAAAATTGATAGACAAAATATTAAAATAATATTATCACTTACGAACCTTTTTAATTAAAAACAATTTTTCATGATTGAACCCGTGTATTACACGGGTCTTTAATCTAGTTAATATATAATATATATATATATATATATATATATATATATATATTATATATATATAATATATATATATATTATATATATATATATATGGGTTGGTTACTATACAAAATGTATTTTTCGTGTGAAACGTATAAAGTGACAAGGACGCGACATGTGTTTTCTGGCGGAGGGGTAATTCGTCCGTGTCACACTTACCCATATAATATACGTAATTACGCAAGTTATATATATTATTACGCAAAATAAAAGTACTCATGTCATAAAAAAATTATGAAAGTTATATGTATAATTACGCAAGTTATGTTGATATTTACACAGTGAATAATCCCGCAAGTTATACGCAAAACACATAAGCATCTTTTTTTAAATATTGTTTTTTTAAAGTACGACAATACTATATTTATATTAAAGAGGATAAAATGCTCGATTTTATGGTGTATTTTTTTAAATAACATTATATGAAAAAGTTATATGTGTTTAGAAAACAGGGAGAATTTGAAAATTGTAGACTATTTTCGATTCCACCCCTCCAGTCACATTACCCTATGTGATTATTCCATCTTAAATTTGAACTATTCATTTCATAGATTAGTGATTCTCGTTACTTCACACACTTCGCATGAATTATAGCCTTTGTACTGTAAACTTTTCCTATAGATATAAACTATTTATAGGTATGAAAAAATTATTTTTAATAATCCAAACTATTAAGTATTGATCAATATTAACCCTATTAGTTTTTAATTATGTATCAAGTGACATGGCTCTTAATGTAATTTAAATGAATAATATGTTGACTTGTTCACCAAATTTTTTGATGAACAGAGATTTAGGTATCTCATTACAGCCATTATGATGATAAACATTGATTAGTCCATCTCTTTTGAAAACCTTTTTAAATATGTAATGTCTTATGTCAATACAATCTAAGCCCTGTTACAAAAGTCTCTCTCTGAAATTTTCACTAAGTATAAATTCTTCCAAAGAAGAACTTACTCTCGGAAGATGTTTACATATCTTCCGAAACAAATTCCTCGCAGGATAATTTTCTTCTCGGAAGAGTTTTTAGTCTCGGAAGAAGCGATTGATTACATATCAGATCTACTTCTGAAGCTTATAAAACTCTCCATTCGGAAAGCAATCTTTATCTTAGAAATAAGACTCTACCTTCGGAAGTAAATATTGCCTTTGGAAGACAAATTTCCTTTGTAAATACTTTATACTCGGAGAAAGACTTTACTGTGTAACGGAAATCTTTTGGGCCCTACTCTGTAAAAAGTAAAGATTTTGTTAATGATGTCAGATTATTTAACTGAACTAAACCTTACCGCCCCTGTCACGTCACCTACTAAAACATCACATCATCTTATCCTAACCCCCTTAACCGCCATTTCACCCTTTTTAAATAATCCCAACTACTCACTTTCATCTTCTTACCAAATTTTACTACCCTAAAAGCTTCCTTCATCTCCAATTTACCCAAGTCCAAACTCATCTACCTATAACTTTCTCAAATGGCACTTAATCCTCAGCACAATCAAGTCGCACTTCTTGATTCTTCAAGAGATGCTGACTTCTCTGATATCATTTCCTTTCTTACCCAATCATCTTACTACACTACTCTGACTATTAACCCTATAGTTTATTCAAATCATATGGATGAATTTTGGGCAAATGGCCAGATTGAAACCCTAAATGGGGTACGAGTAATAAGATCAAGCATTTGTGGCCAGGAGTTGGTCATTACCGAACAACTCATCAGAGAGCATCTCGAGCTACTTGATAAAGGTGCCCCCACAGAGTTCCCCAAAGCAGATTTGGACAACACCTACATCCAAATAGGATATGGTGGAGATGATAGCAGGTTTACAGTCTACAAGTTCAACTTTTCATACACGTGGAAGTTCCTGCTGCATGTTGTTCTTCATTGCCTATCTTACAAATCTGGCGGATGGGATCAAATCCCATACGAACTAGGGTGCCTAGTTCATGGAATGGTACAAAGCCTTTGCTTTAACTATTCAATTTTTATGCTAACCAATCTTATGGGAAAGCTCCAGGGGGAAACATTCTTCATGTATCTCAGGTTTCTTCAGCATATAATCAATTGTGGGTTGGACCAAAGTCAGCTTGTCTGTGCAGCTGCTCTAACTGTCCCTCAAATGAGGCCGACCATCTTCAAGACTTTGAAGAAATTGTCCACCAATTTCACCGGAAGACATACTGCGCTACTTCTAGGTATGACTGAGCAAATAGCTCTTGGTGACATCCCTGTTAACCCCACAGGTCATGAACCCACACCAGCAACCGCCCTCACATTGCCAAATCTACCTTCTCACCCCATTACCATCACATATCAAAGACGCCCCAAAAAAGCCCTTGTTCAATCTTCTCTCATTGAACAAGATCCTCCTATTCAATCCAAACGGACTAGAGTGGAACAATGGCTTCCCACTCAGTCTGAGGTCTCACCATCCTTCACAATTGACCTCAATATGGGTTTTGAGTCTCCTAAGTCTCAAACCCATGAGCCCGAAACCCAAGCTGAAAACCCTCAGGGTGAGTCTTTACACTCCTCTAAGCAGCCACAAAAGGACAACCCCCCCATAAGCTCAATGCTTGTAGACATTGACCAAGGTCTCGGGTCACTAGGTTTAACTTCTACATCCTTTACTGACCTTAGGGGTGTTCATCGGATCGGATAACGGATTATTGGGATTATTCGGATCGGATTATTCGGATTTGAAAATTTCAGGACCCCTATCCGAAATCCGATCCGATCCGATCCGAATAAGGAATTTTCTATCCGGTCCGAATCTATCCGAATTCAATTCGGATCGGATTCGGATAATATCCGAATAATCTGAATTTATCCGACTAATCCGAATAAACCAAATAAGATTTTTAATTTTTTTTTTTTGTTTTTCTGCTAATTTTTTAATTTTTAATATTTTATAAGTTGAAAATCACAATAAAAAATATAACTAAAAATATAATAGATAATTGTATGAAACACGAAGATTAGAATCTCTAATTTAAAAAAACGATTGATTATTGCATAATTATTTAAGATTATGACTAAAATGTCTAAATATTCATGTGTATTGAGTTTGAAAGATAATAGATAGTTGAGTAATGAGTATTGGGCTAGAAATATACTTGAAGTCTTATTTGGATTATTTGGATATCCGAATAATCCAAATAACACAAATAAAAATTGTAATATCCGAAGGAATTCGGATTCGGATGAGATCCGATCCGAATATCCGAGAAGGATTCGGATCGATTTATTCGGATTCGAATACGGATCAGATTTCGGATAGTTTCGGATATCGGATTTTTGAACACCCCTAACTGACCTTCTATTCAAAACTGATGAAGAGATTGCGTCCCATCATGGCAATGAAGTTAATCTACAATACTCTCTTAAAGATCAATAGAGCCTAGAGAGACCTATTATCTCTATTCCCCATCAGCAAGCCATTACTAAGGTGAGTCCCACTGATGTGGAGGGGACTCATGTAGATTTAGTTGCCACAATTGAAGGTGCCTCAATGGACCTTCCGGACAGTGGTAACATCTCTGAGACTAAATCTGCGGCAACCATGACTTTAGATGACTCTGAAAGAGACATCATTAAGCAAGGGAAACCAAGGTGCCAAGAAACCACATCTCGTGCTGAGGATGAACATACTAGGTATGTTACCTCATCTCCCTATGATTCTTCAAAAGAAGATGAGGGAAGAATACAACTCACCATTAAAGACCTACTGTCTAAAGTCTTAAACCTTGAATCTAAGGTTAGGACTTTAGAGGATAGGTCTGCCACTCAGTAACTTGAGATTGAGAGTCTCAAGGCTCAACTAGCTGAGAAACAGATTGAGAGATCTGTTAGGCATGTACCCATTCAGGTCTCCTTGACCTCTTCCTCTAGCTAATCTAGCTCTCAATATGATGCTACCAAAAAGGGAGAGAGTGTTCAGAGACAACACTAAGGAACCACAAGCCAAGCTTCAACTTCAAGATACTCGGCTCCAATTGCAACTATCTTTCCTGAGCCATCCCAAGTAGTCCTGCAAATAGACCCAAGGATACTCAGAGATCTCTATAGGCTCTTTTCCAAGTTTCTATTGAGATCTTCTCTAGATCAGCCTAGCCCTGATGCGGCTAAGATGTATTTTGGAGCTGAACAACTTTAGAGGTTAAGTGCATCTTCTACCACTATGGAAGAAGTTGGTCAACCCAAGGTTCAAATAGAACCTGAGATTAAATTCAAAGGGGAAATAAGGACTGATGGCCTAGCAACTGCAACACTTGGAAGAGGTAGTGCACTCACTCAAACTTCCGAAGCTGAAGTCAAAGCCTCTGAAAACAAGCTGAGTCTTCCGAAGCTGAGCTGCGAAGGAGTGTTCTCCTTGTCCGAGGATCTAATCATCACATATGCAATTCTAGAGCTGGAATCTGAGGTGAATAGTGAGGACTTTCTCAACCGACCCCTAGCTCAGACAACTTCACTATCTCTATCTCAATCTAAACCCTCCATCTAAGAACCACCCAAAGTCAAGCACTTGCAAAGATGATGAGGAAGGAAGAAAATGACTGCAGAAGAGCTTCGAGAGGGAAGAGGATTAAAAAGCTTAAAAGAAAAGGTAGATTTCCAACTGAGAAGTTGTTAGCTGCAAGTTCCAAAGCAGCTGCAACCAACCAGGAGGTACTCAGTAACAAAAAGAGGGTAGAGATCATTGACAGGCTCATCAAGCTTGGAGTTGCCAATGAAAACATACTCCTACTACCATTAGAGGATTTAGTAGAGCTAGAAAAGGCAACCAGGCTGCAGATTGAACAAAAGGAGGAAGCAACATGGTTGGCCTGAGAAGGAAAGAGAAAAAGAGAAGCGGGAAGCTGATCTGCAGCTCTAGAGGGAAAGGATATCATCCCTAACCTCCAGAAGTTTCTCTCTTCAGGAACTATTTCCACATGATAATGATACGAACCTGTGGCTCTTCAACAAAGAGCAAGATCAACTAGAGAAAGAGAGAAAGAAAGCTATGAGAGAGAAGTTAAGGGAGAAGAAGAAGAAAGAAGAAGAAGAAGTCGGGGTCACTGCTGCAAGAAGATAGGTGACAAAGCCTGGATAAAAGACTATCTACGGGCTCATGGCTTCTCTGGTAGGCAGGTGGGACCTATGTCTAAAAAGACACTCCAGCGAATTGTCAGCAACATCAAGGCTGACATTCGTTTGAGAAAATTTAGATGTACAAAGGGTACAGGGGATAATCTTCAAACCAACCACTCAACCCCAACTTGAACCAATTCCCTCTCTATTCCCCATCCACACTGAACCCTACACACCTGAACCTACACCATTATCCATACCAACTTCCTCACCTCAACCACCTAATTACCAATCCTCTAACCCAAAACGCTGTCGAGAACCACAACACCACAACCTACCCAAAAACCTTCCAAACCATCCCCTCAGCCTTCCAAACATCTCACCATAGAGGAGTTCAAGGCAATCAAGACAAAGCTCACCAACTGCACAACCCTGAGCGACATCTCTTGTGAGGAAGCTCTGTCAAACAACCTATGTTGATGGATCTTCATGTTCTATCAGTATAGATCAATTTCTTGATCTGCCCAGAGGAACACTGGACCATGCTGCTAGACTTCTTTGTCTCAACTCTGACTCCTTCAACGATGAAGAGAAGAAGATGAGAAGAAAGCTGGTGACTCTACTGGATATAAAGAGTGGGGACAAGATTCCTAGTCAGCCCCTTGTGACTAGAAATAAATCATCCAGTGGAGGTTCGATGAAGCCCCTCACAACTTTGTTGTGGAGAGAGAGAATGGAGAAAGCAACAGGCTGAATGCTCCTCTCTGCTACACTCTAGCAGATTCGACATTGCTGAGTTAGCATAGAAACCATTCTTCAAGCCCCCCAACTCCGAAACTGCTGCTCATATCAGAAGTCATCTTAGCAGCCTTCATCTTGTTGAGTTAACCGCAAAAGCAAAGATTAAAGAGGAATTGAAGCTGAGAGAGAAAGAAGACAAGGAAAGGTCAACCTCCAAAGGCAAAGCCTTTCTACAGATGGTGGAAGGCCCTGAATTGGAACCAATAGTTAATGGGAGTATGACTATAGCTCCTATCAACTTACTCTTTTCAGAGGGACCCAACAGATGATGCATATCATTCAAGTGACAGATTGGATCTCCTATCCACGAATGATTTGTACAAGTTTCTTAGCACCACTTCTGGGAAGAACAAAGAAACAGATAAATACTTTCCCTAGTGCTGAAAGTTTTGAGAAGCAAGAGCAAGTGAGGTTTTGGTAGCATCAGCCTAGGGGGAGTTTGTTGGATCAAGAAGAAGGCTGGTGCAACCAAAACCAAATCATTTACACTATTTTGGTGCAACTAATAAAAGACTTTCGAAGCTAAGTGAGGAACTTCTTACGGAAAAAGAGATCTTCCGAAGACAAAGTGCAAGATCAACTTCCAAAGACAAACTCTACTTCCGAAGACAAAGTGTTCACTTTCGAAGATCAAGACTTGGAAGAAAAGATCATAAGTCAACTTCCAAAGTATGAAGAAAAGAAGAAGTCCTCAAGCATCAAAAGAAGTAGCCTCTTCTGAAATATAAGTGGCTTCGGAAGAACTTGTTCTTCCGAAGCCAACTAACCTTCAGAAGACACAACTATAAACCAATGGACATAAGTATGGTGTCTCTGACATTCCGCTGCAGACCTTTGAGATACTGCATGGCGTTTCCTCAATAGCCATGTAGTTGACCATACTTTATTCCACTGTTCACCTTTATTAGTTAGTACAGTTGCCAACTTTAGTTGGTAACAAAAGGTAAGTAATGGGCATGTCATGACTACCATATCTTAGATAATACTTTATCTAAGATATATTACCTTTAGCATTGTAGTATATGCTTTAGTCATAGGTTTCTACTACTATCAAAGTATATCTGGTTGTAGGAGTAGTATCTATAGTTTCTCATTGTAACTCATGTAATATACTTGTAATAGTCTTGTAATACTTTGAGTTGAGAAGTAATATATGCAAGTACCTTGAAAATTACTTTTTTTTGTTCTTTGCTACTTATTATATTATTATCAACTCTTACAATAGACTCTACTTCATCTGATCCGAGTATAGTATAGTGAGTTTGAGAGAAAACCAAGTGTTAAGTGACAAAAACCGATCTTGCACATAGAAAACATTGATTCATAAACTTGTAAGCTGTAATATACTTTCTAATCTATTATAAAACGGTTTATATACTTCTACATAACAAAACCAAGAGCACATGACAACTAAGTCTAGTCGACTACTCATACAAGCACAACTGAGAACTAGTACTCTTGGGCATCGGTCGAGTACGAAGTTCTCGACAGGTTACACCGTTGAAATCTTCAAACGAACATGTTAAACAACTGTCTTTATTGATACATAAGTTTACTAGGTCAAGCCTTAACACTTTTATTGTTAGTTGAATAATTTGGAGTCAAAGAGAAGCAAATTCAGTGATATATCTATATATTTATATTTATATTTTAATTATTTAATACGTCATATGAAATGACACATCACATTTACATCACTTGCCAAACATAAAAATTTAAAGTAGTTAATAAAACAACTAGAATGTAACTGTTCTTTGTAGCAGAATTAAAAATTAATATTAATATTGGTAAAACTATTAGTTAGTATTAATACTAGCCAATAATCAATAATTTATATTATTTAAAATTCAATTTTCCTATATTCATATATTCAATTTATAGCTCGCTAATATTCTGATTAGTTATAAAATCAATTTGTTTAAAAGCATAAAATTTTAAATTAAAATTGAAATAAGATAACTAAATGTTTTTAATTTATTAGAGGGAATTGATTATTTTTGTAAACCTTAGAAACCAAGATAAATTTAAGTTGTAACTAAGTAATACTAAGTAATTAAATGTGAGACTAGGCGTGATTACCTTTCATGTTCACAAGTCAAATTTCTTTTGAATCCAATGCTTTCTTAACAAATATTCTTATTTTAATTAAATGATTAATCTTACAAAACTAAAGTAATATTCTCCATCAAAATATCTGTAAATTACAGTTTAATCTTTAGAATCCATAAATAACAGTATGACACCAATATTGTTAAACACAATCACAAGCACATTGTCTCGTGACCAACTCTAATTACTTGTGACTTCTATTTACGTTCGTATATTATGCTTATAGTTATATTTTTGAACTCGTAAATTTTGTCTAAAGAAAAAGCTAAAGAATAATTATATTTTTATATAATATAAATTTTAATCATTTTTATAAAATACATAAAAAGAGGTGGTGTATAGGGCAGCCGTGGTTGAGATTGAGAATTGAGACTTTTAGTTTAGAGACATCGTCATCACATCTTGTTGGTGGCCAACTCTGGTCCCATCAAATCCACTCACTCCCTTGCTTTGACCTCACACCCATCATTCACGCTACCATTTCTAGATTTATTTATTAGATTTTATTTTATCTTTAATCATTAAACCGTATTAGTTAAGGTAAAAATAGAATTTACATGTACCGCACTTCATAATTTTAAAATATAAATTCTATTCAAATGAGAAATAAATTTGACAAACTGTGTTTTGGGAATGGAATGTCTCAGTAAATATGTGAAAATTGGATTAAATAACTAGTAAATTACGCATAATTGATACAAGGGTTACATAACTAATAAATAAGAATGAAAGCTAAAAAGGTGAACAATAAATCCCCCTCAAGCAAGAGGGTGGCGGACGCCGGACCCAAACGAAGCATTCGTCACAAGAACTCGAACTAAAAATGTAACAACCCGAAATTTGAAATAAAAAGAAACGAAGAGAAAATGTAACAAAAAAGAAAGAAAAACAATAAAAGTCAAGTCAAGAGGTTAAAAGTGTACAAAAGATAATTTTATAATAATTTGAACAAAAGTGGGTGTGGCCGCCCACATCCATGTTCATTCAACTTTCTTCATACGGTCTCTAGAGAGAGAAAGTAGATAATTCTCGGTTTTAGAGAGAAGAATAGGAGAAGTGTAGATTCAAGGTTAGTTTTCAGTGATTTGAAGTGTTCTTGGCTGATTTCCAGCCTTGGTTATGTGCTTATGTGTTTTGTGCGTTTGTTTGTGTGTTTTTTTTATGGGTTTTAGGTGTTTGAGCTTATTTCCATCCGGGTTTGAAGACGTCCTACTCGGAAGTTGCAAGAGGTGAGTTCTAGAACTCTGTTTTTTAAATGTTTTAAGTTGTTTTGGGGCTAGAAATGCACGTTTTGACGTTTTATATTATCTGGGTGTGTACCCGTATGTGTGTGTTCCCTGTTCAGGATGATGTATGATTTAGGGTATGATTTTTTATTATGTTCATGTTTTAGGCTTGTTCACGATGTTTAGTATTGTTAGAACTAGGCTTAGAATAGATTGGAAAGATGATTTGGAGTCTGAAAATGATGTTAGTTATAAGTTGGTTGCTCATGCGCCTAAACAGTAATCCATACGCCTAACTGCCCAAATGCCTAAGTGTTCTCCAAGAGCCTAAGGATCATGCGCCCCAATAGTGCCCGAACGCTCAAAGTGTCCCTGTGCCTATATAGTGCCCATTCACCCAACTTTTCCCTCATGCGCCTAAGTTTTCTCATGCGCCTAAGTGTTCCATGCACCCGCATAGTGGCCATGCACTCTCATAGTAGCCATGCGCTCACATAGTGGCTATGCGCCTACATAGTGCCCATCCGCCCAAAGACTTAGACAAATATTCTGAAATTTGGGGAAAAGGGGGATTTCAAGATATGACTAGGGATGTTCCTGGGGATGTTCCTGGGGATGATTTATGATGTTATACGATGATGTGTGGTGTTTTTATGCATGTTTGTGGCTTATGTCCATATTACATAATATTACAATTTACATGGTGTGATTATATTAATGAACATAAAGTATTATCCTAACAAAGCAAAAGATCTAAGATAATGAAATTGGAATATAATGAATGAATGAATGAAAGTCTTGCAAGCAAAATGTAAGAAGGTTCACAACTCTATGAGAGTTGTTAGCTCAACTGCGTGTTTTATAGTGTGCGATCTTGGCTAACCCATGAGGGTTCACACACAGGGGATTCAGTCTTGGTGACTGCTCCATACGTGCGATATGGGATCCTTGTCGCTTAACCCTAGATAAGTTGGCTTTGTGCCCAAGAGGGGGGTTTAGCATATGATAGGATCTAGAAGAAAGTGAATGATAATATAAAGTGTGAAATGTACGAAACGTATGATGTGGACGAAATGAATGATAATGGATGATAATAATGCTATTATCCATGTGTATGTATGATGTATGATCATGTACGAAAGTAAGGAAGTGTTCTAAAGGATGGAAGGTAATATAAATATTTTAATAAAACTAGAACTCACTCAACAACACTGACTTTTATGTATTTTTCAGTTGGCAGGTAATGGTTGTTAAGGATGGCACGAGGTGAAGCTACTAAGCAAGTTTTAGATTGCATTCATTTTATATTATAATGATGTTTTTGTGTTGTAGTGCAATCAAACTATGCTTTGTAACAATTAATACTATTGTATTATTTGGAAAAAGCGATTATTAATATATGAAATGATTTTAGTTAAATTTTTACGTTGTCTTGTTTAATAAAATTTATGTACTCTTTAGTATGATATGCAATGATTATCCGAATGTAAGTGTTCCAGAAACAGGGCCTTACAAGTTGGTATCAGAGTAAAGTTAATAGAAATGGGTAAATATTTTCAAAAACCTAAACTTAAACTGAGAATGGGACAAATGGAAGGATGCCAGTCCGAGTAGTTACGTGTCATCAGTATTTTCTATAATGTTAACTAGTATTCTGTTCGTATGTTATTCGATATACGTGCTCATAGTGGATTTGGATACTAATGTAGTCAGGATAGGAAATGCTTGGGCATGAAGTGTAAAGTAAGTGGCTAATCACAACTGGCCACTGTTATTAAGAACTTACTATACTTGACATGAATTGAGCTATTAACTTGAATGATAGTGTTGGTGTTTGAATCTTATAGTGTGTTTAGAGGATGTTTGGCGGCATATCTATAAAGGCTTCATGAATGGAGATAGTGTAGGATGTGGTGCTGGACCATGTGTCACAAGGAGCCGAGCTAAGACTGGCGAGATGGCTCATGAGTAGCCCTACACTCATTGACGGGAAGGAGTTGATGAGAGTGCCAATCTGAGGTCCCTAGTGAAGGAGGCTATTGTTGAAGAATTTCATCAGGTTATGTAGACTATTCTGCCATCTATAGTAACTGAAGTGATTAGAGTTGTACGGGAGGATAAGAAGAATGAAAAGAAGACCACTTAAGATAGGGAGCAACCGGAGACTAAGACGTGTGTCTCTAGTGATGAATATGAGGAGGAAGTTGGCAAGAAACAATACAAGGCTGTAACTTTGGGGCATTCCGGAGATGCAAGCCCTCGACTTTCGATGGCAACGGTAATGCTGTTGCTGCTCACCGATGGGTGAGGGAGATGGAGCTAGTGTTAGATATCAGTGAATGTAGAGGGGATCAGAAAGTGAAGTTCACCACTCACTCATTTAAAGACTCGGCCTTGTGTTGGTAGGACAACATTGTCTAGGCCGAGGGTAGCATGGCTATTGGATAGATGAAGTGGGGTGAGTTGAAGAATTTGGTGATATAAGAGTTTTTTCCTCATAGGGAACTTGATAAGATTGAGAGGGAGTTCTTGTAGCTGAAGGTGGGAACCATGACACACCAACAATACACCAACAAGTTCAGTAAGATGGCAAAGCTGGTGTCGGATGAGGTGACACCCATGTCATGAAAGATCAAGAGATACATCCAAGGTTTGCTGGAGGATATCTGAAGGCACATGCTCGTCGCCTGGCCGAGCAAGTATAGGTTGGTGGTTGATCTGGCGGAAGACTGTATGATGAGCGAGAAGTGGTAGTGCCTAAGGTGAGCAAGAAAGGTGGTGGTGACTGCAACTGGAGCGGGAAGTGGCTTGGCTGTGGTGGTGCCACGCCAAACAACAAGGTTGCCAGGGTGGATGAACGCCGTGTAGCCACATCTGGTGGGGGATTGAAGAGGTGTGGTAACTGCAAAAAGGAGCATACCAGGAGTGTAGATGAGGCTCAAACATCTACTTCAAGTGTGGGAAGCCTGGTGTTGGACCAAAAGAACCAATAAGCCAGATCAGAAAACCTTTAAGTCCCACAGACATCAAAACAACTGAAGTGATCTACAACAGCTGAAGACAAAGTCTGAAGACAAAGTCTGAAGACGACTGCTGAAGACAAAGTCTGAAGACAACTGCTGAAGACAAAGTCTGAAGACAATTGTTGTAGACAAAGTCTGAAGACAACTGCTGAAGACAAAGTCTGAAGATCAAGTTCTCAGAAGTTGTCATAACAGCTGAAGTAGTTCTCTTCAGTAGTTGTGATGGTTTACAATTCAGTAGTTTGTAATCAGTAGTTTTATGTTATGTAAAACATCTAAAGCTCTTATACTTCAGATGTTATAACTTCAGTAGTTGTAATGTTAGTTTATACTTAGCTTTAATGAAGGTGTCCTCAATTGTTGTGGACATCTTCAGTAGTTTAGTTTACTTTCAGTTGTTTGTATAAATCAGTTAGATGTCACTATCAAGTGACGTCAGCTGATGTCACATTCCTTATAAAAGGAATGTTGACCTAATTTCCCCCTACGGGAAGTTTGTGCATGAATGAAAACATCCTCTTTGCAGAAAAATCTCTCTCTATAACTGTTACTGTTTAATTGAATATTCATATTATATTGTCTGGTAATTGTGGATGATTATTCTAGATTTGTATGAACCTTCTTCTTACATTCAAAAGATGAGGCTAGTCAAATTATCATCTACTTTGTGTTACATGTGGAAAAGCAGTATTCTCTTTCTGTCAAGTGTGTGAGGAGTGATAATGGCACAGAATTTCGAAATCACACACTTGATGAATTCTATTTCTCTAAGGGAATCAAGACGCAGTTTAGCATTCCAGGATCTCCTGAGCAAAATGGAGTGGTGGAGAGAAAGAACAGGACTCTTATTGAAGCTACAAGGTCAATGTTGGCTGATTCTGGTTTGCCACTAACCTTTTGGGCTGAAGCTGTTAACACAGCTTGTTATGTGCAAAATAGAGTATTGGTAAATCAAAGGTTGATGAAGACTCCTTATGAAGTGTTACATCATTTGGCTCCTCTGATTTCCTTCTTTAGAGCATTTGGGTGTCACTGTTATATTCTCAACATAAAGGATCCACTTCAGAAGTTTGAATCAAAGGTGGATGCAGGGTACTTTGTTAGGTATTCCTCTACTTGCAAGGCATACAGAGTTTTTAATTGCAGATCAAAGATTGTAGAAGAAACTTGCATGTAAAGTTTAATGAATCTCCAAAGGATAAAATCCCACAAAACTGTGTTATTTGATCTGGACATACTGCAATATGTTCCTTATCAGTCTCCAAATGTTGCAGGTTCTGTGAACCCATCATCTTCTGCAACCTGTTATCCATCTGTTGGTATAAATGCAAGTTTTAGTGATCAACTGCCTGAGTCTACTAAACTTGATGTTCTTGTAGCTTTAGCAGTTCCATCCAAACACTTGCACAGATCTCATTGAGCATCAAGAACTGAAGAATCATCCCATGTCTCCGATCATTGGTGACATCAATGCTGGTGTTTCAACCAGAAATCAATTGTCCAACTTTTGCTTCTATGCTTTCTTCATCAGTCAGCAAGAGCCAAAGAATTATCATATTGCATTAAGAGACAATGGATGGGTTGAAGCTATGGAACTTGAGCTTCTTCAGTTTCAAAAGCAGCAAGTGTGGGAACTGGTTCCTCTTCCCCAAGGTAAGTGTGCCATAGACACTAAATGGGTGTTAGGAATAAAACTAATGAAAAAGGCCAAATTGCCAAGAACAAGGCCAGACTGGTTGTACAGGGGTTTTCACAAGAAGAAGGTATTGATTATGATGAAACCTTTGCCCCTGTAACCAGACTGAAAGCAATCAGATTGTTTTTAACTTATGCTGCCTTTCATAATCTCAAAGTTTTTCAAATGGATGTCAAAAGTGCATTCTTATATGGTAAAATAAAAGAAGAAGTTTATGTGTGCCAACCACCAGGTTTTGAAGATCATAAACATCCAGATAAGGCTCTTTATGGACTAAAACAAGCACCTAGGGCCTGGTATGAAACACTATCTAACTTTCTTCTTCAAAATAATTTCACTAGAATCTCCATAGATAAAACCTTGTTCATTAAGAAAGTAGGCATGCATAAGCTCTTTGTTCAAATTTATGTTGATAATATTACTTTTGCATCCTCTGATCCACAGTTGTGTGATGCCTTTACTAAGTTGATGCAACAAAAGTTTGAAATGAGTGCCATGGGAGAATTACAGTTCTTTCTGGGGTTGCAAATCAAACAAAAGGCTGATGGTACTTTCATTCATCAATCAAAATATATAAAGGATTTGTTGAAAAAGTTTGATTTACAAAACTGTAAGCCCTGTTCTACTCCCATGTGCAGCACCACACAACTGGATGCTGATCAGAAAGGTAAAGCAGTTGATGAAACTCTTTACAGATGTATGGTTGGTTCCTTGATGTACCTTACAGCTTCTAGACCAGACATCATGTTTGCAACTTGTGTCTGTGCTAGATTTCAAGCTGCACCTAAAGTATCCCATATGATTGCAGTCAAAAGGATCTTAGATATTTGCAAGGAACTCAATCTTTAGGACTTTGGTATTCCACTAGGCACTCTTGCAAATTAGTTGCTTTCTATGATAGTGACTATGCAGGGTGTAAATTAACCAGAAAATCAACCTCTAGTGGATGCCAATTTCTAGGCAACTATTTAGTTTCTTGGCAAAGTAAGAAACAAACCTCTGTTGCTACATCCACTACTGAAGCAGAGTACATTGCTGCTGCAAGTTGTACATCTCAGGTACTCTGGCTTCAGAATCAATTACTGGATTATGACATTACAGAGACTAAGACTCCTTTACTGATGGACAGTGCTTCAGCTCTTTGTATTGTTAAGAATCCTGTCCAGCATTCTAGGACCAAACATATTGAGATCAGACATCATTTTATCAGGGATTGTTATGAAAAAGGTCTGATTGATCCAAAGTTTGTTCCTAGTGCTGATGAGCTTGCAGATATATTTACTAATCCTTTGGACAGTGCAACTTTTCAAAATCTTGTGCTAAGGCTTGGTATGCTGCAGCTTGAATAAATTGACAACTACTGATGATCTCAGCTCCCAAGTACTGATGAGCATCAGTATATAGCTGTCACAAATAGGTACTGAAGCTATTTTATCTTCAGCAGTTTTTCATAACTACTGAAGACTAAATTCCTTAAAGTACTAAAATACTTTATATGTTGCAAAGTACTGAAGTGGTTACAACTACTGACGTCTGTTCTAACAGATAAGTACTGATGGCCAGTGAAACATCTGAAAATCATATAATCTGCTGAGTAAGTGTTAAGGTCAAATGCAACCACTAAGATATGTGAATTGACGACAACAACTGATGAGTAAGTTTATTCTTCAATTGTTTCAAACAACTGTTGTTTCATTTCAAAACAACTGAAGCCAAAACCAAGTCTTCAGTAATTTTCAACTACTGATGACATACACCAAGTCTTCAGTTGTTTACAACATCTGAAAGTTAAAACCATGTCTTCAGTCGTTTTCTAACAACTGATGACTAACACCAAAACTTTCAGCTATTTTCTTTCAGCCGTTTCATAACCTATATATACCTAACCCTAACTTCAAACTTTTCATAAATCGATTTCCGAACGTTCATCTCCCATTAATGGCGACCATGCAAATCAAACCTCGACACAACTGTGTTGCCTACTTCACAAAATCGACCTTTTGGACTAAGTTTGATGATGCTATTGATTTGATGGCTGATTCCAAGTATCGAACTGCTTTTCTTCTGAATCCAGCCATCTATCCGACTCTCTTCGTCAATTCTGGACAAATGTCACCATCCATACCGGTGAGAATGATGTCGCGATCATTCTCCAATCATTTGTAAACCAGAAGAAGGTGGTAGTCACCCCTGCTATCATTCGCCAAACACTAGATCTGAATGATGCTACCTTGTCACCCAATACCCGAAGGGCACCATTGATCTCTCATTCATTAACCATGGATATGAGGGAAACCTAAGTGCTACAACCATTCTAAAGAAGCACTTTCATGATGCTGAACGCCTAATCTTCCACATGATCAATGTTTGTCTTGCCCCCAAAACCTCTTCATGGGATCAAATGTCATCCAGGTGGCAGCAGGTATTGTATTCTATTCTTGAACGTCAAAGCTTAAATTTTTCTGAAATTATATTTTTAGAATTAAAAGATCTGGCAATGAAACATGTAGCTAATAGATGGCTATTATATCCAAGGTTTCTTATGGCCATAATCATGAATCAGCTACAATCTGATGGCCCTGTTGGCCTTGGAGTCCCTGCTATGGTAGTTTTGCCAGAGGTATACTCCAGGCACAACTCTGACCCACACCTCAAAGAGGCTGCCAAACTGCTAAAACCCAAGTAGAAGGTACCCATAGCCTCATCCTCCAGATCCAAAGTCCCCTCCAAACCTCATTCCAAACAAACCAAAAAGGTTACTCAGGGAGTTGAGTCCCTGATGATGACCCTGCAACACAAAGGTAGGTTGAAACTATGGGTAGTAATCCCCTTGTAGTTTCCAGGACTCTACCAGCTGAAACCGCTCAGGAATCCTCTATACAGGATCCTGATGCAACCAAAAATGAGGAAACCACATTACTGGAATCTCTCTCACTTGAGAGGATTGCCATTGAAGAGCACCATTCACCCCAGGTGCAATCCTTTTCACACCTATCTCCCACTGAAGCCACCCCTACAAGCCCAACTGTGGTTATTGCACAAGTGCTGACTCAACTACATTCCTCTACCCCTCCCCAGAAACCTATTACCACTGGGAAAACCTCAACAATTGAGGGAGAGGATTATAATGTAGCTGATAACCCACAACATAGGGATTACAAAGTTCAATCTCCCTGTGTAGAGGAGGAGATTAGAACATCTAGTGAGGCTGCCTCTTCTCCTTGTTCAGCACATGATCAGGATGAAGATGGTATCATTTCTAAGTCCTCACCAGAGGCAACTGCCAATGAAGGACATCATCCTGAGGCAGGAAGTCCCCAGTTCTGAGAAATAGGGGCACATGTGAATACTGATCTACACTCAGCACATGTTCATCCTGATTTCATCAGGAGGTCAGCTGATTCAGCACAGACTGATGATGACCTGGGCTTTTTCTTTGATGTTCTAGCCCACAATACTATTCGTGAGACTGAGGTATGCAGACTACAAGAACTGCTTGCCAAAATGTCACAAGAATCAAGTCCATCTGCCCACATTCCCACAGATGGCAGTTTTCTCCTGAAACTATCCCAACACTGAGCCACTCTCAACAAATTTGCCACCAGCCTCTGCTTCAGGTGCCATTTCTCAGGGACAGAACCCCTCTGAGCAAATGGTTGTTGCCTTTCAAAAATCCTTACTTCTCATCACTTCCATAATTACAAACACTGTACATCAAGCCATTGATGAGAGGCTTTCCTCAAATCTTCAATCTTTAGTTGATGCTGCTGTTTCTAAGAGACTTTCTGACATTCACACCCCTGAACCCAATGCACCAAAAAGGGGGAGTCTAAGTCAGTGAAAGTAGACAAAAGAAAAAGAGCTGAAGAGGAAGCATAAAAGAGAGGAAAGAAAAGGAAATGATCACCTATAAGAGGAAGAAAAGCTCTGAAAAGACTGAAGGATTTGAAAAGACTGAGAAAAAGTTAGAAAAATTGATCAAAGGAGCTGATGAGCAACATAACAGGTCTATGGATAAGATTATTGATCAACTCTTCAGACAAGGATTTGACACTGCCAAACTTGACTCTGAGATCAGAAGGTTAGAGATTCAAGAAATGAACAAAGATGGGCAAGTTGGAGTGAGAAAGAAAGAGAAAGGCTAGAAACTATGGCAAGATTTATATCAAAACATCTGGGAAGGTCAATCATTGAAGTAAAATCATGGTCCAGAGACAGTATTTTGGAAATAACCACCAGAATCTGCTCTTCTGAAGTATTTAACAAAGGATTGATCATAGAAGCTCTTGATGAAGCTGGTGCTGGGAAAAGGACTGATATGGCAAAATTATCCAAAGCTTCACTCACATCCAAGATGCTAGAGCAGCCTGCACTATCACCCAAACCAAAACAACCACCTTCACAACCCTCAAAACCAACTCCTTTACCTAAGAAACCTACTGAACCCATTACCAATGATGCACCTAAGAGGAAGAGAAGAGGTTGAGGATGGAAGAAGAAGAAGAGATGATGAGGATGATAGTCTGCCACTCTTTGCTGTTCTCAAAATAAAAATGCCTGAGCCTAGGAGTCAACCAACAATAATCACACCTGACTTCCAAAGGCAAATGGTAAAAGTTAACTTGAAGAAGAAGAACAGCACAAACAACATGATGAGCAACTGTTAAGGATGATTGATAAAGAGTTTCCCAAGTCTTCATCCATACAAGCTATGAAGAAACATGCTCAAAGGTTGTATGCTCTCAGATTTACATTCCAATATCAGAAAGAGAGAGTGAGAATTTGGCCTGACCCTAGAGTAAGTGACAGAATTCACAAAATAAAGATTCCAAGCAGATACAATGGCCAAGTAAAGAAGATTGTAGATGCTGTGATAATGTTGGCCATTGTAGTGTCACCCTGGGAAATCCTTGATGACTTCAAGAGAGCTTACAAGTCTAAGATGACTCCACAACCTTACTAGAAAACAAAATGGTAAAGAAGGGGTTAATCTACAAGAAGCTTGAAGAAATAAGAAGAAATGAGCTCCAGTTGTTGCTTGAAGGCACTCATCCTGATGAGTTTGCATACAGAGAGATAACAACTGTGGAGCTAAAAAATGGAAAGCATATTAAGTACTTATCTGAGTACTATGGGCCTGAGTTCTTCTTTGAAAGTGGAGCTGAAGAACTCACAATGGAAGAACAAGTTGTTTTCCTTGAGGCCTATGTCAGAGAGTCTTACAGACTCATCATTGGGAAGTAGGTTTCATGGATGGGGTAACAGCTCTATGTCCAATTCCCCAAGATAGAGTTCCCATTCATCCTTTGCCAATCAAACCTTCTAAAATCTCTTCCCTGGCCTAAGCTTATATTGAAGAATTCTGAGCTGATCCAGATTTTGTTTCTACCAATAAGTGGGACCGCAATAATTTTAAAGGTTTTGGCTGCATTGGTTCAGGGGGAGTTTGTTGGACCAAAAGAACCAATGAGCCAGATCAGAAAAACCTTTAAGTCCCATAGACATCAAAACAACTGAAGTGATCTACAACAGCTAAAGATAAAGTCTGAAGACAAAGTCTGAAGGCAAAGTCTGAATACAACTGCTGAAGACAAAGTCTAAAGACAACTGCTGAAGACAAAGTCTGAAGACAACTGCTGAAGACAAAGTCTAAAGACAAAGTCTGAAGACAACGTCTGAAGACAATTGCTGAAGACAAAGTCTGAAGATAAAGGCTGAAGACAACTGCTGAAGACAAAGTCTGAAGACAAAGTCTGAAGATCAAGTTCTCAGAAGTTGTCACAACAGCTGAAGTAGTTCTCTTCAGTAGTTGTGATGGTTTACATTTCAGTAGTTTGTAATCAGTAGTTTTATGTTATGTAACACATCAGAAGCTCTTATACTTCAGATGTTATAACTTCAGTAGTTGTAATGTTAGTTTATACTTAGCTTTAATGAAGGTGTCCTCAGTTGTTGTGGGCATCTTCAGTAGTTTAGTTTACTTTCAGTTGTTTGTATAAATCAGTTAGATGTCACTATCAAGTGACGTCAGCTGATGTCACATTCCTTATAAATGGAATGTTGACCTAAGTCCCCCCTACGGGAAGTTTGTGCATGAATGAAAACATCCTCTTTGCAGAAAAATCTCTCTCTATAACTGTTACTATTTAATTGAATATTCATATTATTCTTGCTAGAATTTCATCTATTTCGTGTGCTATTCCGCTGCAAATCCTAATCTAAATGATCAAACTAGATCTCGTTCCCTTCACCTGGTCATGTGGCTCGAGAGTACGGGGTTGTGAGATGCTATCACTATGGTGAAGATGGCCATCTGAGCCAAGATTGCAAGAAACCAAGGGCTGAAAGTTCCGAGACAAAGAAGAAGGCCAGGAATGAAGGGCAGAGAGCAAGTGCCAAAGCTTTCACAATGACTCGGGATGAGGCTTGGACGGATCCCGATGTTGTATTAGGTACGTTTCTAGTAAACCAAACTCTTGCTTCTGTGTTATTTGATTTTGGTGCAAGTAAGAGTTTTATCTCTGCTACTATCTATTTTAATTTTCCCATTAGAAATAGAAGCATTGATGAGCCCTTCATTGTAGAAACTGCCACAGGTAAGTCTAGAGTCCGACCTCATAGAAGGCTATGACATATAGCTAGAAGGTCATAGGTTTCCTATTAGACTGTTTGTGATGACCTTAGGTGCGTTGATGTAGTCCTAGGCATGGATTGGTTAACAGACTATGAGATGAATATTGTATGTCGCAAGAAGATGATCCGACTGACAGTGCCCAACGGGAGTTCAGTGACTATTTATAGTGATCGAGTTACTACGATTCCGAAAATGATTTTGATAGTGGTGGCGGGGAAGTGCATGAGGTGTGGATATAGCACCTACCTGGCTTACGTGAAGGATGTGGACACGCCAACACCACAACTGTCTGACATATTAGTTGTGTGTGATTTCTGAGACGTGTTCGCGGAAGATTTACCATGTGTGCCACCGGACCGTGAAATCGAGTTCCAGATTATTTGATACCGGGCGCTTAACCTGTTGCTAAGGCACCATGTTGTTTGGATCCAACAAAGATGAAGGAACTAATGGTTCAATTGCAAGAGTTGTTGGATAAAAGGTTTATTCGACCAAGTATCTCTCATTGGGGTGCTCCGGTCTTGTTTGTAAAGAAGAAGGATTGAAGTATGAGGATGTGCATCGACTACCGTGAGTTAAACAAGTTGACGGTGAAGAATCGGTACCCATTACCAAGAAATTATGAATTTTTTGATAAGCTCCAAGGCAGTTGCTTCTTGGGACAAATCTCCGATCTATTACCATCAGCTGAAAGTAAATGAGCAAGATATTCCTAAAACAACTTTTCGCACACGTTATTGACATTACGAGTTTCTCGCTATGTCTTTTGGTTTCACCAACGTGGCATCTGCTTTTATAAATTTGATGAATCGGGTGTGCCGACCGATATTAAATAAATTAGGGATTGTGTTCATTGATGATATTATGACTTATTCAAAGAGTGAGGAGGATAATGCCGGTCACATTCGGAAAATGTTGGGGACGCTCAGGAGGGAGAAATTGTATACCAAGTTCTCCAAGTGCGGGTTCTGGTTACGAGAAGTTTAGTTTTTGGGTCTCGTGATAAATCCTAAAGGAATTATGGTCGAGCCGGCTAAAATAGAAGTAGTGTTGCAATGGAAGTCTCCAAAGACTTCATCCGACATTCGTAGTTTGTTGGGATTTGTGGGATATTATAGACAATTCATCCAAGACTTCTTTAAGATAGCTTATCCATTGACCAAGCTGACCTATAAGAATGTGAATTTTGTATGGAATCGAGAGCAAGAGAAATCTTTTGAGGGGATAAAGGCAAGTTTGATACAAGCTCTAGTCTTGTCATTACTAGAAGGGAATGAAGATCTAGTTGTTTATTCAGATGCTTCTTACTTAGGGTTAGGTTATGTGCTGATGTAGCGAGGAAAGGTTATAGCTTATGCATTCTGGTAGTTAAAAGTCCATGAGGTTAATTACCCTACTCATGATCTAGAGTTAACGGTTGTGGTCTTTGCATTGAAGATTTAGAGGCACTACTTGTACGGGACAAAGTGCACTATCTTCACCGACCACAAGAGCCTGAAATACTTCTTTGAGCAGAAAGACCTAAACATGAGGCAAAGAAGATGGTTGGATCTTATAAAGGACTATGATTGTAAGATCCATTACCACCCAGGCAAGGTCAACATAGTGGCGGGTGCCCTTAGCCAAAAGGAGAGACCCGAACCTACCTGGGTGAAAGCTTATAATTGGTTATGACCTCTGACATGATGAAGCAGGCCAAGGAATTTCAATACAATGCATTGAAGAAGATCGCCTTAACTCCAAAAAGATGAGAAGTCTAGTCACGAAGCTGGGTGAAAACACTCAAGAAGTTAGAACCCACTTCGGACGGATGTGGATCCCTTATTACGGAGACCTTTGATGGCAAATTATGGATGAAACTCATAAGACTCGATACTTTATTCACCCGTGCTAAAAAGATGTATCATGATATGAAGAAAGATTATTGGTGGTCGGGTATGAAGCGTGACGTAGCATGAATATGTCAGTAAGTGCCTTACATACTTACAAGTGAAAACGGAACATCAAAAGCCATACGGGAAGATCCAACCTTTGGATATACCCAAGTGGAAGTAGGAACATATCACCATGGATTTTATTACGAAGCTACCACATACCGCAAGAGGATACGATGCTATATGGATGATAGTTGATCGTCTAACGAAGAGTTCTCCGTTCCTACTGATCCGTGAAATGTATTCATCTAAACGGTTAGTGGATCTGTTCATCAAAGAGATTGTAGCTCGTCATGGTGTACTAGTATCTATTGTGTCTGACCGTGACACTCGGTTTATATCCATGTTTTGGAAGAGATTTCACGATGCAATGGGGACGAGGTTATACATTAGCACGACTTATCATCCTCAAACAGATGGTCAA
Organism: Flaveria trinervia; assembly: GCA_025506515.1. Taxonomy (NCBI): domain Eukaryota; kingdom Viridiplantae; phylum Streptophyta; class Magnoliopsida; order Asterales; family Asteraceae; genus Flaveria; species Flaveria trinervia. The sequence goes on along the minus strand of CM046444.1, from coordinate 57,760,389 downwards.
TCAGAGAGAACTATTCAGATGCTAGAAGATATGCTACAGGCATGCGCTATTGATTTTGGTGGAAGTTGGGATGAACACTTTGCGTTAGCTGAATTCTCATACAACAACAGTTATCATGCCAGCATTGGTATGCCACCATATGAGATGCTATACGGTAGGAGGTGTAGGACACCCGTATGTTGGGTGATATTGGTTAGAAGGTGTTAGGGAGCATCGAAGTGATTGAGGCTATGACTGAGAAATTAGAGAAGATCAAAGCCTTTATGAAGACAACCAAAAATAGACAGAAGTCTTATACCGACAAGAGGCATAGATCGATTTAGTTCAAGGTGGGTGATAGAGTCATGCTGAAAGTTTCACCTTGGAAGGGTATTATTCGGTTTAGAAAGCGGGGCAAGTTGAGCCTGAGGTACATAGGGTCCATCCGAATGGAGTTCAACAATGAAATAAACTGAAGCTTACCAAATCATAATTACAGCCAACTAAAGATCTCATTATACAAGTTCAGAAACCAAGTTGATTACAACAAAAACAACAATACAAGACAATTCAACATGACAAAGTCAACATCAAGACAACTAGAAAGTCAAAATTAAGTCATGTTGTAATAATAATATAAATAGACCCACTAGTGCATTTTTGCAAGTGTGTCTTTTGTGTGTGTGTTTCTCATGGTGTGAATCACCACCAAAGGAGAAATCCTCTCCTTTGGGTGGGTTTGGTTTCACCAGCCATCTATGATTCTCATTGTAACTTGTTTATAAACATCTTTGAAATCATAACATTATTATTATCCATCTCTTTGTTCTTTGATTCACACATGTCCACACATCTTAATTTTGATTTCTAGATCTAAACGAGATGAATCCTAAGATCCAAGCTTAATGAATCTGAAATATTGATTTAGAAAACTGGAATCAGAGCTGTTGGTTGCTGGATTTATCTAGTTTTCAAATCTGATTTCATCTTTAGTGATGACAAGAACAATGAAGAAAAGAAGAAAAATGAAGAACAAAGTCCCTGATCATCAAAACCCTATCTGGTCATACCCAAAATCAGAAGAAAAACCAACAAATTTGTTTAACTATGGTACGATTTGAAGAATCATGAACATGTTCATGATTATTCCTTCAAAATTCGATGCAATTGAACAAGATTATCATAAAAAAAGAACCCATTTGTTCATCTCAAAATCAAGAAGAAAAATCATCAAGATCAGTTCTAATATGGTACGATTTAAAGAAATATAATCATTCACTGGATTATTCCTTTAAAATTCGAAGCAATTGAACACGATTATCATTTAAAACAAAGAAAAGATGAAGAAATGGAAGCTACTGCTGATTTCCCGACCTACACTGCAGTGTGAAATCGTTTTTGTTCAAGTGTGAAAACAAATGCAGATGAACAAAAACAAATGCGGATGAAGCTTAATCAAATGTGGATGTGTTATACACAACTGCAGGTGAAGCTTGATCAAATGCGGATGTGTTATACATAAATACGGATGTGTTATCTACAAATGTGGATGTGTTATACACAAATACGGATGACTTGTCACTAAATGCGGATGACTTGGCAACAAATGCGGATGCCTTGTCACCAAATGCGGTTGACTTGTAAACAAATACGGGTACTTTAAGCACAAATGCGGATGCACTGAAATAAAATGCGGATGAATTGAAATCAAATGTGGATGCCTTGTAAACAAATGTGGATGCTTTGCAATCAAATGCGGATGAGTTAGCAAAGAAATGCGGATGTGTTGCAAGAAATGCTTATGAACAGCTGATGAACAGGACTTCATAAAAAGAAAAAAGAAAAAACATGAATGTTGATGATTGCAACGAACAAGCACATCCATTTTGATCATTAAAAAAAAGAGTATAGAAATGAAATTTGGTCACTTTTTCACAGATTCATCCAGGGACTTGTACAACTATCAGATGCCATTTTTGAAATACTTGGGCACACATTTTTTTGATGATATTTTGCACACGTGTCTGACTACTAAGTGGACAATTAGTGGGACTTTAATCAAGGGAGTACTCATTATCTGAAGAATTTCATTTATCAAGTTATTTCAAAAGAGTGGAAGTGTGTTTAACATTGATTTATGTTCCTGATGTAGTTTATTGAAGTTCAAAGCCTCAACATATGCCTAATACATTCTAGTCCTTGAGTTGTGATATGAACTGTAATTCAAAAGTGATACAACCCATATCCAATACCAAGAAGTATTCTCAAGAGATTCTAACCTTTCTCAAAAATATATTAAGAGGAGCTTAATCTGAAGGGGAGAACATCAATGAATTGTGACAGAACATCAATTGATCAAGAAGACATGTGATAGAGAAGATCTTCAAATTCAAGGTTTGGTAAGCATCAGTTTAGGGGGAGTATTGTTAGGGTTCAACAATAGAATAAACTGAAGCTTACCAAATCATAATTACAGCCAACTGAAGATCTCATTGTACAAGTTCAGAGACCAAGTTGATTACAACAAAAACAATAATACAAGACAATTCAATATGAGAAAGTCAACATCAAGACAATTAAAAAGTCAAAATTAGGTCATGTTGTAATAATAATATAAATAGACCTACTAGTGCATTTTTGCAAGTGTGGCTTTTGTGTGTGTGTGTTTCTCATGGTGCGAATCACCACCCAAGGAGAAATCCTATCCTTGGGTGGGTTGATTTCCCTATCCATTTATGATTCTCATTGTAACTTGTTTATCAACATCAATGGAATCATAACATTATTATTATCCATCTTTTTGTTCTTTGATTCACACACGTCCACCCATCTTAATTTTGATTTCTAGATCTGAATGAGATGAATCCTAAGATCCAAGCTCAATGAATCTGATATTGACTTAGCAGATACCGGCAAGAGGCGTAGACCAATTTAGTTCAAGGTGGGTGACAGAGTCATGCTGAAAGTTTCACCTTGGAAAGGTATCATTCGGTTTAGAAAGTGGGGTACGTTGAGCCTGAGGTACATAGGGCCCATCTGAATTGTTCCTCGGGTAGGAGAGGTGGCCTATAGGTTGGACTTGCCCGATGAGTTAAGTGGGATTCATCTGACATTCCATGTATCTCATCTACGGAAGTGCTTGGCCGATGAGGATATGGTGGTGCCACTCGAGGATATCGAGGTGGACGAACGGTTGAATTATGTGGAAAAACTAGTGGCGATCATTGATTGAAAGGAGAAAATATTATGAGATTAAGTGGTTCCCTTGGTTCGAGTACAGTGGAAGCATAGAAAGGGATCCGAGTCTGTGTGGTAGAATGAGGAGGAGATAAGACAACATTACACATGGTTGTTCGAGGAGTAATAGTTTTAGGGGATGAAACCTATATAAGAGGGTGGAGTTGTAACAATTGGAAATTTTAAAAGAAAAGAAATGAACAGAAAATATGATGAAAATGAAGGAAAAGCAATAAAACCCAAGTCAAGGGGTTAAAAGTGTACAGAGAACAAAATTTTATAATAATTGTACAAAAGTGGGTGTTGCCTCCCACACCCATATTCCATCAACTTTCTTCATACGATTTCTAGAGAGAGAAATAAGAGAATTCTCCTACTTTAGGGAGAAGAAGAAGAGAAGTGCAGATTCAAGGTTAGTTTTTGGGGATTTGAAGTGTTCATGGCTGATTTTCAGCCTCGGTTATGTACTTATATGTTTTGTGTGTTTGTGTGTTTTTGGTGGGTTTTTAGGTGTTGAACTCATTTGCATCCGGGTTTGAAGAAGTCCTACTCAGATGTTGCAAGAAGTGAGTTCTAGACCCACATTATTAAATGTTGTAACTTGTTTTGGGGTTGGAAATGTATGTTTGAATGTTTTGTACTATATGGGTGTGTACGAGTATGTGTGTGTGCCCTGTTTTGGATGGTGTATGATTTAGGGTATGATTTTTTATTATGTTCATGTTTTAGGCTTGTACATGATGCTTAGTATGTTACAACTAGGCTTAAAATAGACTAGAATGATGATTTGGGGTCTTAAAATGATGTTAGTTACAAGTTTGTTGCACATACGCCTAAACAGTAGTCCATACGCCTAACTTCCCAAATGCCTAAGTGTTCCCCAAGCACATAAGGATCATGTGCCACAATAGTGCCTGAACGGCCAAAGTGCCCATGCGCCTAAGTGTTGGCCATGCGCCTGTATAGTGCCCATGCCCAACTTTTCCCTCATGTGCCTAAGTTTATCCATGCGCCTAAGCAGTCTTGCGCGTGCATAGTGGCCATGCGCTTAAAGACATAGAAAAGTATTATGTAATTTTTGGAGAAAGGGGATTTTAGGCTATGACTAGGGATGTTCCCAGGGCTGATATATGATGTTATATGATGATGTGTGGTGTTGTTATGCATGTTTATGGCTTATGTTCCTTATGTTCCTTATTACATATTATTACGTGGCTTTACATGGTGCGATTATGTTAATGAACATAAAGTTTATCCTCATAAAGAGAAAGATCTATGATAATGAAAGTGGAACATAATGAATGAATGAATGAATGAATGAATGAAAGTCTTGCAAGCAAAATGTAAGGAGGTTCACAACTCTATCAGAGTTATTAGTTCAACTATGTGTTTTATAGCATGCCGTTAATACATATGTACCTAGTTTAGAAGCTTAATGTAAAATGTCTATCATGTCTTACATATATGTTATGAATGGGTATGAATGAAATAAAATATGTGGTTGATGCTTATAATGTTTAATATTTCATTGTTTATTGTGTGATAATTTATATTGAACTAACTATATAGGTTTGTGGTTGTTGTACATAATTCTTACTCATTAATGATTGAGAAACGTGTTCATACTTAATCATATGAAGTCCTCATGCGAATGGACCATGCTAATGGACCATACACATGAATACTTCATGCTAATGGACCAGTCGCACGACTGAACTAGGAGAATGGATCAGTCGCACGATTGAGACATAAGATTGACTCAATTGCACGACTAAACTTCAATCGTGCGGATGGATCAATCGCATGATTCAGTCACACCACTGAACTATGCTAATGGTTCAATCGTACGATTAGAAGACCCTAACCTATAAATACCACCTAATTCATGAAAAAACATGACAATTCAAATACCTAAGCACATAATCGTACCCTAGCCGTCCAGAGACTCAAGAAAGCATGTTCCAAGTTCATAGATCACAGTTGATCTTGTTCTAATCGTTCTTAACGTTTCTTTAATCATTAGATTGATCTGAACTGTGTTCTCCCGGATTGGATCAGTTATTACTCCGTACGTATATACCTAACAAGTGGTATTAGAGCCTTGGTTCTTGATTTTGCATGTGATTCGATCGGTTTCGGTGTAAAAATCACGTTTTTCATTCAAAAACACCATCTTTTTTAGTATCAAAGTACCCAAATCCAAAAGTTCACGTTTTTCGGCTTACAGCTGATTAGGGTTCGTAAAAAATTGTATTTTTGTGTCAAAGTACCAAAACCTTCAAATTTTCAAAACCAGCAACCTTCAATTGCACGATTGACTCAGTCGCACAACTGTACTCAATCGCACCTCCCATACGCATGATTGAACTCAGTCGCTCTTCCATTCGTACGATTGAACAATTCCATCTGCATTGTTCATCCGCATTTGTCCAATCGCCTGACTGTTCATCCGCATATGTCCAATCGCACGATTGGCTCATCCGCATTTGTTCAATCGCACGATTGACTCATTCGTACCTCTCCATTCGCACGAGTGAATAAGTCTTGTCTAAAGTTCAAAGTTTAACAAAATGGAAGATCAATACTCAGTGTTTACTGCCGAAAGGGTCTCTCGTATCCAGAATCTTTTGCTTTTGAAAAATGAAATTGGGAATCATAATAAGCCCCCTAAACTCAGAACGTTAGACGATTACCCACAATGGAAGCAAAGGTTCAAGATATATCTAAATGGAGTTGATCCAAATCTATAGGAATCAATCAAGATAGAATATAGTATGTCGGTTGGTGTTGATGGTGTTAAACTTACCTTGGGTGGTATGAATAATAGCCAAAGGTGAAGTACAATGGTGAAAAGAAGGTGTATGCTTTGTTGACTCAGTCAATACCAAAAGACACTTCCATTAGTTTTCTAAGAACAAACAAGCAAAGAAGTTATGGGAGGCTCTGGAAAAAGGGTATGACGCGAATGCAACGTTGAAGGAATTAAAGGCAAAGACTCTGAAGAAGGAGTTTGATAACTTCTCTTTGATAGGAAAAGAGAGCCTAGATGACATCATCTACCGATTCTACCACTTTATGAGTGAGCTGCACACTCATGGGGTAACCATGTCCATGGAAGACAAGGTGTCAAGTTTTGCAGATGGGTTGCTTGAGAAGTGGGTCTCGTTTGTATCAAGTCTGAGATAGAATGATATGCTTGTGAAGCTGGATATTAATGATTTCATTCTGAAGCTAAGAGAGGAAGAATTGAGGATGAAGTACAGGTCTCAGAAAGGATCACAGGATCAGAACATGTCACTTTATAACTCATCTCCCACTCCAACAAGTTCAGGGGCACCACTTCAAACAACATTTGTGTCTAGTTCAGCAGCTCCTTCCCAAGTCACTACTTCAGGATCTGAAACGTTAGGGTCATCTTGCACCCAATATATAGTACCTGAAGCAAATGCTACGAAGTTGAAGACCGAGAATCTCAGTAATATTACTGTGGAGGTGTCAAAGGAGCATATGGATCTCCTAGCAATGGTAGTTCACTCTATGATGGCCTAGTTGCGGGGAAGATTGGAAACTGCCATCTCGCAGATGAAGATTACGAGCAGGTGGATGAAACTGAACTAAAAAGAATGGATATCATGTGGGCATTGGCTAGTGCTGTCCGGAGGGCGAAGAAGTTTGTGAAAAAGACTGGACAGAGCTTGATAGCCAGAAAAGACACTACCTTGGTTTTGATAAAACGAAAGTTACCTGCTTTAATTGTGGAGAGATGGGGCATTTCAAGAGTGAATGTGTTAAGCCCAAGAAGACAGGTAATGGTAATCCATTCTTAACCTTCAATCATCAAGAAAAACCCACAAGTGGTGCTACCTTGTCAAGAAAGGAAATTAAGGCCTTGACTGCACAAGATGACGAAGGGCAAGATTGAACTTTTCGTTTTGTATCTCCGAGAGAATCCAACATTGCTTGTGTTGAGGGTTTGGATGATGACTCTGGAAGCGAAGGTGAAATTGTAGTGGAACTAGTGATGTCAAATAATAAAAATACTGCGAATGTGGTCAATCACCTAAATGCAAAAGATCTCAAAACAACATGTTCATAATCACCAGCACCCGAACTGTCAAACTCTGTTATGATGGCTGATTCAACCGAATCTTCACAGGTAAGTACCAAAGACCAACTTTTTGAAAGTCATGCTTGTAATGAATGTAATAAATTTAGAGAAAGCATAGATTCAAAATTTGCTAGGTTATTAGACCACAATGATAGCTTAGTAAATGACTTACAACTGTGCCCAGAAGCTAATCGAATTTTAAAACAAAATAAGCATAGTTATAAAGAGAAAATAGAACTTTTAAATAAACAACTAAAGGAAACCGAAGTAGTTGCTTTTAATCAAGCCAATGACATAAAGTTCTATTTAAACTCCCTGGAAGAAACTAAGAAAGAAAAAGTAGTTTTAGAAGTCGAAGTCAACTCATTAAAACAAAAACTGCACAGTTGGACCAGTTCTTTTCACATAGTCCAACACTTAGTGAAAGAACGTAACAACGAGGAGGGGTTGGGTTACAAAGTGGTTCCACCACCACATGAGATCTTGTTGAATGCTAAATGTAAACCAATAAATAACAATCCAATCAAGGATCATGTGGTGTCCACTCCTCTAGTTAGTGATCCAGATTCCACGAGTAAATCGGTGGAATCTGTCGCTAAACAAAAGGAGGCCACTTTGAAATTTAAAGGTAAGATGCCTATTGTCAATTTGGATGAACAATTTGAAAAGGTTAATGTAAAGTTAGGTTCAAACATATCTATTTCCAAACCCAAAAAGACCAAACAAGTTAACCAACCACATGCTCCATGTCACAGTCCAAATAAACAAAAGAGTAAAGATGTTAAAAATGTTCAAACAATGAATGTTGTTAAAGAAGCAAAAACATCTAAACAAGAAGTACCCAAACCCAAACAGACTAAAGTCACACTTGTGTCACACACTTCCCCACAGAAACAGTTCCACCAACATGTAGAAAGCAGATCATGCTACAATTGTGGAAAGTATGGACACATCGCTTCTAATTGTCCTTATTATCAGAAACCAAGAAAGAAATTTGAACTTCATGATACTAAACCAAGTTATTCGAAAAGGAGTTCTATCACACCACCAAAAAGAATTAGTGAACATAAAGTTCAAATCGTAAACCAGTCGTCTGTTTATCACAAACAGGCCTTACACAACACTGGCTTATGGAAATCAAAGTCAAGTCCAGTGTCTGATAATGAGAACAAGAAGAAAAATGATTTGCCCTTACCCTCAAATGGACAGTGGGTTAAGTTTATGATGTGTGATTCCTCCAGGTCACTCAAGCCAGTTAAGGCTTGGGTCCCTAACCTAAACTAATCATTTTTTTTGAATATGCATGGTGTTCGCTATAGTGCTACTACAAATACCTGGATTGTTGATAGTGGGGCATCAAGGCACCAGACTGGGAACATGTCTCTCCTGTCTAATGTCAAACAAATTAAAGGAGGACACGTTTCATTTGCCAGAAATACAGGAGGAGCACAAGGCGAAGTGGGAAACCAACAACTTAAGTTTTATAAAGTAAACTATGTTCAACAACTTCAAAATAACTTACTTTCTGTCTCCCAAATATGTGACAAAGAATTCATGGTTGTATTTGACAAAAAAAATGTTATGTTCTGAAAAAGGACTATGTCATTCTGGAGGACTAAGTCTTGATGTCAACTTCAAGATATAACAATTTATATGTCTTGGACCTATCAAAGGCCTCGACAACTGATCATAATGTACAATGCTTCCTATCAAAGGCAACAGAGAAAGACTCCATCTCCTGGTATAGGAGAATGGGACACATTAATCCACGAAAAATGAATCACTTGATCCAGAATGATCTAGTGCATGGAGTAAATGTTAATAACTTCCAATTACTGGATTTTTGTGTCGCATGTAAGAAAGGGAAACAGAAAAAGAAGTCTCATACGACACAGAAAGTTCACTCAATTGACCTGCCTCTTGATAGTACAAAGAGCATTGCCGGCGATTTGTACTGCTATGTAGTTACAGGTGATTACTCAAGATTTTCTTGGGTGATGTTTTTGAAATCCAAATCAGAGACATTTGAATCATTCAAAGAGCTGGTAACTACATTGGAGTCACTCTACATGCTGAAGGTCAAGCATGTTCACTCAGACAACGGTACCGAGTTCAAGAACCAGTGGATGGAGGCATTCTGCAAAGAAAAAGGAATTGTGCACCAGTTCACATCTGCCTACACTCATTAAATGAATGGAGTTGCTGAGAGAAAGAATCGAAGCTTGATAGAGACAGCCCGGACAATGCTAGTAGACTCGAAACTGTCTATCCAATTTTGGAACGAGGTAGTAGCTAACATATGTTACACCGTCAATAGAGTCTTTGTGGTCAAACATCATGGTAAAATGTGCTATGAGTTGCTCTAGCGACGTAAATCAAATCTGGAGTACCTCGAACCATTTGGCGCACCATGTACACTGCTGAAAAAAACTCAGTCAAGCAAGTTCAGCGAGAAGGCCGAAGAAGGGATTTTCCTAGGATAGAACATACCGAATAAGAGAGTTTATAACAACTCAACGGGTCAAGTAGAAGTGTGGTGCAACATTGATGTACAGAGATACACCACCCCCCTTGCTGGAAAAAGACCCTCGTTCTTTTTCAACTATGATGGTTTCTTTATGTCCTTCAACATCCCTTTCTCCCCTACTGAGGATGAATTATCGACTAGAATTATGTACGATGTGTTAAACACACCATCACTGGACTCAACAACCTCAGCTTCACAAGGTGTGTCTTCTAGTTCTTCAGGGGGAGCACTTGAGGTAAGTGACTCCTTCTCTGATGATGAAGACGTGGAAAATGATCAGGTGGATCAGAAGGAAAAGTTCCTGCTACTACAAGTACACAAGAATCTGATGTTAATGCCTCTGACACTTCGTAACCTCACACTCCCACTGCCTCAGATATGTAGATGCATATGTACCTAGTTTATGAGCTTAATGTAAAAGTCTTTCATGTCTTACACATATGTAAATGGATGGTTGAATGAAATACAATATGTGGTTTATGCTTATAAAGTTTAATATTTTATTGGTTATTGTGTATTAACGCTTATTGAACTAACTATATAGGTTTGTGGTTGTTTGAATAGATCTAAGTCAAATAATGATTGTGAAACATATTCAAACTTAATTATATGAAGTTCTCATGCGAATGGCCCATGCTACTGGACCATACGCATGAACAACTTTATGCTAATGAACCAGTCGCACTACTGAACTAGGAGACTGGATCAGTCGCATGATTGTAACATGAGATTGACTCAATCGCACAACTGAACACTCAGTCGTACGAATGTGTCAACCGCATGACTCAATCGCACGACTGAACCACGCTAATGGCTTAGTCGCCCGAATGAGAAACCCTAACCTATAAATACCACTTAAATCGTGGAAAAACATAACACTTCGAAAACCTACGTACTAAATCATACCCTAGCCTTCCAGAGACATCTAAGAAGCTGTTCCAAGTTCATAGATCGCACTAGATCGTCTACCAGTCGTTCTTAACGTTTAGATTCAATCTTCAATTGTTTCTATGTGCTTTCTCACTAATTGGATCGCCAATCAAATAGGATTCCGCATTATTTGACTTGGTATACACATATATCAGTTAGTATTTAGTTCAATACATGATCCTAACAAGTGGTATCAGAGCTTTGGCTCTTGATTTACGTGTGATTCAATCGATTTTTATATAAAAATTGTGTTTTTCACGTAGAAACGCAACCTTTTTATGTCAAAAGTTGTTTTGGACATCTCCAGATTAAAGTTTTTCCGGCATACGGCAATTAGGGTTCTTGAAAAATTCGTGTTTTTGCATCGAAATACCTTAAACCTACGAATTTTCAAGTTTCAGTAGCTTTAGTCGCACGATTGACTGAATCGCACGACTGAATTCATTCGCATCCCTCATACGCATGATTGGACTCATTCATACCTCCATTCGTACGACTGAATAGCCCATTCGCATTGTTCATCCACAACTATCCATTCACACGATTGAGCCATCCGCATTTGCTCATTCGCCCGACTGAGTCAACCGCATTGTTCAATTGCATGAAGTGTTGAATCGCATACTTTCATTCGCACAAGTTAAGCAGTTTTTTTCAAAGCTTAAAGTTCATAGCAATGGAGGATCAATATTCAGCGTTCACTGCAGGAAGGGATTCAAGGATTCAAAAGTTGTTGCTTCTAGAAAATGAAGTGGGAAATCATAACTAGCCCCCTAAGCTAATAACATTAGATGATTATCCACAATAGAAGCAAAGGTTTGAGATTTATTTAAATGGAGTAGATCCTAATCTGTGGGAGTCGATAGAGATAGGATATGGCATGCCGGTAGGTGCTGACGGAGTCAAACTCACCTTAAGCGGTATGAGTGACGGACAAAAAGTAAAGTACAATGCAGAAAAGAAAGTATATGCGTTGCTGACTCAGTCAATTCCGAAGGACATATTCCATAAATTTTCTAAGAACAAGCAAGCTAAAAAGCTATGGGATGCATTGGAAAAGAGGTATGAGGGAAATGCATCGTTGAAAGCTCTAAAGGCTAAAGCGTTGAAGGAGTTTGACAACTTCTCGTCAATGGGAAAGGAGAGCTTGGACGATGTAATTGATCGTTTCTACCATCTGATGAGTGAGCTGCACACTCATGGAGTTACTACGTCTATGGAAGACAAAGTTTCAAACTTTGTAGATGGTTTGCTCGAGAAGTCGAGTTCGTTTGTTTCCAACCTCAGACAAAATGATATGCTCGCGAAGTTAGACATCAACGACTTCATTCTGAAACTACGAGAGGAAGAGTTGAGGATGAAGTACAGGGCCCAGAAGTCATCATATGATCAGAATCCGACAATGTACAACTCAATCCCACAAGCTAAAATGTCTGGACCACCACTTCAAACGACGTTTGTGTCAAGTTTAGCTGGTCCATCTCAAGCATCTTCTTCAGGATCTGACACGTCAGGGTCGTCTGGTACCCAATACATAGCACCTGAAGCAAATGCTACAAAACTAAAGACCGAAAATCTTGGGAATGTGACTGTTGAGGTAGCAAAGGAGCACATGGATCTCTTAGCAACTGTTGTCCACTCCTATGACGGGCTAGTGGTTGGGAAAATTGGGAACTGCCATCTGGCAGACGAGGACTACGAGCAGGTAGACGAGACTGAGTTAGAAAGGATGGACATCATGTGGGCCTTAGCAAGTGCTGTTCGGAGACCTAACAAAATCTGATTGCCACTAAGGACACAACTTTTGGTTTTGACAAATCCAAGGTTACCTGCTTCAATTGTGGGGAAAATGGGCACTTCAAACGTGAGTGTGTGAAGCCCAAAAAGACGGGAAATGGAAATCCATTCTCATCTTTCACTCGTCAGGAGAAGCCCACAAACAGTCCTACTTCGTTGAGCAAGGATCCTAAACCCTTAACAGCTCATGATGACGAAGGACAAGATTGGAGCTTCCGGTTTGTGTCTCCGGGAGAATCCAACATCATTAGTGTTGAGGATCTAGATGACGACTCAGCAAGTGAAGGTGATATTGCAGTGGAGCTCGCGATGTCCAACGTTGAAGAATCTGCAACTGTAGTTGATCACCTACCTAAAGAAGGGACAAGTACAACAAGTCCAGAATCACCAGAACCAGAGAAGTCAGACACTGCTTTCATGGCAGATTCAACCTCACCCTCTCAGGTAAGTACTACTACTTAACTTTTCAATAATCATGCTTGTTCTGATTGTAATAAATTTAGGGAAAGCATTGATATGAAATTTGCTAGGTTATTAGACTATAATGATAACTTAGTAAAGGACTTACAACTATGCACTGAAGCCAATAGAGTCTTAAAACAAAACGAGCACAACTACGAAGAAAAGATATAACTATTGAACAAACAGCTTAGGGAAACTGAAGTTGTAGCCATTAACCAAGCTAATGACATTAAGTTCTATCTAAACTCCCTAGAAGACACTAAGAAACAAAAGGCAGTTTTGGAAGTAGAAGTATATTCACTAAAACAAAAACTGCATAGTTGGACAAATTCATCCCACAGTGTCCAACACTTAGAGAGAGAGCGTAATAATGGGGAGGATTTGGGATATAAAATGGTACCACCACCACATGAGACCTTGATGAATTGAAAAAGTAAACCAATAAATAATAACCCAATCAAGGATCACATGGTGTCCACTCCTCTTGTAAGTGATCCAGATTCCGAATGTAACCAAATGAATCTGTCACTAAACAAAAGGATGCCACTTTAAAATCAAAAGGTAAAATGCCTTGTGTTAATTTGGACAAACAATTTGAAAAGGTTAAAGTTAAGTCTAGGTCAACTAAGTCTAATTCTGAACCCAAAAAGACCAAACAATTCAAAAGGAAAATGATGTGTGATGCCTCCGGGACACCCAAGCCGGATAAGGCTTGGATCCCTCACCTTAACTAATGTTTTCAAGTGAATGTGCAGGGTGTTCGCTATAGTCCTGAAAGAAACACTTGGATTGTAGATAGCGGAGCATCAAGGCACATGACTAGAAACCAGGCACTCCTATCAAAAGTCAAACAAATCAAAGGAGGTCATGTTTCTTTTGCTGAAAACAAAGGAGGGTACATCACAGCTCAGGGAGAAGTAGGGAACCAGAAAGTTAAGTTTGACAAGGTAAACTACGTTCAACAACTTCAAAACAATTTACTTTCTGTGTCCCAAATATGTGACAAAGGATTTAAGTTAGTTTTCGACAATAAGAAGTGTTATGTCTTGAAAAAGGACTATGTCATTCTGGAGGAACAAGTATTAATGTCAGCCTCAAGATATAATGATCTTTATGTCTTGGTTCTATCAAAGGCCTCCATAAATACTCATCAAGTTCAGTGCTTCTTGTCAAAAGCTACTGAGAAAGATTCTATCTCCTAGCATAGGAGAATGGGGCACATCAATCCAAGGAAGATGAACCACTTGATCCAGAATGATCTAGTGCGAGGAGTCAATGTCAAGAACTTCCAACTCCCGGATTTTTGTGTCGCCTGCAAGAAAGGCAAACAGATAAAGAAGTCTCATAAGGAAAAGAAAGTGAATTCTATAGAACTGCCTCTTGAGCTTCTTCACATGGATCTATTTGGTCCACTCAGTACAAGAAGCATCGCAGGCGACTTGTACTGCTATGTAGTTACAGATGACTACTCAAGATTCTCTTGGGTGATGTTTTTGAAATCTAAATCAGAAACATTTGAGTCATTCAAAGAATTGGTAGCTACACTGGAGTCTCTCTACAAGCTGAAGGTAAGACAAGTACGCTCCGACAACAGAACCGAGTTCAAGAACCAATGGATGGAGGCTTTTTGCAAAGAAAATGGAATTGTGCACCAATTCACTTCCGCATACACTCCTCAGATGAACGGGGTTGTTGAGAGAAAGAATCGTAGTTTAATAGAGACAGCACGCATAATGCTAGCAGACTCGAAACTGCCTATCCAATTTTGGAATGAGGCGGTAGCCAATGCGTGTTACATGTTAAATCGAGTTCTGGTAGTAAAACGTCATGGCAAGACGTGATACGAGTTACTTCAACGACGTAAACCAAATCTAGAGTATCTCGAACCGTTTGGAGCACCATGCACGTTGCTGAAGAAAGCTTAAGATGGGAAGTTTGGCATGAAGGCTGGAGAGGGCATCTTTCTTGGATACAACATACCGAATAAGAGAGTTTACAACAACTCAACAAGTCAAGTAGAGGTATGGTGTAACATCGATGTTCAGAGATACACCACCCCTCCCACTGGAAAAGGACCTACTTTCTTTTTCAACTATGATGGATTCTTCAAGTCCTTCAACATCCCTCTCTCCACGCCTGATGATGATCTAGCAGCCAAAATGATGTATGATATTCTAAACACACCATCACAGGAATGTACATCATCTGGCTCACAAGATGAATCACCAACCAACTCAAGGGGAGCACCCGAGGTAACTGACTCTTCCTCTGACGATGAAGCCATGGAGAATGATTAGGACACTCAGGAGTAACGGGTTCCTCCTACTGGAAGTCCACAAGCATCTGATATTGATGCATCTGAGTCTTTGAAACCTCACACTCCTACTGCCTCTGACATTGATTCTGAGGTACTTGTTCCGACCACTCCTGGATCACGCCTAAACGTCTATCATCCTCTGGACAATGTCTTTGGGGATGTCAGATCAGGAGTTCAGACAAGAAATCAACTGTATTCAGTTGAATATGCCTCAGTAATGGAGAAAGGATACCTTCACAATGGTGCTTATCGTTGTTTTGTGTCTCAGTTCGAGCCAAAATACGTTAGTGAAGCCCTAAATGATGAGGCATGGGTGAGTGTCATGCAAGAAGAACTTCTTCAGTTCAAGAAGTTAGGTGTATGTACACAGATAGATAGACCTAAAGGTGCTAAGGTCATTGGCACCAAGTGGGTCTTGAAATGTAAGAAAGATGAACAAGGTGTCATCATCAGGAACAAGGCTCGGCTTGTAGTTCAAGGATTTCGACAAGTCGAGGGAATTGATTACAATGAAGTATTTGCACTAGTGGCGAGAATGGAAGCTCCGTATCTTCCTAGCCTATGCCTCTTACATGAACATTAAGGTCTATCAATTGGATGTAAAGAGTGCATTTCTTCATGGTGAAATCCGGGAAACAGTGTATGTTAGTCAACCCGAGGGATTAGAGGATCCATATCATCGGGATAGAGTTTACAAACTGGATAAGGCTCTTTACGGGCTTCACCAAGCCCCAAGAGCATGGTATGAAAAACTCTCAACTGACCTTGTGAAACACAGATTTCACAGAGGTGTAATTGACTATACATTGTTCATCAAAGAAAAAGATGGTGGTCTGCTGTTGGTTCAAATTTACGTTGATGACATAATCTTTGGTTCCAAGAATGAAGAATTATGTAAACAATTTGAAGCAGTGATGAAGGCAGAATTTGAAATGAGTTCTTTCTCGGGCTACAGGTGGATCAAACACCAAGGGAATTTTCTACATCAGACCAAGTATGTAGGGGATATTCTCAGTCGGTTGACATGGAGAATGCTTCCACAACTGGGACTCCACTTGCTACAAATCATGATGTAGCACCCAACGAGAATGGTGATCTAGTTGATGCCACCATGTACCGAGGAATGATTGGATCCCTCATCTACCTCACTGCCTCAAGACCTGATATCATGTATGCAACGTGTCTTTGTTCAAGATATCAGGAAAAACCAAAAGTAAACCATCTTATTGGGGTCAAGAGGATATTTCGTTATCTGAAGGGTACACCAACACTTGGGTTTGGTATCCTCATGACGATGACTTCGAGCTAACCGTGTACAGTGACTCGGATTATGGCGGCTGCAAGATGAATTAAAAATCTACATTAGTAGGTTGTCAATTCTTTGGAAGAAGATTAGTCACGTGGCAGTGTAAGAGTAGACATCAGTTGCGTTGTCAACTTGTGAAGCTAAATATGTTGCTGCGGCAAGCTGCTGTTCTCAAATCATCTGGATTCAACAACAGATGCGGACTACGGTTTGCAATTTTCTAACACCCCTATTTTTGTTGATAATTTTGCTGTAATAGCTGTTACTAAAAATCCTGTCCAACATCCTAAGACCAAACACATCGGCATAAAATATCACTTTATACGTGATTGCTTTGAAAAGAATCTAATTGATGCCGTTAAAATAAATAGGGATTTTCAACGCGCTGACCTCTATACAAAAGCTTTTGATAAACCACGTTTTCAATACTTGTTAGAGGTCAATGGCGTTAAAAAGAAAAGTGAGGTAATTCAATAAGATGACCATGCTTAGTCCGATACGTAAAGTCAAATTTTCTTTTATTTTCTTTAATTTTACTTTATTAAGTTTATTTAATTTTGTTGCTGTTATTTCTTCGCTTATTAAAATTCTAAAAACACAATTCTGTTATGGTTTTAGAATTTTAGGGGGAGAATAGGTTAAGTCAGTAATTAAAAAAAAGAAAAAAACGAGGGAGGAGGACGGGCTAGCTGATAGAAATGAGATCGGCTCTGTGAAACCAATTCAATGACAGTGAAAAATGATAGTACACAAGAATAAAACATTTGGGACTTTAAAATATTAAATTGAAATAGATGCAACGTTCAAAGTATATGTCTGAGATGTCTGGGCAATATAAAAGGAAAAATGATAGTACACCGGCTAGTACTAAGATAATGCAAAGAAAGTAGATCTAGAGGTTGTTAGACCAATACATGATGTGTCGGTAGATTCAACACAATAGATGATTAGACCTCATTGGTGAACTAAATTTAAACTAAACTGTTCAACTGACTGTGGGTTCCCATCTTATCACTGGTTAACATAATCAGTTATTTCCAATAAAGGGTGACGAGCAAATAAACGCCACAAATGTGTGCATATGACCACTAAAAGAGCAAAGCACGAAAAAAATGAAAAATAAACGCAATCAAGCTGATAACCTATGTTGTTGGTGCGTTATGTGCAAAAGAAAAAATTATACTCTAACAAGAAGATAGGTTGTGTGCCTCTCTGCTGTGCGATGGCACTGACCTGAGGATACACATAACCTAGATATTCTAGAGTTCATTGTTGTTTGCCGTCTCTCTGTTGTGCGGTGGCACTGACCTGAGGCTTGGCTTCTCTTTGAAAGCTCTAAGAATAGTCTCTTCTTGCCAAAATACCCGTAGACCGCTCAAAAATCTCCTGAGGAATGTTGAATACTATATAAGCGTGGGCTCCACAACTGTTGGTTGAAATAACATAACCTATTCTATCACCAATCTGTGTCAAAAGTCCGTGTATGGATTTAAGTGGATAATAATACTGACAATCAGTGTGCGTGCAATTCGTGAAAATCCAAATCAACATATTCACCTCGTCGTACCGGTATGATTTTCTAAAATTGCTAAATGACCCTCGATGAAAACAAGAATCTAGCATCAACAAAATTTGAAACACGTCCTGAATGATTTGATTATTTGTATGATTCAATAATGAATTGTTTCACTTATAGTCATAATAAATTGAAGCGGCCTGTTCAATGAAATAAATCTGGTACATTTTTATCTTAGAATTTCCACTCCACACAAAAATACAAAAACATTTTAGTTCTGTTAGTTAAATTTTATTTTGTTTAAATTTGTTTGAGTCAGTTTAGTTGTATCTGTCGGACTATGGCGTGGAATTCAATCTGGAATTTAATCACTTACAAGGGTCACGTATGAGGTGACCACACATGCTTTAAAATGTAAAATAAGTCCACGTTTGAGGTCACAAATTGTTTTAAAAGGATCACGTCTGAGGTGATCAAAAGTTTTCCAAGTTAAAAGGATCATGTCTGAGATGATTGTATGCTCAAAATGTTTAATCAATAGTTAAAGGGTGTAAAATGTCAAATGGTCATAAAGTCAAAATCATGAGTATGATCCATTCGCACGACTGGACCATGAGTATGGATCAGTCGCACGATTGGACCATACTTATGTCCTAGACAATAGAATAGAGCATGAGTATGAACCATTCACATGAATGGCTTACAAGATTGAGCCATTCGCCCGAATGGAGTTGACCGAATGAGTTAGTCGCCCGCCTAACATCCAGTCGACCGACTAAATGTGAACGACTGAACCAATCGCACGACTGAGGTCCAATCACCTGAATGAATAGAGCGAATGGGTCCTATCGTCCGATTGAAATCAGATTCAGTATAAATAGGGCCATAGTCGATCGCATAAACTCATCACCCCCCATTCGCCCTAAAATCGCATAAAGTGTCGTTACTCTGCCAAAATTTCTTCAGACCTAATTTGACTACATATTGTGACATTCTGATGTTTTCTGGTGATTTTACAGGTATAATGCGGTGCAATCTAACAAAAATTCTGCCGATTTGAACCCTAATTCACGACATTCGGCCCTAACCAAGAACCAAAACTAAGTTGGACAAATAACCTAACTAAACTAAGTAAAATGTTGAAATCAAGGTTATTAGGAGATTAGTAGAGTGATTGCGAGTTGAATGAACCAATACACGATATCTATTTTGATTTTTGGTCAAAATTCAAATTCATTCGAACAGACAGTAGGTCAGGCGACTGGACACCCAGATGAACTCCAATAGCCCGACTGAACTGGCCGAACGTCTCAGTCGGCCGAATGAATAATACGAATAAGCTCAGTCGCCGACTGAACCAATCGCATGTTCAGCCACCCGATTGAACTCAGTCGCATGTTCAGTCACCCGATTGAACTCAGTCGCATGTTCAGTCACCCGACAGTATTTAGTCGCATGTTAGGTCAAACAACTGAACCCAGTCATGTGGCTCAATTGCATGATTGAACCAGACTGATTTCAACATGTTAATTACAAATGGTTTTTGTTGTGTGATTATCTAACTTGTATGATCCTTGTGTTACAGATTGATGGCTAATAGGTGGATAATAAACACCAAGCACAATATCTATGCTCATTTGGATGCTACAACTCGGAATGGTGCCGAGTTTGCTGGGATCATTGCATTCCTTAAGACATCCCGGATCCACAGAGCTATATCCATAGCGTGCACTCCCTATAGGTCTATACAGCAGGCCTTCTAGGAGGGGGCATCGGTTGATCGATCCCATGAGCCCTATAGCATCCGGAGTACTATATTCGGGCAGGCTATCGAGGTGACTACTGCTGATATTCATTGAGTACTTGATCTGGGTGACGATATAGATCATCCAACCAGGCTACACCCTGGAACGTTGAGAGGGTGCTTCAGTAGGATGAAGTATGCTGGGGACATAAATATAGGTGTGCTGAACAAACGTAACCTGTGTCCCCAGTTTAAGTACTTGCTGCATGTGATACTGAAGTGCTTGGTGTCGAGGAGGGGTGGCTTTAATGACCTCTCAGACCAGATCCAGAATGCCTACATGGCACTGGTACACAACCCCCTTCAGTTTCTCCAGTATGATATTTTCCTACCTCATAGAGAACCTTGAGCCAAGGTCAAGAGGGCTTCTGCATGTATCCAAGGTTCTTACAGATGATTATTGATGAGAAGCTGCCTACCTTGCAAAATGAGAGCCACGATGTTGTATCTCTTGAGATTATGATGACACGACCTTGGGCCCATGAAGGTCTACAAGGGGAAGCAAGTCAAGTCCCTTGTGGAGACTCTTAGGCATCTGGCCAAGGCTGATTACATGGCGCCGGCTAGGCGAAAGTGGCGCCATGAGGAGAGTGATTCAGATGTTGAGCAGATTGCTCTTCCATCTGATGACTCCGATGATGATGACGGAGACACAGGTGGAGATTCTGGCCCCGTTGTTTCTAGGGTCAGCCCTGCTCATACTACATCTCCACCCCCTACTCATACAGATGCCACCAGTGCCAGCTTTCACCAGGACTTCTGTCCTCCGGATGAGGAGGAAGAGAGTGATGAGGAGCCTCTAACGAGGATTGTGGGCAGCAGGGTGGTTGCCACAGAGAGAGGTTGAGGGCGGTTGGTGGACGCCTAGGGGAGTCCGAGGATGTTGTTGCTGATTTAGATCCCACATATGCCCCGGACCCGCCCAGCAGCCAAGGGGGAGCCTTAGTGCCTAGACGCTCAAGGAAGAAGAGGATGGCACACCCCTATGGCAAGAAGGGAAAAGACTGAAGTTTACCTTGACCTCATCTACCACCACTGCCACCACCTCAGCCACACCTTCCACCACTACCACCACTACCACCACCACCACCACCATTGCTAGCACACCACCTGCTACCACCACCACCACCTCACGCACCACTACCACACCCACTCCACCACCTACTCACGTCCCATCCACCACCACTACAGCTCACCCACCACCACCCACATCTATACCACTTCCCATATACGCCACTGCCACCACCACCACCTCTAGCCACCAAGCAAGACCGTCATCTCACCCCTCTTTCCATCTGGCTCATCTCTACCTCCCAGTGGGGTAGAGGAACAGCTCTCAGCATTGAACCGTATGGTGCTGAAGCTGTTGTCAGCCGATGACGAGAAGACTGCTCAGATTCATCAGTTAGTAGAGCTTACTGCTGCATAATCTCAGTAGATATCTCAGTAGGGTTGCATATTGAGCAGCAGTCGCAGCAAATGGTTGCCCAGAGTCTAGAGATTTCCCAACTCTAGGAGCAAAATGTCCACTCAACAAAGAGGATAGGAGTTGGAGGCTTCTAACAAGACCATTAGGCTCAAGCTCAAGGGATCAAAGGATGAGCCACTCAAGATAAGAGAAGGATGATGATGATGATGATGATGATGATGATGGTGAAGATGATGAGAGTGATGATGATGAACAAGTGATAATGAATAGACAAGGGAAAGGCAGAACAGTGATGATGATAATGAAGAAGACGATGCAGTTGCATCTACCTCAGCTCAAGGTCAAGAGAGACTACAAAGAGAAATCAAGACCAAGGAGCCTCATCTTCTGCCCCTCCTGCTGACGCGCCGGCTATTCAGGGGAAAATAAATGTTTAGATATTTATGTACTTGAAAACTTTGTAATTGAATTTTGGATTAATATTATGGAATTAATGTTTATGTATATATTTGATGTTTACTGCTTTGATTATTGACTAATGGTTGATGTGTTACCAGTTTTAAATCAAGCATATCCAAATTTTCAAAGAGATGAATACAATGTTGCTCCCCTTCAACAGATCAAGTCTCAACTCATAATGATTCTTGATCTGCAAGGGATAGTCAGGAGATCTGTGAGTTACACTCCTGAAGAAGGAGAAATAATTCATGATCTCACTAATGAGAAATTGGCCAAAATATTCTAACTTAATCCTGATGAGATCGTGAAGGATGCTCCTACAGTAAACGTGGAAAGTGATGATGAGCTAAATGACATAGATGAGATAGAGATTGAAGATGTCACGGCCCAGCATTATCCAGAGTATGCTGACAAGGAGGGAAATGTAGTTCCCAATCTGGGTGACTCCCTTGTTAGTGATACTTTTGAAACTCTGGATAAAATGGAACAGGAGCCGGAGAAGAATAAAGAGTAGGCCCACACCTCAGACGCCGATGTCAATATTAGAAAGGCTGAATGGGCAGCATGTTTTGCAGAAATTAAAGCCCAGCGTAGTGCTCCAAAGTCAAATGTCTACACCAAACTCTATAAAGTGAAAAAGCATCACAAGGTGTCAGGCAAAATTATAGCGTGGACCTATTTTGAAGATCTTAACGTTTATGCTGTTAAAAGAGTGAAGGGGACCGATTACTTCAGATTCCTACACTATCTGAAGACTCTTCCGGGTTTTGATCTTAACCAGCTAGCAAAATTGAAGTTGCTATATGCCGACCCTCGTAAGATGTCAGGCTGGTTTGAAGCATCTTCAAAGAGAGAGTACCACACCCGGTGGGTCAAATTCAAGCCTCAAAAACCAACGAGTTATATCAGAATATCTGAAGTTGATCCCATAACTGGGAAGCCAAAAATAGTGATGAAGTGGAGTCCTCCGTGCATGATGTCTAGAATCCCTCTACGGGTAATGCCACAGGACTTCACTCCACACTTCAAGTGGTGGTACTACGATTGGAAACAGGCGAGGCAGTCATAGTGTTGAACAGAAATGGTAGTATGGAAACTATCAGGGTGTTTGACCCCATGTGGCTCACTAACTTGTCGGCTGATGATGTTTACACCTTATACAAGTAGCCACTGTTCTATGACTCGCAGGATATTGTACAAGCTCTCTAATTCCAGAATGTGATACGGCTCTGCTTTGCTTTTGAAATACATGCAGGAGTCACAAGAGATAAGAAGTACAAGAAATATGAAGAGCTAGTGAAGAATGTTAGACGATAGATAAACTAGGTCCAAGGGGAGTTTGTAGATGCATATGTACCTAGTTTATGAGCTTAATGTAAAAGTCTTTCATGTCTTACATATATGTAAATGGATGGTTGAATGAAATGCAATGTGTGGTTTATGCTTATAATGTTTAATATTTCACTGGTTATTGTGTATTAACACTTATTGAACTAACTATATAGGTTTGTGGTTGTTTGAATAGATCTAAGTCAAATAATGATTGTGAAACATATTCAAACTTAATCATATGAAGTTCTCATGCGAATGGCCCATGCTAATGGACCATACACATGAGCAACTTTATGCTAATGAATCGGTCGCACGACTGAACCAGGAGACTTGATCAGTCGTATGATTGTAACATGAGATTGACTTAGTCACATGACTGAACACTCAGTCGTGCGAATGTATCAACCTCATGACATCGCACGACTGAACCATGCTAATGGTTCAGTCGCCCGAATGAGAAACCCTAACCTATAAATACCACTTAAATCGTGGAAAAACATAACACTTCGAAAACCTACGTACTAAATCATACCCTAGCCTTTCATAGACATCTAAGAACCTGTTCCAAGTTCATCGATCGCACTAGATCGATTACCAATCGTTCTTAACGTTTAGGTTCAATCTACAATTGTTTCTATGTGTGTTCTCACTTATTAGATCGCCAATCAAATAGGATTCCGCACTATTTGACTTGGTATACACGTATATCAATTAGTATTTCGTTCAATACACGATCCTAACAAGATACTAAACCTGGTGTTCATAATCTGGATAATGAGGTAACTGTTCCCACCACTCCTGGATCATGACAAAATGTTTATCAATCTTTGGACAATGTCATTGGTGATGTTCGATCAGGAGTACAGACAAGAAATCAGCAATACTCAGCTTATTATGCCTTGGTAATGGAAAAGGGATATCTTCACGATGGTGCGTATCGATGTTTTGTGTCTCAATTTGAGCCAAAATATGTTAGTGAAGCCCTAGATGATAAGGCATGGGTGAGTTCCATGCAAGAAGAACTTCTTCAATTCAAGAAGTTAGGAGTATGGACACTGGTGGATAGAACAAAAGGTGCTAAGGTTATTGGCACCAAATAGGTCTTGAAGTTCAAGAAAGATGACCAAGGGGTCATAATAAGAAACAAGGCTCGACTTGTAGTTCAAGGATTTCAACAAGTTGAGGGTATTGATTACAATGAAATGTTTGCGCCTATGGCGAGAATGGAAACAATCTGTATCTTCATAGCCTATGCATCTTTATGAAGATTAAAGGTTTATCACTAGATGTGAAGAGTGCATTCCTTCATGGTGAAATCTGGCAGCCCGAAGGATTTGAGGATCCATATCATCGGGATAGAGTTTACAAGCTGGATAAGGCTCTCTACGGGCTCTACCAAGCCCACAAGCATGGTATGAAAAGCTCTCGACTCATCTTGTGAAACACGGCTTTCGCAGAGGAGTGATTGACTGCACACTGTTCATCAAAGAAAAGGATGGTAATTTACTGCTAGTACAGATTTATGTTGATGACATAATCTTTGATTCCAAATATGAAGAATTATGTAAAGAATTTGAAGCAGTAATGAAAGCTGAGTTTGAGATGAGTGCCATGGGAGAAAGCTGAGATGGATAAGACACCAAAGGGCATATTTTTACATCAAACCAAGTATGTAGGCGATATTCTCAATCGATTCGATATGGAGAATGCTTCGGCGGCTGGGACTCCCTTGGCTACAAACCACGATGTGGCACCAGATGAAAATGGTGATCTAGTGGATGCCACCATCTCATAGGACTCCACTGGCGACATGTCTCTACTCATGATATCAGGCGAAACTGAAAGTCAACCATCTCATAGGAGTCAAAAGGATATTTCATTATCTGAAGGGTACTCCAACACTTGGGTTGTGGTATCCTCATGTCGATGACTTTGAGCTTATAGCGTATAGCGATTCGGATTATGGCAGCTGCAAAATGAACTACAAGTCAACATCTGCAGGATGTCAATTCTTTGGGAGAAGATTAGTCACCTGGCAGTGTAGGAAGCATACATCGGTTGCTCTGCCAACTTGTGAAGCTGAATACGTTGCTGCTGCAAGTTGCTATTCACAAATCATCTGGATTCAACAGCAAATGCGCGACTACGGTTTAAATTCTCTAACACTCCTATATTTGTTGATAATTCTGTTGCTATAGCCGTAACTAAAAATCCTGTCCAACATCCAAAAACTAAACACATCGGAATTAAATATCATTTTATACGTGATTGTTTTTTGAAAGAATTTAATCGATGTAGTTAAAATTAATATGAACTTTCAACGCGTTGACCTTTACACAAAAGCTTTTGATAAACCAAGATTTTTATCTATGTTAGAGGTCAACGACGTGAAAAAGAAATGTGAAGTGATTCCAGAAGATGACAGTACATAGTCCGACGAGTAGAGTTATTTTTTATTTTATTTTATTTTATTTTATTTTATTTCTTCGCCAATTAAATTCAAAACACAAAACATTTTCGGTTTTAGAATTTTAGGGGGGGAATAGGGTAGATTAGTATTATATTAGTCGTGTTATTTAATTACTTCAAAAACAAAACAAAAAACAATAAAAAAACAATAAAAAAACAATAGAAAACAAAAAAAACGAGGGAGGAGGAAAGCTTAGCTAAAAGGAAAGTAATCAAATCTGTGTTACTAATTAAAAGTTTATAGAAAATTATAGAACACAGGAACAGATTGTTTGGGACTTTAAAAGAATTTAACCGATCAAAATGCAAATTCAAAGTTTAAGTTGAAAAGTCAAAGCAAATAAAAGGAAAGAAGATAGTTAAACTAGTACGCTACTATGATACATAAAGAAAGTAGACCTAGAGGTTGTTAGCTCATATATGATGTGTCGTAGATTCAACACAATAGATAAGTAGACCTCACTGGTGATTTCAAGCACAACTAAGTTGTTCAACAAGCTGTGGGTTCCCATCTTATCCCTGGTTAACACTATCCACGAAGTTCCAATAAGGGGTGACGAATAAAATAAACGCCACAATGGGTGTGGATGACCATAAAATATGAGCAAAGCACATGAAAAATGCAAAAAGCAATCAAGCTAATAACCTATGTTGTTGGTGTGATATGTGCAAAAGAAAATAATTGCTCAAACAAGAAGATAGGTTGTGTGCCTCTCTACTGTGCGGTGGCACTAACTTGAGGATAAGCATAACCTAAATATTCTACAATTCATTGTTGTTTGTGCCTCTCTACTATGCGGTGGCATTAACCTAAGGCTAAGCATCTCTTTGAAAGCTCTTAAAATAGTTTCTTCTTGTAATATACCCGTAGACCGCTCAAAAATCTCCTAGAGAAACGTTGATTACCATATAAGCGTGGGATCCACAAATGCTTGTTGAAATAATTAAACCTTAAATCATCACCAATATGTTTCAAAAATCTATGTATGGATTTAAGAGGAAAATTATACTGACAATCATCGTGAGCTGCAGCTCTTGAAAGTCAAAATCATTAGGTGAATCTTGTAGCTATAGTATGATTTCCTAAAATTTCTATTGACCATCAGTGAAAACAAGGATAAAGCATTAAAATTGTTTATTAAAATGTCCTAAGTGATTCTAATATACCTGTATGATTCCGAAATGAATCGTACTAGAAATGATAAACTAGAAGTGAAGTTGTACTGTCCTGGAAGTCAAATCAGTCAAAAGTACTCTAATAGGTTGAATTCCATCTCTAATCAAAAATAAAAAATTATATCTTGTTCTTGTTCTTAATTTCAAGTTGTTCTATTTAATTTTAGTTAATTGTTGTAATCTGTGAATCACTCAGTCAAAAGGGTCATGACTGAGGTGACCAAAACATTCGAAAATAAAATGAGTCACGTCTAAGGTGACAAATTCATTTTAAGTAAAAGATCACGTCTGAGGTGATCAACAGTTGTTTTCAAATTAAAAAGGTCATATCTAAGATGATCATCACTAATAATGTTTTATCTGTTATTAAAAGGATAAGTGTTTGAAAGTGCATAAGGTGAAATTAACAAGTCAGAGTCTTTCGCACGACTGGACCATAAGTATGGACCAGTCGTACGAATGGAGCAGGAGATTGAACCATTCGCACGATTGGATAATGAGTATGAGCCAATCGCACAAATGGAGGTGACCAACTGATCAGTCATACGACTCAACCCCGGTTGCAAGAATGGATGATACCGACTGAGCCAGTCGCACGATTGAGACCCAGTCGCCCGAATGAAGCGTGCGAATAGGTCCAATCGCCCGACTAAAGATAAAATCAGTATAAATAGGTCTAAAGTCGGTCACATATCCTCATCACCCTTCAATCGCCCTAAAATCACCCAAAGGCACATACACTCTGCCAAAATTTGATTGAGTCGATTTCTCACCACTATTGTGTTACTGACGTGTTATCCCATCATCTGCAGGTAATGAGTGATTGAAATCGCACAAAAAGCACGGTGTATTCAAACCCTAACAGACCAAATTGATTAAAAATCAAAAAATCTGTAACAACCATCAAATAGACCTCATAAACTTGCATAGTGGTTAAAAAGAAAGACATACTATGACAATTAGGGTTCCTGCGAGTCTAAAGAGTCTAAACACAATGTTTAACTTCAAGTTTTGACCTAGATTCGGGGTTAAACTGTCGAACAGAGAGCTATGCCACTGGTCACTCCTAATGAACTTCAATCGCACGATTGAACTAGGCGAGTGATTCAATCGGCCGAATGAACTAGGCGAATGACTCAATCGTCCAAATGAAGTAGGCGTGTGAGCACAATCGCCCGATCGAACTCAGCCGCATGCACAATCGCCCGATTGAACTCAGCCGCATGCTCAGTCGCCTGATTGAACTCAGTCGCATACTCAATCACCGACTGAACTCAGTCGTATGGTTCAATCGCATGATTGAACTAGACTGATTTCAAAACAAGTATAGTTTCAAGTGTTTCTGTTATGGATTAATCTAATGTTTATGTGTCTTATGTTACAGAAACATGACAGAAAGGTGGACTATAAACCCAAGCACAACATCTGTGCCCACCTTGATCCTACATCCCGAACACTGCTGAGTTTTTATGGATTATAGCTTTTCTGCGTCGATCATGGATCTTCAAGGGTATCTCGACTCTGTGCACACCTTACAAGTCTATCCAGCAGGCATTTTGGGAGAGTGCCAGGGTTGACAGATCAGCTGAGCCTCATTGTATACAAAGCTTAATCTTTGGTTAAGAGATAGTGATCGTTGAGGAGGACTTGAGATGGGTCTTAGGTCTGGGTGAGGATGGAGACCATCCAACTAAGCTACATCCCTTGATAGTCCGGGGATGCTTTATGAGGATCAAGTACACTGGTGACTTAAATGCCAGGGATACTGATGAAGAAGGAGACGCAGCTGCATCTGCCTCAGCCCAAGCTTAAGAGAGAAGGACAAGGAGAACTCAAGACCAAGGAGCATCATCATCTGCCCCACATGCTGAGAAGCCAGCAATTCAAGAAAAAAGTAATGATTAGAGGCTTATGTATTTGAAAAAAATTTGTACTTGAATCTTGTATTAAAATTCTGTTATTAGTGTTTATATATCCTTATCAAATGTTTGAATGTCTTGATTAATTACTAATGATTGATGTGTTTTAAACATATAAATCAAGCAGATCAAACATCTCAGCAAGATGAATATGATGTTGCTCCCCAACAGCAAATCAAGTCTTAACTCACAATGATTCTTGATTTGCAAGGGATAGTTAGAAGGTCGGTGAGCTATACTCCCGAAGTAGGAGAAATCATACATGACCTGACTGACGAGCAACATGCAGAGATGTTCAGGCTAACCCAGACGAGATTGTCAAAGATGCGCCTACTTTTGATGTGACAAGTGACGATGAGCTCAACGACATAGATGAAATAGAGATTGAGGATGTCATCGCTGAGCACTATCTAGAGTACACTGATCGAGAGGGCAATATGATCCCTAAATTGGGTGATACTCTCGACAGTGCTACCTTTGATAAACTGGATGAGATGGAAAAGGAAACTGATAAGAATGAGAGCGAAGCCCAAGCCTCAAAGCTAATGTTGATTTAATGAAGGCTAAATGAGCAGCTTGTTTTGCTGAGATACGAGCCCAACGCACTTCACAAAAGCCAAATGTCTACACCAAGCTATATAAGGTTAAGAAACATCTAAAGGGTTTTGCAAGATTATCGTGTGCGTATATCTTGAGGATCTTAACGTGTATGTAGTTAAGAGGGAGAAGGGAATTGAGTACTTCAAATTCCAACATGATCTGAAGACTTTCCCTGGTTTTGAGCTCGACCAGCTGTCACGCCTAAATTTGTTATATGTTGATCCGAGGAAAGTGTCAGCCTGGTTTGAGGTTGCACTACGGAAAGAATACCACACCAGGTGGGTAAAATTCAGACCT
Source organism: Flaveria trinervia (assembly GCA_025506515.1). Taxonomy (NCBI): domain Eukaryota; kingdom Viridiplantae; phylum Streptophyta; class Magnoliopsida; order Asterales; family Asteraceae; genus Flaveria; species Flaveria trinervia. The sequence goes on along the minus strand of CM046444.1, from coordinate 57,730,728 downwards.
CAACACCGAAGTGGTACATCAGAAGGTCTGAAAAGGATCCCATTCCTGGAAAGCCTAAGGTAGTGCTGAAGTGGAGTCCTCCACACACAATGTCCAAGATTCCCTTACGGGAAATGCCACAGGACTTCACTCCATGCTTCAAGTGGTGGTATTATGATTGGAGAACAGGTGAAGGGGTCATAGTCTTACAAAGAGAGAGCAAAATGGAAACTATCTGGGTGTTCGACCCTATGTGGCTGACCAACTTGTCTGTAGATGATGTCTATACCTTATACAAGTGGCCACTATTCTATGACTCGCAAGATATAGTACAAGCCCTCCAGTTCTAAAACGTGATACGACTCTGTTTTGCATTCGAGATACATGCCGGAGTTACTAGAGAGGAAAAGTACAAGAAATTTGAGGAGCTAATGAAGAATGTTAGACACTAATGTAAACTAGGTCCAAGGGGGAGTTTGTTAATACATATGTACCTAGTTTAGAAGCTTAATGTAAACTGTCTATCATGTCTTACATATATGTAATGAATGGGTATAAATGAAATACAATATGTGGTTGATGCTTATAATGTTTAATATTTTATTGTTTATTGTGTGATAATTTATAGTGAACTAACTATATAGGTTTATGGTTGTTGTACATAATTCTTACTCATTAATGATTGAGAAATGTGTTCAAACTTAATCGTATGAAGTCCTCATGCGAATGGACCATGCTAATGGACCACATGCATGAATACTTCATACTAATGGACCAGTCACACGACTGAACTAGAAGAATGGCTCATTCGCACGATTGAGACATAAGATTGACTCGATCGCATGACTGAACCTTCAGTCGTACGGATGGATCAATCGCATGATTTAGTCGCATAATTGAACCATGCTAATGGTTCAATCGTACGATTGGAAGACCCTAACCTATAAATACCACCTAATTCATGGAAAAACGTAGCAATTCGAATACCTACGCACATAATTGTACCCTAGCCATCCAGAGACTCAAGAAAACCTATTCCAAGTTCATAGATCACAGTTGATCTTGTTCTAATCGTTCTTAATGTTTCTTTAATCATTAGACTGATTTGAGCTGTATTTCCCTGATTGGATCGCCATTCAAATAGGATTCCGCACTATTTGATCTGGTATATGTGCAGAATCATTAGTACTCCATACGTACATGGTCCCTAACACATGCGATCTTGGCTAACCCATGAGGGTTCACACACAGGGGAGTTAGTCTTGGTCACTGCTCCATACGTGCGATATGGGATCCTTGTGATTAACCCTAGATAAGTTGGATTTGTGCCCAAGAGGGGGGTTTAGCTTATGACAGATCTGGATAGAAGTGAAAGATAATATAAAGTGCAAAATGTACGAAACATGCGATGTGAATGAAATGAACGATGATGGAAGATAATAATGCTATTATCTATGTGTATTTACGATGTATGACCATGTGAGAAGGTAAGAAACCATTTTAAAGGATGGAAGTTAATATAAATATTTTTATAAAACTAGAACTCACTCAGCAACGCTGACTTTTATGCATTTTCCGGTTAGCAGGTAATGGTTGTTGAGGATGGCACAGGATGAAGCTACTTGGCAAGTTTGGGATGGCATTTATTTTATATTATAGTGATGTTTTTGCATTTTAATGCAATCAAACTATGTTTTTTAATAATTAACAATGTTGTATAGTTCGGCAATGGCGATTATTAATATATGAAATGGTTTTAGTTTAATGTTTCCATTGTCTTGTTTAAATAAAGTTTATGTATTTTTAAGTATGATGTGCAATGACTATCCGACTGTATGTGTTCTGAAAACAGGTCCTTACAAAGAACTAGATAAATTCTTTGTAAATATATCCACAACCTAGAGCTTGCTTGATATAAAATGGTGTGCAACCACCGAGAAACAACAAGCTCACGTGTAAAATGACGGGGCAATTGCATATCTTCCTCTTTAAACTTGTACTGGTACAATTGCATATTTCTTCAAATGATATTTTAAAGGCATTGTACTTATGCATTGAAAACTTATGTTCAAGAAATATGAAATTTTCAAGGCAATTCCTCTTAAAACTAATAATCCAATTCAATGTTTGACCTTTTTGTGCAATGTTTGATTTTGAGTGAGGAAGATAGCATTGCAGTTGTCACATAGTAAGGTTAGATGAATTGGTGGTAAAACATGAAGTTCTTGAAGCGGGTGAGTTAACTATATCAACTCAACAACAATGTTTGATATTGTTGATACTGGAATTTATTATTTTAACAAAGTTCAAAGTCGAGGGACCAAACTCGCCAACAAAGAAAAGTTGGGAAATGTGGTGTTATTAGTAGGGAGAGGGCAGCCCACTCTCCCCACAGACCCCACATTTCAGATTTCATAGAGAGAAGAAGAGAGAAAGGAGAAAAAGTTGGTTCGAGTTAGTTCGGGTCGCCAAAATCATCGTGTAGCAAGCCAAATCGAAGCTCTTGTCGTTGTGGTCGTTTGTGTGAGTTCTAGAACCCCACTTTTACTTGTTTTCAAACGATTTTAGGGCTGGAAAACATCTAAAATCGGGTTTTTGGGTATGTGTATGTTGACCCGTTTGTGTATGTGTATGTGTATGTATGATGCGTTTGTGGCTTGATTGTGAGCTTGTGTGTGCTTGAATGGTGTCGTGGTATGCATCCCTAAGGTTTAGGATGGTCGATTTGGGCTTAAAATGGGTTTAGAGGAGTTTGGAGGCCGAAAACCCTCGGCTGCAGTCGGGATGAACTGCATTCTGCATCAGTTAGGGCTAGGCGACCGACTGGAGGCCGAATGGAGGCCATACGGCTGATTAGGGTGCGATTGGGGTCCATTCGCACGATTGAATGTCCATTCGCACGATTGGAGGGCCAGTCGCATGGGGCTCATGCGACTGAAGGTCCAGTCGCATAAGTGCTCATCCGCATTAATCCTATTCGCATGAGGTCCATCCGCATTGTCCATTCGCATGACTGGATGTTCATTCCCATAGGTGTTCATCCGTATTAGTTCATTCGCATGATGTTCAGTCGCATGAAGTCCATGCGACTGAAGGGTGTCCATGCGCCCGAGTAGGGTGTCACACCCGAGGAAAGTGTAGTTTGACTTCTGACTTTTGGGGAAAAGTGCAGATGTAAGTTTATGTAAAGGTTCCTGTAAGAGCATGTAAGATGACGATTGGGGCCTTAGAGAGCATGTTGGGCATGACGATGATGATGGTGCATGTTAGGGCTTGTTATGTATGTATGATTTTGCCCTGTATGATGATGATGAATGTGTATGATATGTTCCTTAATATGATGTATGTTATCTTTCTTGTGGCCTTATGTGTCATGTTAATGAATGAATGAAGTATTATGTAACGTAAAGTGAAAGATAATGAAAATGGGGACATAAAGTAAGAATGCATGCATTATTGAATGATGAACGAACGAAGGAAAGGCTTGCAAGCACATATATGAGGTGAGCAACTCGATGGTTGCAAGAGACTCGGATAGCGTGCCATCGATAAGAATGGCAATGAGGTGAGCAACTCGATGGTTGCAAGAGACTCGGATAGCGTGCCATCGATGAGAATGGCAATGAGGTGAGCAACTCGATGGTTGCAAGAGACTCGGATAGCGTGCCATCGATGAGAATGGCAATGAGGTGAGCAACTCGATGGTTGCAAGAGACTCGGATAGCGTGCCATCGATGAGAATGGCAATGAGGTGAGCAACCCTGTTGTTGCAACAGACTCGGATGGTATGCAATCCTTGAGATTGCTATGAGGTGAGCACCCCTACGGTTGCCACAGACTCGGACAATGCGTTATTGTGTAGTTGCCATGAGGTGAGCCACCCTATGGTTGCAAGAGACTCGGATAGCATGCTATTATTGAAATTGGCAATTGGGGTGAGCAACTCTATGGTTGCAATAGACTCGAATAGCGCGAAGTCGTTGGGATTGTTAATGAGGTGAGCGACCCTGTTGTCACAACAGACTCGAAGGAACGAAAGTATAAATGAATGAAAGATTTTGTAGGAAAGAACGAAGTTAATGAACGGAATGATAAAGATAATACTGATATTATCTGTATGTACGTATGATGTATGATCGTGAACAAATGTAAAGTAAAGTATGTTTTATTTATAAAAGTAGAACTCACTCAGCAACGCTGACTTTGATGTGTTTCCAGTTGGCAGGTAATGATTGCTGAGGATGGCACGGGTGACTACTCAGCTCTTTTGGGATGGCATCCTTTTGATTAATGTTTTTGCATTGTAATGCGAACAAGCAATTTTGTAATGAATGTTGTATTATTTGCAAAAGCATTTACATGAAATGAAAGATTGTTTAGTTTTCCGCTGCGATTTTATGAAACACAAATGTAATTATAGGTTTTATGTGCAATGAGAACCCAACTGTAAGCGTCCCGGAACGGGGCCTTACAAGTTGGTATCAGAGCCAAAGTTTAAGTGAAATGGTAAATTTCAAAATAACCTAATCTTAACTTGAGAATGGGATGGAAAGGGAATGGGATGCCCATCTAAGTAGTTATGTGCCATCAGATATTTTTGTAAAGTTAACCGGTTTTATGTGCGCATGGTATGTGTTATGTGTTGTATGTGGATTTAAATACTGATGCAGTCAGGACAAGTAATGCTTGGGGTGTGAAGAGTAAAGTAAGTGGCTAATCACAACTGGCCACTGTAATTAGGGACTTACTATACTTAACATAAACTAAGTTGTTCCCTTGAATGACTGTGTTGGTGTTTGAATCTTTCAGTGTGCGTGTGATGGCCGGAGGTAGATCTTCGAAAGCTTCACGGGGTGGAGGTCACGGTGCTGAACCACGACCCAAAAGAGGGAGACCTAGAGTTGAGAGGGTGGTTCATGAAGAACCAGAGACCCCTCATCCGGAGGGTGGCGACGAAAGCGTCAATCTGAGAGCCTCAGTAAAGGAGGCTGTTGTAGAAGAAGTCCATCAGGTCATGCAGACAATCTTACCGTCTGTGGTGACTGAAGTTATTAAGGCTGTACGAGAAGGGGAAAGAAAAGAAAGAAACAGATCCTCTGGAGAACGGGAACAACCAGAGTCGGAAACGGTTCTATCTGATGACGAAGAGGAAGAAGAAGAGCCTGCGCCGGAAACGGCGCGAGGATGAAATTATGGGGCTTTTATGAGATGCAAGCCCCCTACTTTTGATGGAAACGGCACAGCTGTAGCTGCTCACCGGTGGGTGAGGGAAATGGAAGCTGTTCTCGATATCAGCGAGTGCCGAGAGGACCAAAAGGTGAAGTTTGCTACCCACTCTTTTGTGGATTCAGCTCTATGCTAGTGGGACAACATTGTCCAAGCTAAGGGTAGTAGAGCCATTGGGAAAATGAAATGGCCTGAGCTAAGAAGGTTGGTGATTGAGGAATTTTGTCCTCATCGGGAAATGGACAAGGTCGAAAGGGAGTTCTTGCAACTGGAGGCAGGAACTATGACGCACCAGCAGTATACCACTAAATTCAACGAGATGGCACGTTTGGTGCCGGATCAGGTGACACCTTTGTCACGAAATATTAAAAGATATATTCAGGGTTTGCCAGCGGATATTCGCAGGCACATGATAGCTGCCCGGCCGAGTACGTTTAGGTCGGCGGTGGATTTGGCAGGGAGATTGTACGATGAGAGAACAATGGTGGTGACTGAGGGTGGCAAGAAGAGCGGTGGTGATCGAAACTGGCGGGGGAAGAGGTTTGGTCGGGGTGATGCCTCGACGGGTAATAAGAAGGCACGAGCAGATGATCGGTGTGTGGTCACATCAAGTGCGGGGTCGAAAAGGTGTGGCAAGTGTGGAAGGGAGCACGGCGGGGAATGCAGGTTTGGGTCAAACTTATGCTTCAAATGTGGGAAGGCGGGGCACCTGGCAAGGGACTGTCGTATAGTCCGGTGCTATAACTGTGGTGAAGAGGGTCATGTAAGTAAGGATTGTAAGAAGTCGAGGGCTGAGAGTTCTGGGATGAAGAGAACTAGAGGTGAAGGACTGAGGGCGAGCGCCAGGGCATTTACCATGACACAGGAGGAAGCTAGGACAGACCCTGATGTCGTGTCCGGTATGTTTCTGGTGAACCAAACTTTAGCTTCTGTGCTATTTGATTCTGGTGCTAGTAGGAGTTTTATTTCTGCTGCTTTCTGTGCTAAGCTGCCTGTGAGTAGTAGACGTGTTGATGCGCCCTTTGATGTAGAAATTGCCATAGGTAAGTCTACCAGGATTTTGGAGATGATAGAAAACTGTGAGGTGGAATTAGAAGGTCACAAGTTTCCTGTTAGACCGTTCGTGATGACCTTGGGTGGTTTTGATTTGGTTCTTGGGATGGATTGGCTAGCGGACTTCGAGGCGAACATTGTGTGTCGCAAGAAGATGATTCGGTTGACAGCGCCTGATGGAAGTATGGTAACGGTTTATGGTGATCGGGTTACTACGATCCCGAAGGTGATCTCAATGGCTGTGGCGGGAAAGTGTATGAGGCGTAGATGTAGCGCCTACTTGGCTTATGTAAAGGATGTAGATGCACCAACACCACAACTGCCTGATGTACCGGTTGTGTGTGACTTTCCAGACGTGTTCCCAGAAGATTTACCAGGGGTACCACCGGACAGAGAAATTGAATTTCAGATTGTTCTGATACCGGGTGCCCAACCTGTTGCCAAAGCACCGTATCGGTTGGCTCCGACGGAGATGAAAGAGTTGATGGAACAGTTGCAAGAGTTGCTTGATAAGGGGTTCATTAGACCGAGTATCTCTCCTTGGGGTGCTCCGGTCCTGTTTGTAAAGAAGAAGGACGTAGTATGAGGATGTGCATCGACTACCGCGAGATGAACAAGTTGACAGTGAAGAACCGATACCCCTTACCAGAATAGATGATTTGTTCGATCAGCTTCAGGGTGCCAGTTGGTTTTCAAGAATAGATCTTCGGTCTGGCTATCATCAGTTGAAGGTGAAGGAACAAGATATCCCTAAAACAGCTTTCCGCACGCGCTATGGTCATTACGAGTTTCTTGTCATGTCCTTTGGTTTGACCAACGCGCCAACTGCTTTTATGGATTTGATGAACCGTGTGTGTCGACCGATGCTGGATAATCAGTGATTGTGTTTATTGATGATATCCTGATTTACTCAAGGAGCGAAGTAGAGCATGCCGGTCACATTCGAGAGGTTCTGGAGACGTTAAAAAGGGAGAAATTGTATGCTAAATTCTCCAAGTGCGCATTTTGGTTGCGCGAAGTTCAGTTTTTGGGTCATGTGGTGAATCCTGACGGGATTATGGTGGACCCGGCGAAGGTGGAGGCGGTTATGCAATGGAGGTCACCAAATACGCCATCCGAGATCCGTAGTTTCTTGGGCTTGGCGGGCTACTATAGAAGATTCATCCAAGACTTCTCTAAGACTGCTTCTCCACTAACTAAGTTGACCGAAAGGATGTGAAGTTTGTATGGGGTCAAGCTCAAGAGAAGGCGTTCGAAGAGCTGAAGGCAAGACTGACTCAAGCTCCTGTTCTGTCATTACCCGATGGAAGCGAAGATCTGGTGGTCTATTCTGATGCTTCCTACTCAGGGTTGGGGTGTGTGTTAATGCAGAGAGGGAAGGTTATAGCCTACGCATACCGACAGTTGAAAGTTCATGAGGTTAATTATCCCACTCATGACTTGGAGCTAGCAGCCGTGGTCTTTGCGTTAAAGATTTGGAGGCACTATCTCTACGGGACGAAGTGCACCATATTCACTGACCACAACAGTCTGAAGTACTTCTTCGAGCAAAAAGACCTGAACATGAGGCAGAGGCGATGGTTGGAGCTTATAAAGGATTATGATTGCGAGATCCATTAGCATCCAGGCAAAGCTAATGTGGTGGCGGATGCCCTTAGCCGAAAGGAAAGGCCCGAACCGATTCGGGTGAAAGCTTGTCAACTAATCATGACCTCTGATGTGATGAAGCAAATCAAGGAGTTTCAAGATGAGGCATTGAAAGAAGATCACCTTAACTCGGAAAGAATGAGAGGTCTGGTTGGGGAATTGGGTGAAAACACACTCGGTGTTAGAACTCAATTCGGTCGTGTGTGGATTCCTCGTTTTGGGGATCTACGGGTGAAGATAATGGATGAAGCTCACAAGACTCGATACTCCATTCATCCTGGTGCCACGAAAATGTACCATGACATGAAGAAAGATTATTGGTGGTCGGGTGTGAAGGGTGACGTGGTGGAGTATGTGAGTAAGTGCCTTACTTGCTTACAGGTGAAGGCAGAGCATCAAAAGCCGTATGGGAAGATCCAACCTTTGGATATACCGGAATGGAAGTGGGAGCACATCACCATGGACTTCATTACGAAGCTGCCACGTACTCCGAAAGGGTACGATGCCATATGGGTGATAGTTGATCGTTTGACGAAGAGTGCTCACTTTCTACCGATCCGCGAGACGTATTCATCTGAGAGGTTGGCCGATCTGTTCATCAAGGAAATTGTAACTCGTCATGGTGTGCCGGTGTCTATTGTGTCTCATCGTGACACTCGGTTTACATCTAATTTTGGAAGAAATTCCACGACGCTATGGGGACGAGGTTACATATTAGCACGGCTTATCATCCCCAAACCGATGGTCAGTCAGAAAGGACCATTCAGATATTGGAAGACATGCTTTGAGCATGTGTGATTGATTTTTGTGGAAGTTGGGATGACCACCTACCGTTAGCTGAATTCTCCTACAACAACAGCTATCATGCCAGCATTGGTATGCCGCCATATGAGATGCTATACGGTAGGAGATGCAGAACACCCGTTTGTTGAGGTGATATTGGTCAGAAGGAATTGGGGAGCATCGAGGTAATCGAGGCTACGACTGAGAAGCTTGAAAAGATCAAAGCCTTTATGAAGGCAGCCAAAGACAGACAGAAGTCGTATGCTGATAAACGACGTAGGCCGATTGAGTTCCAGATGGGTGACCGGGTTATGCTGAAGGTCTCACCTTGCAAGGGTATTATCCAATTCAGAAAGCGGGGCAAGTTAAGCCCAAGGTATATAGGCCCTTTCCGAATCATTGCTCGAGTAGGAGAGGTGGCCTATAGACTGGAGTTACCGGATGAGTTAAATGGAATTCACCCGACATTCCATGTATCTCATCTAAGAAGTGCCTACCAGATGAAGATACGATTGTCCCATTGGAAGATATCGAAGTAGATGAAAGGCTCAATTATGTGGAGCAACCAGTGGCAATCATCGACCAAAAGGAGAAAAGGCTAAGGATAAAGTGGTTCCTCTTGTGTGTGTACAGTGGAAGTACAAGAAGAGATCCGAGTCAACGTGGGAGACTGAGGAATAAATGAGACAACATTACCCACGTTTGTTCGACGAATGACAGGTTTTGAGGACGAAACCTATTTAAGGGGGGTGGACCTGTAACACCGGATATTTATTATTTTGAAGCCGGTGAAGAAAGAAAAGAAAATAAAGTTCAAAGTCGAGGGACCAAACTCGCCAACAAAGAAAAGTTGGGAAATGTGGTGATATTAGTAGGGAGAGGGCAGCCCACTCTCCCCACACACCCCACATTTCAGATTTCATAGAGAGAAAGGAGAAAAAGTTGGTTCGAGTTAGTTCGGGTCGCCAAAATCATCGTGTAGCAAGCCAAATCGAAGCTCTTGTCGTTGTGCTTGTTTGTGTGAGTTCTAGAACCCCACTTTTACTTGGTTTCAAACGATTTTGGGGCTGGAAAACATCTGAAATCAGGTTTTGGGTATGTGTATGTTGACCCGTTTGTGTATGTGTATGTGTATGTATGATGCGTTTGTGGCTTGATTGTGAGCTTGTGTGTGCTGAATGGTGTCGTGGTATGCATACCTAAGGTTTAGGATGGTTGATTTGGGCTTAAAATGGGCTTAGAGGAGTTTGGAGGCCGAAAACCCTCGGCTGTAGTCGGGATGAACTGCATTCTGCATCAGTTAGGCTAGGCGACCGACTGGAGGCCGAATGCAGGCCATACGGCCGATTAGGGTGCGATTGGGGTCCATTCGCACGATTGAATGTCCATTCGCACGATTAGAGGGCCAGTCGCATGGGGGTCATGCGACTGAAGGTCCTGTCGCATAAGTGCTCATCCGCATTAATCCTATTCGCATGAGGTCCATCCGCATTGTCCATTTGCATGACTGGATGTTCATTCCCATAGGTGTTCATCTGTATTAGTTCATTCGCATGATGTTCAGTCGCATGGAGGCCATGCGACTGAAGGGTGTCCATGCGCCCGAGTAGGGCTGTCACACCCGAGGAAAGTGTAGTTTGACTTCTGACTTTCGGGGAAAAGTGCAAATGTAAGTTTTGATGTAAAGGTTCCTGTAAGAGCATGTAAGATGACGATTGGGGCCTTAGAGAGCATGTTGGGCATGACGATGATGATGGTGCATGTTAGGGCTTGTTATGTATGTATGATGTTGCCCTGTATGATGAAGATAATACTGATATTATCTGTATGTACATATGATGTATGATCGTGAATGAATGAAAGATTTTGTAGGAAAAAACGAAGTTAATGAACGGAATGATGAAGATAATACTGATATTATCTGTATGTACATATGATGTATGATCGTGAACAAATGTAAAGTAAAGTATGTTTTATTTCTAAAACTAGAACTCACTCAGCAACGCTGACTTTGATGTGTTTCCAGTTGGCAGGTAATGATTGCTGAGGATGGCACGGGCGACTACTCAGCTCTTTTGGGATGGCATCCTTTTGATTAATGTTTTTGCGTTGTAATGCGAACAAGCTATTTTGTAATTAATGTTGTATTAATTTGCAAAAGCATTTACATGGAAATGAAAGATTGTTTAGTTTTCCGCTGCGATTTTATAAAACACAAATGTAATTATAGGTTTTATGTGCAATGAGAACCCAACTGTAAGCGTCCCGGGAACGGGGCCTTACATGATTGAAATACCATTTGTTGTTTATTTGCTCTCCAGGAAACAAGATCCCCCCATCCTAAGAAAACATAAATACCCATAAGTCGAGCGGTGAGTTTCTAGACATTGGGTCCGGTCGGCATCTAAAAAGCCAAGTAAAGAGGACTTGATTATTTGCTAAAGATGAGGCCATGCAAATATGCCTTTAATGTACCAAAGAATGTTTTTGACTTATTGATAATGGTCAAACAAGCTCCTAGTATTGACAGTAAGGCATTAAAAGACAAATTTTTATGCTTTTGCAAGTTGAAAAGAGTATCAAAATAAACATGCCCTAATCTATAATGTCAAGTCACAAAAGAAGATCCGAGGCACTTATTTAGTAAAGTTAGAGCATGATGGCTCAATTGCAAAACATAGAGTCTTTGTTCACATTTTCTTTAAGCATGAACCCTTTTGGTGTTCATATCCTATACACAAAAATGAGGAGAGATTTCAAGACATCTACCAAATTATCATGTGTTAGTTTAGTGATGGATAAAAGGTTTTTGTAAGGTTAGGAAAAATCATTATATCTTTTAACACAATATTGTTACGGAGATGAGATCAATTATAATGGGATATGGGAAAAGATTGTCTATTCCCAAAGGTTACAAAGTTACTACCTATTATGGAAGTGACATTAGAAATGGATGGTGGATGAGGACATGTGGTGTGTTGCCCCGGAGTCAAAATACCAATCCAGATTGGATGTTGAAACGTGTTTAATAAACAATATCAGGCTTTGCTATATCATCTGGTGATGTAGGTTGAGAGTCATAAATGGAGAGCTTTGGGCATGTATTTGCATTGTCACAATTATTTTAACATAATGACAATAGGTGGGTGTAGCATAAGCCCATCTGTATTATTATAAAGACAAGAAGATGCCCTGCCTTCACAAACACGAAAAACAGGTAAGGAAGGGGCCCAAGCCTCAAACAAGGTGATCATAGGTGGAGATAATTGGGGAAGAGCTTGTAAAAAATTTAATGCTATCGGCTTATGCTAAAGATCCACAAATAAAGGTGTGCGCTAGTGGATTGATTTTTATCTAGAAGGGTTCACTTGAGGGTCCTAGCCTATAAAGAAACAAATGGAGTTGATCATTTGTGTCCACTAGATGCTCGATAGCAAAATAGTTAGCAACATAAGCCTTTGAAGGACCTACCATATTTGGCAATCGATTTAGAACCTTCGAGTATAAGGTGGGGTTGATTATAAAGAGTGTAGACCCTTTTAGTGGATGAGTAAGTATAAGCGGATTCTATGGCCACCCATTCAAACCAACAATCATGGTAACCGCCTTTGTTGATAACAATGCATGGAGGATAATTTTAATCTTTAGATAAGCCATGACCCATGTAGCAAAGGCAGACTTCTTGAGTCTTTTGTATTTCATCAAAATACCACTTTAATGTTATGCTTGTTAATTTGACTATCATAAGTCTCCAAATTCACCTAAAAATTTTTGGAAAAGAGGGTCTTCGGTTTATATTCTTTGAAATGTAAGATTTTTAAACATCTATTTGATATTTTATAGATAAAACCAACATTTTTTTATAAATGAGTTTAACTGTTCGTGAGCTCAATAAAATCCATTTCCTAAAAATCTAAAACTCAATTGAGTTTATACGAGTCTAAATTTCGACTTAACCTTATAATAAAACCCAATAAACAAATTCAAGTCAAAAATTGATATATCAAATTTGATTAGGCTCAAGAGACTATCATAACTAAATATAAAATTTTATATAATTTAACATATTATATCAAAACAAAATAAATGTTATCATTATATATAATTTTAATAAAAGTAACTAAAAATTATATATCTGTTAAATTTACTCTTAATAATTTCCTATTAAACATTTGTACCTACACTTTGTAAGATCTAAATTTTCAAAAACAGTTATCGCGTGAGTCTGAAAGCTATGCCTTTTGAGGGAATGTATGGACAAAAATGTCGAGTATCGCTTTCTTGGTTTGAAATGGACTAATGTTAACCGACAACACTACTAGGAAGATGGGAAAAGTGTTTGGGACAGATTAAAAGTAGTGCATGATTGTCCAAAAAGTTACGTCATTAGGCAATAAGGCTATTGGAATTTTAGGTTGGTGATAAAGTGATGCCCAAGTGTTGCCTTGGTTGGGCACCATTAGGGTCGAGAAGTGAGGAAATCTGAGTCCTCATTACATAGGACCTTTTAACATTGTGGAACGGATAGGTGTGGTGGCCTGTAAGTTAGAACTACCTAAGAAGTAAAGTGGCAGTGCATCTAATATTATATATGTCACAATTGAAAAAGTTTTAGTTTGATAAGACACTTAAGAGCTCTACTGGATGAAATCTAGGTGCTCGAGCCGTTTTCAAGATTGTGGAGAAGCAATTGAACATGTTAAGCAGGAAATATTTTCCAATTATTAAAGTAAAATGGAATGCTAAGTGAGGTCCTAAATATATATAGTTACCAGATTAATACAATAAGCAGGAAATACCCTAATTAATTTAATACATGATGCAACTTGAGGATGGAATCCTAACAAGGAGGGAGGAAGTAAACCCTAGGCCCAAAGAGTGTGTTTGTGTTTGAAGAGGAGAGACACGAGTTTAAGATATAATGAGTAATATATTTAAAGATGAAATTGGATAAACATTAGGAATCTAGAGTCATAGCAAACCACTACGAACTCTTAAGGCAGTCAACTATGTAGGCATAACGCAATTGATTTAAATGTTCAATAGTGGGTCGCTATGTTAATAGTGTAACCGTCCTGCATGGGTCTTAGTGAATCGCCAAGGAGTCAAGTAACAGTCCATTTGGAATGTGTCATAGAAAATTGGAATATGCCCTTTTAATTTTTACTAGACCACCAAAACGGTTTATTATGGGCCCGGATAGGCAGATTTGCTTAAAAGACCCAAAAACCCATAAATGAGCTCATTTCACCCCCTTAAGTCACTTTAGAAAATGCATTGTAGCTCTTTTTAGATTTTAATTTTTTGGGTGCTCATTGAAGCTATTAGAGGTCATTTTCTACCTTTTCATTGCCTCCTTCCTAGGAAACAACACCAGGTACTTGAATATCCATGAGCTAACCTCGTTTGTTGTTTAAATCTTATACCCAAGTGTTGTTGAGTGAAATTTTAATGCAATTTTACAGCATCAAATCATTCGTAGGCGAACCGCTGGTTCCAAGAAGGGCCACATTTCCACTTGAGGACTGTATTAGTAAGGTTCAATACCTACATCTTATGATTTCATTATTAGTACCGTAAAACTAGTAATTTTGGAAAAATCTAACGAGTAACTAGTGCGTAATAAAGCACTTTTTAGCCGTTGAGGAAGAAACCCACACCATGAATAACGGATTTGTCACATGCTTGAACCATAGCTTATTGACACGTGATCACTTGTAGCGTATGCTTGGATATTAACAAGGTCAAGCAGGAATCTTACCTTGAGGTCATTGACTACTACGGTGTATGTTGATTTTTCTGGATTTAGGGATTGAAATGTGAGGATATTCTTTGTGATGGACTAAATTATATTTTGTGGTATGGTTTTGTTACAAGGTCGGACGTCGCTCAATAGCATCGATGAAACAAGGATTGTAAAGGTTAGACATTCGGGATATTGATTAAGGCAAGTCAAACTACCTTTTATTAAAATGTTTTAGGCCATATCTGAGTTGCATTAAATGTTTTTTGGTTGAAAATGGTTTTATATGTGACATAAATTATATTAGTGAATTAGCAAACCATAATCTATGGATGTCAAGAGATGTCTAGGCATTGGTTGGCGTTAGTCACACATAAATCACTAAACTAAATGGAAGGTGGTCTGGGAATGTGTGACATCCGTCACCATCAGGTCCGTCAATTGATTCGAAATCCGTTGATTTTCTTTTCGCGCGTTTATTATTTTTGCGTAACTAATTTATCTTCGAACAGAGTCTCGTCACATCTCCCTTTTTGTGCCAACCTTAATATTAACTAACTCTAATATTAAAATTTATTTTATTGTTATTATTATTACCGTAAATACTGTTAATATTATTATTAATAATTTTATTATTATTATAATTAAGTCCGGGGTTTAAATTGTAATTTAACTAAACTTGAGGGATTAATTAATTCAAAGTATAAGGTCCTAAGTGTAAAATATTATTATATATATATAAAATTCGTTTTGGCCCAACCCTAACGTCACCTTGCCGTCGTCGTGTTTGCCGAGATCAACTTCTTCTGTGTGCAACCGAATCACCCTTATACCTCCGTCATTAGCCATCGTCGGTGGCCTTCGTCTTGCCGTTTCACCCCCCTGCTAACAAACGGTCGAGATAAGCCTTGTTTCTTTTCGTTTCATCAACTTCGGTTGCGGGTTTGGTCCGGGTTTGTGTTGTGGTTGCCGGTGATTCTCAGCACCACACAGCAGCCACGATTGTTGCGTGTGTGTGTTCGTATGTATACGTTTAGGTGTGTCTTTGCTGTTATACATTATGTATGCAATGATGTATATGCGTGAGTATGTCCTTTTGCGTTTGTGTATATATATGTGACGGTATGTGTATGTATAGGATGTATATATATTCGACTGCATATTATGTATGCATACAATGGTGTGTGTATGTTTACGTATGGGTATGTGTGTGTGCTGATCGGTGTGTGAGTGTGTGTATCGTGTGTGTGTGTGTGTGGTGTGTGTGCGTCGTGTGTGTGCGTCGTGTGTGTGCGTCGTGTGTGTGTATGTCATGAGTGTGTGCAGTGTGTGTATCGGGTGTGTGTGTGTGTGTTGTGTGTGCAGCGTGTGTATAATGTGTGTGTTATGTGTGTGTGTGGTGTGTGAATCGGTGTGTATGTATGTATATGTATATGATTGTGTGAGATGATGTGCGTATGTATAATTCATGTATGTGTGCGTGGTATGTGTGGCGTGTGTTAGCATGTATATATATATGTATTGTTTAAGTATGAGTGTGTCGATCGTGTGTGCGTGTGTTTATTGATAGTGTGTTTGTGTGCGTGTCGTTCAAGAGAAACAAACGTAGCAGCCTTTGACTGCTATGTTCATGAAGAATGGATGTGTTTGGTGTGTATACGTTGATATCGTATGCATGTGTGTGGGCAGCTACGTGTATGTATATATAAATATGGGAGTGTTGGATGAAGAAAGCATATATATGTATATATGTGTGTGTTATTGTATGTGAATGCAAATATGGTGTATATATGAGAGTGATATGTGTACTCAAGTGCGTGTATATATTGTGTTTATGTAATTGTGTGTATGTTATTATTATTATTATTATTATTATTATTATTACTACTACTACTACTACTACTACTATTATTCTTATTATTTTTATTATTATTACCCTTATTATTATTATTCTTATCATCATCATCATCATTATTATTATATTATTTTGCTAATATAGTATGTTGTGTGGTGTGTAATATATATTATGTGTGTGAGTTGCACCTTGAACTCGAATCGACCCGAACCGAACCAAAACTGGCTGAATGTATCTATTCTCTATAGACATGTCTTAAGATTTTATTATAACTAATTATAGGTGTTTGATCGTTGTATGCTCTCACCCTTTGAAGTTTTTGTCCATTTTAATTCGTCTCATTCAAGGTGAGTCTCGCGGCCCCATTTTTCTTTAAATAATTATAAACTAGGGGGAAAAGTATTACTCACCCTTTTTATGCTGTGAACTTATTCAATTCTTTTGGGACTGTTGTGTTTACTGTTTGTAAGTATCTATCTAATACATGTATGAGTTGTCTTTGTGGTTCTGTATTCACAACTATTTAACTCCGATGTTAGAGCCGACGGACAGATATTGATAGTACTATTGGGTTGACACCTCCACCCTTGTTTGTTAGTATATTAGTTCGGACTGACAGTGGCCAGGAACAGGCCCTAGGGTGAATATGTTCTGACAAATTCTTTGTGTACGTTGCAGGTTTAGTTGTGAAGCTCATGATTACATGTGATATTACTTGCTTATAACTGTATGCACTCATGTCCTACTAAACTATTACACAGCATCAAGTTTTTCTTTATTATTTAAACCTGCGAACTCACCAACATTATGTTGACCATTTTGAGCATATCTTTTCAGGTAATAATCATTGAGGATTGCTAGGGAAGCTGGCCTTAGTGTTGACCTTAGTCTTACATTATTTTAAACTTGGATGCATTGGACATTTACTTGTTATTCACATTTTGGTTACTTGTTCCCGGGTTGTGGGATTTATATTTATTTGTTTTGTATGACTATGTTTGTCGTGGAACTGACTAACCATGACACAAGTCTCCATTTGTGTCCGGTGACGTCATGACATGTTGACTTTCATCATTTAATGCATCTTTATTAATTAACAATGTGTTATGACGATCACGTCCGTTACATCCTCGTGTTTTCGCTATAAGCGGGGTGTGATAAATTGGTATCAGAGCACTTGGTTATAGAGAATTAGGTGGATCACTCGACCTAGACTATAAGCTAGAAACCTTCATGTAGAATGCATACTAGGGTTTGTGTGCATCCGATATTACATGTATGTTCCTCCTATTCTATCTATCTATTCTTTATCTTTTGATTTGTTTCATCTGAGGAAAAGTACATTTTCCTTATAGGATGTCTTCAACTGGACCTTTCGTTCCCGCATTGCCCCGAGTTTATTTTTCTGATTCTAAGTCGGACCCAGAAGAGGTTCTCTCGGACCATATGCTGCCTATATCATCTGACACCGAGTCCGACCCTGATGTCACACCCCGACCAACGGCGGAATCATCAGGGCGGACGAATGGGAGACGATTGCTCATAGCACATGGAACTAATTAAGTTGAAATAATATTAAATGCCATTATTCATTAAACATTACAAAAAAATAAGTAATTACAAAACAATTAAGATACAACCAATAACATAAGACTTTCAATATAAACTAGGTCCAAGTCCTATATGAGCTCAAGAAGATCTTCAAGTAGGAAACCTGAAACATGTTAAAAATAAACGGTCAACTATAAAGTTGGTGAGTTCCAATGGTTTAAACAGACGCATACATATATATATGTAAAGAAAAAGGTTACAAGTAGCAATTCATGTCCATGGTTACGAGTTAGCAAGCTTATAGAACACATACAATTACAACCAAACCTCGACTTGATTACAAGTATATAAGATTGGCTAAGTATACTTGGTTCCCATGATAAACAAGCTTACGTCATCAGGAGCCAACAATACATCGGCTTTGGCACCAAATAGGCTTGCCAGGCCCAAAGATCTAAGACGTCACCATGCTAGCAATAGTTAATGATTGTAAACAAAATATGTATCTCATATAAGACTTACAATAGCACAAATAACCATGACAAAAAGGTAAAGATGAATTGCACGTGCATTTACAAGTATCAAGATGTTTACAAGTGTAAGTTATAAGGTTAACATGTTTCATCCTAAAAGGTGTGAAATAAAGTAAAAATGAGCATGGAGAACTCACATGATATAAATATGATGATGATAAGAATTTAAATGAGGCTCCAATGATTTATGTGGCAAACTACCTCAACGTATTCACTCCAATATGAGGTTCAATAATAAGATTAATGACTAAATACGAATTAGGGTTTCGATTGGAATTTAGGGTTTTAATAGTTATGTTAAATACAATAAAACGTAACTAATTATGTTTTGATTCCATATAAATAGAATAATTTGATTAAATAATTACATTTTAAAACAAATATGAATCATTAGTGAAATATTATTCAAACATTTAATTTGTAAAAATTGATGAAATAAAGATTCTTAAAGTGTGGAAGTAATCAATTAATTTTAATAAGTAATTATTTACTCTCATGGTCAAAATAATCATGTGAATAATCAATTTAAAGAAGTTATGAAAATAATTATTTGATTTAGAGCTTATTTACGAAAGTAAATCAAAGATAAAGACTTATGTCATAGTTTATATTATTAAAGCATTTGTTAAGTAAAATTAGAATATTATATTGTTTTAAAAAGTTTCAGAAATTAATTTTAATAAATTTCTAAAATAATTTTAATTAACCTTAGTTTAATATCATAATATTATATTAGATAATTTAGTTTATAAAGTAAAAAGTAAAAAAATTAAACATTGAGGGTACCCGGGTCGAACCCGGGACCTCTTCCTTCCAAACACCTGATGTTAACTTGTGGGCTAGAGCCCAAATTGATTAAAATTCTGAAATAATTTTATAAATTCATTAATTAAGGAAAATCCCAAATCTCAAGAACCCTAATTCGATTTGGATCAAATCGAACCATATTTCCATTCTGTTAATCGACAATACATTAGGGCTTTTAATCATCATCCAAAACCGAATGTTTGGAAGTGTTTAATTACCTAAATTACAGTGTCGTTCGATGATATCAAGAACATGTGAGGTTGCAATTAGGTTATAGTCGATTCAGGATACAATCATTGATGATGATCAAATGAACTTTGCAGATAGATTCTAAAGACAATAATAAGTGAAAGCCCTCTCTTAATTATGACTAATACAACTTCGTGCATGGATCATGATTAGGTTGCAGGTCGCGAATGAAGTAGTACTCGTTTATGGCGTATGTGTGTGTTTTGTATGAAATTGGAGTCGCAGATGGTTCAAAGGAGTTCAGTTGCAGGTTTCAACATGGTTATATTAGCCCATTTAAGACTGTTTCATAACGATCGAGTTAAAGTTTTAAAGAAATGTTTCGGTTTTAAGAACACAGTCTTAATCAACCAATTTAATTCAATTTTACAATGACTTTATGTTCGAAACTGGTGTGCAATGGTTTGGAAACGGTTTAATGGCAAGTTAATCAAACGTTTCGGTTGGTTTGGTGGTCGCCGGAGATGGTGGCCGGCGACAAGGAGGGGTCGACGGGGATAGCGATTTAGGTGGTTTGGGTTATCAAATGAAGTTACACAATTGGCCCCTGTAATTTTAAAGTTTAACATTTTATGTGAAAAACTTATAATTTATGTTTTATAAATGACACTTTTCACCCTAAACTTAATTTAAATGATAATTCCATTTATTTTATAAAATATTAAACAACCTTCATAATTTTTAATAAGACTACTCCATTTAGTGGTTTATTTTCGAATGATAAATAAAACTTTATAATTTTATAAACAAAGAAATTATTTATAAATTAATAACTTATTATAAGTTTTTTAGATGATTTAACAAATGAAAATTTGAAATAAGAAAATAAATTCACAATATTGTTTAAACTATACTTATAAAGCATTTGATTCAAATAAATAGAATAATAATGAATTTTCCTTCGTATGAGTGTTTAAAATGGATTCGGGTTTGGGCTTATAATTTGAAAAATGGTAGATGTTACACCTGAGGAGGCAGCAAGGGAGTCATCTGATGAAGAAGAGGGGAGTGAGCGTGTTGTTTTAGGTTTGCCTGCCATCCATGCTGAACCACCTAGTCCTGCAGCACCTGAAGCCCCAGTTGCACCAAGTGCACCTACTGTTCCTGCTGCACCAGACGTTTCTGCCACCCAGTTGCTCCCATAGTGCCTGCTAGGCCTGCTATTGCCACTACAAGAAAAGTGACTATATGGAACTAAATTATTACAGACTAATTTATCAGTCTCAGATACATAGTATCAAAGAATAATTTATCAGTTACAAATGTTATTTGAGACTGAATTTTGTATGCCTAATGTAAGTAACTGATAATCAATCCCTAAAACTAGGACAACCTATTGAAGACTAAATATCAGTCTCAAATACACATACATAATAAGAGTTTTTGAAGGGAAGTTTGATGGTAATTGAATTTCAGTCCCAAATAAGATATCTAAATGGTGTTATTATTTAGGTAACTGATAATCAATCTCTAATAAATAAGGCATATATTAAAGACTAAAAATTAGTTCTTAATATCCAAAATGCATATTGAATTAGGGACTAAAATTTAGTTTCTAATGATTTTGCATTAGAAAATGATTAGTAATTGATTTACAATCTCTAATTAATTTATGTGGATTACGTTATTGTAAGAAATGTATTGAGCTCTGGAAATCAGTCTTAAACAGACTATAATTGTAGGTATTTGGAACTGATATCTAGTCTGTAAAGAAGATTGTAGGTGTAATAATTAGGGATTGATATTTAGACTTCAATAAAGAAAATAAACTTACTTTTGAGAATATATTAAAGACTATAAATCAGTTATTAAATATTCATATTGTATATTGAATCATGGAGTGACTTTCAGTGCGAAATAACTTTCTCATAGGAATAATGATTAAAAATTGATTTATAGTATCTAATAATACGACACAACTTATATAATTTTAATGAGGTATCAAAGATTAGAATTCTGTCTTAAAAATGTTATGAGTGTCTTTATTTAAAAAAAATATTTAGTCTCTAAAGAGTTATGTAAATGTAATAAATAAGAACTAATATTCTAATTCCAACAAAGAAAACAAATTTAAATATTTCTAAAATTCATAATATAGATTACAAATTAGTTACTAAAATTCCTAAAGCAAGTCGAATCAAATTCTGTTTTTCAATTTGGAAATACTTTTGTGTAAAAAACTAATTAATTATCGAATCATATTCTCTAATAATATGACCCAAATTATACAATTATAAAAAGGGTATTGAAAACTGAAAATCAGTCTCTAAAGTTAAAGTATTTGAAGACAAAAAAAGATGATAAACTAATGGGAGACTATTTATGAAACTTGTACGCTACAATTAATTACCGAACAAAGGAATATAATATACACATTTCAAATCAATAGTTTTGTTCAGATAGTATATGCGTCAATATAAGTTTAGCATAATCCATAACAGTCCAAGTCAATCCATCAAAATAATAAAAAATAAGTTCCAAAGTTTAACAAATCCAAAAAAACACTCATTATCATCCAAACTAATTTGCAACAGCATCACACCAGCATTCTTTTTATGCCTAAGTATCACAAGCCTCTATAATAAGTTTTTTTTTAAATTCTGTATTATGACAAATCTAAAAACATATTATAACCGGATTAGCTAAATCATTAAATACAATAGTCAAAATTTAGAAACTTTCACAAAAAAATATATAGTTTTTAACTATCACGCATAACAGGTCATATTCATGTCAACTTTTAAATTACTTATGAGCATACTTGTAAAAAAACATATTGGCTCAAGAAAGGTGCCACATTTGGACAAGTTCGGGTAGGACGTGTCGTTAGAAAAACATATTAGGATTGGTTTAGGTCGGGTCGGGTTGATTATATATATATATATATATATATATATATATATATATATATATGCATAAAATAAGTTAAAAAATTAACAAGCACACTAAATATCATCAAAGTAGAAAAATATCTCGTATTCCAAGCCATTGAAGCAAATCCAAACCATAATCGAGTGCTAAATATTAGTCTCTAAAAAATGCATTAGTGACTAAATGTTTTGTTATCAGGGAGTAAATCTCAGTCTTTACAACGTCTTATTAAGGACTGAATTACCGTAAAAGCCAGATCTAATTAAGCATATTTAGGACAAATTTGACAAGGTTTAAGAACTAATTTTTAGTCTACAAAAAACTATCACCAAAGACTGTTTTTTAGTCACGGATGAAAGATATTCAAGACTGAAATGACTTGAAACAAGGGGATAAATTAAGGACTGAATTAGGTATTTTAGAGACTGAATGCTAGTCCCTATTGATGGCACACAATTGAGACTGAAATTTAGTGACTAATATGAGTATCTAGAACTAGGTATTAAGAACTGACCGGGGACTACCAAAATCAGTCCCTGATATCCACTAAAGACTGATTAGAAGGTATCAGAGACTAATTTTTCAGTCTTAAATAGCCATCTTTTTTGTAGTGTGCAAGGTACGCCCCGGTGGCAGGACCTTGGGTGCCCGGCTACCCTAGAGGACCTTACCAAGAGAACGGCGTTGGACGGGTGTTGCTGAGGACAGCTAGGAAGATAGTGTTTTCAGCCACTCGCATAAGGTTTCGTATGCCAGTAACTAAGGCTAGCTTGTGGGGCGACCACTCTGATCTGCCCCCGAGTCCTTCTAGCTCATCTGGCAGTGATGACGAACAGGACTGAAGACGCGTGAGCATGGATGAGGACTTGAAGGAGTAGAAGATTTATCTTTTCTTGTTATTTCATATTTCATTTTCGAACTTTGTTAAACTATGAGTTTTCATACGTTTTGGGATATTATGCTACTTATTATCACATTAAGACATTATGATTATGTGAATGAAATTTTATATTATTATTATGTTTTGGGGTTGTGGTATTACAATGTAGAAAACATTTGTGCAATGATATGCCTTATGAGACTGACTGTGTTGTGATGACATCTGATATTATTGAAATTTATATATTGTGTATGTTGATTAGAAAGATGCCGCCCAGAAGAGTTACTCACAGTGCTAGTCGTGGTGATGCCGTCCTAAGAGGTAGAGGTAGAGGTAGAGGTAGAGGAAGAAGTGCAGGGGGTATGGGTGAAGCACTTGTAGGAGGAAATGAAGGTGGGCAGGGTGGTAATAATCAGGGAACTGGAAACCATGATATAGCGGCCATGATTGCTCAACAACTGGCAGCACTTATCCCGACCATAGTGGCACAAGTGAGTGACAACATCAGGAACCAAAATAATGGGGATGGTAACAAGGATAACGAACACAACGATGAAAATTGAGGTTATGAAGAGAATAATGAAGACGAACATGGAAATAGAGGTGGAAATGACAATGGAGAAGGAGGTGGAATGGGTAATAGGAATGGTAATGGAAACGTGAATAGGAATGGCAATGGAGGAAGAGTTGGTTGTACTTACAAGGAGTTCATGACTTGTAAGCCAAAGTAGTTTGATGGAAAAGGTGGAGCCATTGCCTTGTCCCGATGGATTGAGAAGATGGAATCTATGATGGACATCAAAAACTGTGCTGAAAATCAGAAGGTGAAGTATGCTACATGTTCACTAGTGGGAAAAGCGTTAACATGGTGGAATATTCAAGTGCAAGCTCGAGGAAGAGAGGCAGCAATGGCCATGACTTGGGCGGAATTTAAAGCATTGACGACTAAGGAATATTGTCCAATGAACGAAATGCAGAGGTTGGAGCATGAATTCTGGAATCATGCGATGGTAGGGTCGGTTCATACTACTTACACCGACCGGTTTCATGAGTTGGCGAGACTGGTGCCACACCTGGTGACACATGAATCAAAACAGATTGAGCCTTACATTTGGGGTTTAGTACCTCAAATACGTGGTTTGGTCACTACTGCGGCACCTCCAACAATACAGAGTGCAATTTTGAAGGCTGGTACTCTAACTGATGAGATGGTAAGGACTAGGGTTCTAGGTAAAGGTAGTGAGAAAAGAAGAGATATGGGAAAATCGAGCAAACAGCCAGGGGGAAGATTTGATAAAAAGGCGAAGGTGACTGGAGGTTTTGTGCAGTAAACCAAGAGAGAAAGGACTATGTTGGCACATCCTAAGTTTGTGATATTTAACTATCATCACCCTATTGCGGCGCCGTGTCGAGTTTGTGAGAATTATAAGCGTCCGGGGCATCTTGCAAAGGACTGTAGAGTGGCACCCAACTTAGTTGCACCAATAAATACAATCAATCCAACTGGAAACATTAGAGTTTGCTACGAGTATGGGAGCCCCGATCACTATCGGAATGTGTGCCCCAGGCTGAATCGGGCACCGGGTCAACAAGGGAATAACCAAAATCAAGTGATGGCGATCGCTGGTAATCAAGGGCAAGGTAATCAAGGAAATGCTACGCGAGGACGTGCGTTTGGGATTGGTGCAAACGACGCGCGCTAGGACCTGAATGTTGTTACGGGTACGTACCTTCTCAATAATCACTTTGCATCTGTATTATTTGATACCGGGGCAGACAATAGCTTTGTGTCCACTGAATTTGTACTCTAGTTGTTTAGAGACTAGCTTCTCAGTAGAAATGGCGAACGGTGAATTTGTGAGAGCTAGTGAAATAATTAGAGGGTGCATGATTACATTAGAAGATCATGCATTTGATATAGACTTAATACCTTTTGAATTGGGAAGTTTTGATGTGGTAGTTGGAATGGATTGGTTGTCGAAATGTGGAGCTGAAATTATTTGCCGAGAGAAGGTGGTGCGGATCCCTATGCCTAATGGTGATGTGCTCAAGATTCAAGGAGAACGAGTAGGAAGGAGTCTAAAGATCATCTCATGTATGAAAGCTCGTCGTTGTCTGCTGAAGCAATGTTATGCATTTCTGGCATACGTGGTGGAGAAGAAACCCGAAGAAGGGAAACTGGAAGACATTCTGGTAGTGCGAGACTTCCCGAAAGTGTTCCCTGACAATTTGTTCGGTTTACCCCCTCCTCGACAAGTGGAATTCCGCATAGACTTGATACCTGGAGCGACACCAGTAGCAAAGATGCCATATCGGTTAGCTCCGTCGGAAATGCAAGAGTTATCGAGTTAACTACAAGAGTTGCTAGATAAGGATTTCATACGACCAAGTCACTCTCCATGGGGAGCACTAATACTATTTGTAAAGAAGAAGGATGGAATGTTTCAAATGTGCATAGACTATCGAGAGTTGAATAAGCTGACCGTAAAAAATCGATATCCACTTCCCAAGATCGATGATATATTTGATCAATTGCAGGGAGCGTCATATTTCTCTAAGATCGATCTCCGATCAGGTTATCACCAGTTACAGATTCAAGAGGAGGACATACCAAAGACAACATTATGGACTCGATATGGGCATTACGAGTTCCTAGTCATGCCGTTTGGGCTAACCAACACTCTAGCAGTGTTCATGGATCTTATGAACCAGGTGTGTAAACCCTATCTGGACAAGTTTGTGATCTTGTTTATAGATGATATACTCATCTATTCTAGATCAAAGGAAGACCACAAACAACACCTTCGAGCGATACTCCAATTGTTGATGGAAGAGAAACTTTACGCCAAGTTCTCGAAGTGTGAATTTTTGTTGCGGGAAGTGAAGTTTTTGGGACACGTGGTTAATGAAAAGGGAATCCACATTGATCCTGGAAATATGGAAGCAGTTAAAAAGTGGGACGCTCCTAAGACGCCCTCAGAGATACGACAATTTTTGGGATTGGCCGGGTATTATCGACGATTTATTTTGGGTTTGGTCTGGGTTTGTGTTGTGGTTGCCGGTGATTCTCAGCACCACGCAGCAGCCACGATTGCTGCGTTTATGTGTTCGTATGTATACGTTTAAGTGTGTGTTTGCGGTTATACATGTATGTATGCGATGATGTATATGCGCAAGTATGTCCTTGTGCGTTTATGTATATATATATGTGACGGTATGTGTATGTATATGGTGTATATATATTCGACTGCATATTATGTATGTATACAATGGATGTGTATGTTTACGTATGGGTATGTGTGTGTGCTGATCGGTGTGTGTGTGTATGTGTGTGGTGTGTGTGCGCATCGTGTGTGTGTGCGTTTCATGAGTGTGTGCAGTGTGTGTATCGGGTGTGGGTGTGTGTGTGTGTGTTGTGTGTGCAGCGTGTGTATAGTGTGTGTATGTTATATGTGTGTGGTGTGTGTATAGTGTGTGTATGTTATGTGTGTGTGTGGTGTGTGAATCGGTGTGTATGTATGTATATGTATATGACTGAGTGTGTGAGATGATGTGTGTATGTATAATGCATGTATGTGTGCGTGGTGTGTGTGGCGTGTGTTAGCATGTATATATACATGTATTGTTTGAGTATTAGTGTGTCGATCATGTGTGTGTGTGTTGTTGATCGTGTGTTGTGTGCGTGTCGTTCAAGAGAAACAAACGCAGCAGCCTTCGACTGCTATGTTCGCGACGAATTGGATGTGTTTGGTGTGTATACATTGATATCGTATGTGTGGTGTGCCGCTATGTGTATGTATATATAAATATGGGTGTTGGATGAAGATAAGCATATAGATGTATATGTGTGTGTGTGTTATTGTGTGTGAATGCCAATATGGTGTATATATGAGAGTGATGTGTGTACTCAAGTGCGTGTATATATTATGTTTATGTAATTGTGTGTATGTTATGATTATGATTATTATTATTATTACTATTATTATTATTATTACCCTTATTATTCTTATTCTTATCATTATCATCATCATCATCATCATCATCATCATCATCATCATCTGATATCATCATCATCATCATCATCATCATCATCATCATCATCATCATCATCATCATCATCATCATCATCATCATCATCATCATCATCTCATCATCATCATCATCATCATCATCATCATCATCATCATCATCATCATCATCATCATCATCATCAATCATCATCATCATCATCATCATCATCATCATCATCATCATCATCATCATCATCATCATCATCATCATCATCATCATCATCATCATCATCATCATCATCATCATCATCATCATCATCATCATCATCATCATCATCATCATCATCATCATCATCATCATCATCATCATCATCATCATCATCATCATCATCATCATCATCATCATCATCATCATCATCATCATCATCATCATCATCATCATCATCATCATCATCATCATCATCATCATCATCATCATCATCATCATCATCATCATCATCATCATCATCATCATCATCATCATCATCATCATCATCATCATCATCATCATCATCATCATCATCATCATCATCATCATCATCATCATCATCATCATCATCATCATCATCATCATCATCATCATCATCCATCATCATCATCATCATCATCATCATCATCATCATCATCATCATCATCATCATCATCATCATCATCATCATCATCATCATCATCATCATCATCATCATCATCATCATCATCATCATCATCATCATCATCATCATCATCATCATCATCTCATCATCATCATCATCACATCATCATCATCATCATCATCATCATCATCATCATCATCATCATCATCACATCATCATCATCTCATCATCATCATCATCATCATCATCATCATCATCATCATCATCATCACATCATCATCATCATCATCATCATCATCATCATCATCATCATCATCATCATCATCATCATCATCATCATCATCATCATCATCATCATCATCATCATCATCATCATCATCATCACACATCATCATCATCATCATCATCATCATCATCATCATCATCATCATCATCATCATCATCATCATCACTCATCATCATCATCATCATCATCATCATCATCATCATCATCATCATCATCATCATCATCATCATCATCATCATCATCTCATCATCATCATCATCATCATCATCATCATCATCATCATCATCATCATCATCATCATCATCATCATCATCATCATCATCATCATCATCATCACATCATCATCATCATCATCATCATCATCATCATCATCATCATCATCATCATCATCATCATCATCATCATCACATCATCATCATCATCATCATCATCATCATCATCATCATCATCATCATCATCATCATCATCATCATCATCATCATCATCATCATCATCATCATCATCATCATCATCATCATCATCATCATCATCATCATCATCATCATCATCATCATCATCATCACATCATCATCATCATCATCATCATCATCATCATCATCATCATCATCACATCATCATCATCATCATCATCATCATCATCATCATCATCATCATCATCATCATCTCATCATCATCATCATCATCATCATCATCATCATCATCATCATCATCATCATCATCATCATCATCATCATCATCATCATCATCATCATCATCATCATCATCATCATCATCATCATCATCATCATCATCATCATCATCATCATCATCATCATCATCATCATCATCATCATCATCATCATCATCATCATCATCATCATCATCATCATCATCATCACATCATCATCATCTCATCATCATCATCATCATCATCATCATCATCATCATCATCATCATCATCATCATCATCATCATCATCATCATCATCATCATCATCATCATCATCATCATCATCATCATCATATCATCATCATCATCATCATCATCTCATATCATCATCATCATCATCATCATCATCATCATCATCATCATCATCTCATCATCATCATCATCATCATCATCATCATCATCATCATCATCATCATCATCATCATCATCATCTCATCACATCATCATCATCATCATCATCATCATCATCACATCATCATCATCATCATCATCATCATCATCATCATCATCATCATCATCATCATCATCATCATCATCATCATCATCATCATCATCATCATCACATCATCACATCATCATCATCATCATCATCATCATCATCATCATCATCATCATCATCACATCATCATCATCATCATCATCATCATCATCATCATCATCATCATCATCATCATCTCATCATCATCATCATCATCATCATCATCATCATCATCATCATCTCATCATCATCATCATCATCATCATCATCATCATCATCATCATCATCATCATCATCATCATCATCATCATCATCATCATCATCATCACATCATCATCATCATCATCATCATCATCATCTCATCATCATCATCATCATCATCATCATCATCATCATCATCATCATCATCATCATCATCCATCATCATCATCATCATCATCATCATCATCTCATCATCATCATCATCACATCATCATCATCATCATCATCATCATCATCATCATCATCGCATCATCATCATCATCATCATCATCATCATCATCATCATCATCATCATCATCATCATCATCATCATCTCATCATCATCATCATCATCATCATCATCATCATCATCATCATCATCATCATCATCATCATCATCATCATCACATCATCATCATCATCATCATCATCATCATCATCATCATCATCATCATCATCATCATCATCATCACATCATCATCATCATCATCATCATCATCATCATCATCATCCATCATCATCATCATCATCATCATCATCATCATCATCACATCATCATCATCATCATCATCATCATCATCATCATCATCACTCATCATCATCATCATCATCATCATCATCATCATCATCATCATCATCATCATCATCATCATCATCATCATCATCATCATCA